>JARHVA010008241.1:317500-350000 GCA_037957365.1 Torreya grandis | reverse complement strand
AAAGGGTCATTTTTTTGGAAAGTGTCAATAAGTAAAAGCCTAAAGGCCGAAGGACAAGTATAATTCTTTCAAAAAAAATATCTAGGATGATTTTCCTAAAGGCATGAATTCTATCAGACATTTTGCTCATAATAAATTGTCCAAGGAAAAGATAAAGAAGACTTAATTCTTTTTGAAAATTATCTCACAATAATTTCCATAGACATTTTGTCTAATGCAAAAGAGTTTCAAATAATTCCTTCAGAGAAAGTGGCTGAGACTCACAGTCCACAATAAATGTCTAGAAAAATGTCTAAAAGAAATAACCTAGGGATTTTGTGATCTAGTAAAGAGATGATAGGTACATGGATATCAAATTCAAGACATAAAAAATGATTATTGAGGTTCAAATATGTAGTGAAATTCATGTGAACATCAAATAAATTTGTTCAAACATTAAATATAGGCATGTGGATGTCAAAGTGAGGCCTCATGAAGTAGTTGTTTGATTTCAAATATTTAAATCAATGATCCATGTTCGATCATATAGAATATCCAATGGTGAATGTAAAATGATAGGTTAATAGGCCTAGGTACATCAATGACATGCATTCAATATTGTATCTAAAATCAATGACAAGTGTAAGGTTAAAAAATATAGTGAATATTGAGAGCAAATGCATACATGACAAGTGGTATAAACATATTTATTTGGTAGAGTATATATGATCAATGTTCATCTAGATAAGTAGGATTTAATAGAGTGAGATTGGTTAATATGTCAATGATCCAAGTCATTTTCTGACATCCAATAAATAGAGGGCATGCCTAGGAAATTTCTAATGGAAGTCGATGAGCCATTTTTTAGCTAAGATAAGTAAATACAATGGAGTCAAGTTTAAATATGGCCTAGGATTGAACCAAAATGTATATTTTAGGATCAAAGGGGGTAATTAAAGATCTATAAATATATAATAGGTATTTTAGTACCTAACATAGACAAAAGGGTGGTGATTGAGTGTCAAAGTGAGATCAAATATTTGGTGAGTTCCATCTCATCGACATGAAAGCTATATGAAAACCAATGAATGTGATTGGTTTTCAATCTATAAAATGGCATGGATATATTAGTTTAAAGAAATTAAGAGTTCGTACTCATTATAAAATCAATTAAAATATGGTGTAGAGTCCCAAAATGAATATTAGGTGATTGGATATAGGTAGATGAAAATTAAATTCTTATGTAAGGCCTTTGAAGTTGTGCCTTCTTGATAAGATCCTAAGTCAACATCCTCAAGAGTGATAATCCATTGAAAGTGGTTGGGCCCCTTTTGATGCACAACTCTCTCTCTCTCTCTCTCTCTCTCTCTCTCTCTCTCTCTCTCTCTCTCTCTCTCTCTCTCTCTCTCTCTCTCTCTTTATATTTTCTATAAATATACAATTCTAAGCCTTGAAATAAATCCCTCTTTTTGGTATGACTAGACTCTACTGAAATTTGTACTGTAACACCTTTTGATGCAATAAAGATTGAATTTCATCATCTTCTAAGCTAGATTGAACTGTGTTCCATGAATTAGTGTACTATGGTTAAGTGAATGTATGTTACTTATCTATGTCTAATCTTTTATCAGCTTTATAAAGTTCTTAGTAGTTCTTATAGGTCATTATAAGTGCAATTTACAGTTTGTTGTCTACATTAAAAATGAATATTTACCCTCTCATACTAATTTGATAACTAATTAATGCCTTATTCTAAAACATTTATGTGACATTGATATTATTTGGTATTGAATGTGCTTCATAGTGTGTCTTGTGAAATTTTGAGTGAGCAAATCATTGGTGCATCACCTCTTTTATATGATTTTATAAGTTATTGTAAAAATTTGTTCCCATTTTCTAAGAAAGTGTTAGTTTAGGTATAGTTTAGGTGATAGATCAAAAAATAATCCATCCTTTTCCAGAGGTATAATTAATTATTAAGATACCTAAAACCTAGGATTAATCCCATGTTGGACTTAATTTGAGTAAATGACTTGAACAATCTTCTACTCAGCTAGGGTACAATCTAAAACACCAACAATTTTAGCACACCTGATGGGTTTCATTGGAGCTAGTCTTGGTGGAATTGTATCTAAAAAATGTTATTCATGAAGAATTTGGTGATTCCAAGCTCAAGAAATTGATTATAATAGTCTAGGTAATTTCCATGTAACTCTATTTCATGTCACTATCCTTATGTTGTTTTCATGGCTATGTATGAAGAAAATCCCTATGCAATACCCCCTTATCATCCCTATGATGAATCATATCAGTTATATCATGATCTATATGAACCTTGTTATGAGCCTAATCATCCTTTATAGGAGTTATATCAAAGCCATGATGAGCCTTATCATGTTTCTTATGATCCTTATTATCAAGAGCATGACTCTTACCTTCATTGTGAACCATATCAGTCTCAAGACTAGATTTCACCTTGCCCATATGGATATGATTTTTCACATGAGAAACCTTATCTCCAAGAGAGAATGGATGAAATATAACGCAAAATACTAGAATATTCAAGAAAATTTTGTTTAAATTCTCAGTATCAGGAAGTGAATGGGCTATTTATAAATGTATCTAATGATCTATAGGAGAGAAATGAGTTGTGTATTTTTGTATTGGAGAAGATGGAGGCTTGGGAAAGGAAGAAAGGTGAGTTTAAATAGTTATCTCAAGAACCCTCTTTTATTCATTACCAATATTCTTGTGCTCATTGATCTCATGAAGTTCTTGACCAAGCCTAGTGTGTGCCAATGAAGATTCCTAGTTTGAGTCAAGAACCTATTCAAGATGTTATTCATATGCCAAGTCAAAAACCTATTCGAGAGGCTAAACCTTATTATAATCCCCTTTATTCACAACTTACCCTTCAATCTCAAATTTTACATGAGGGAAAAAAGGTTTTAGACCTTGATGAAGTAATGGACAAGTAAAAATAGTAAAATGTAGAAATTATCTAATGTTTCTCTTACCCTCCTCTTCAAGATTCCCTAAATGATTCCATTACCCTCAATATCATAAAATCTAATATTGATCAACCTCCCACCATATCCCTTCTTCAAGAGGAGCTTAGTTTACGGGAAATAGAGGAAGAGGTTGTAGCTACAAGTCAAGATCTTGGGGAATGTTAAGAAGATGCTTCAAGTGTGTATGATGAAGAGTTATTCATTGATACCTCACTTGAAGTAAAAGTTTAAAATAAGGTTATAGATGATCTTGAAGAAGTGATCTTAGTTGAAAAAGAGAAGGTTGGTATTAAAGTGAAAGAACTCCATGATAAATTAGTACAAGCTGAAGTCAAAAATAAAATTGAGATATCTCAACTTGAGAAGGATCAAGATACCTTTAAAAATGATCTTATTCATATTGATCAAAGTGAAAAAAAATAATGATTATTAGTTGTATCTTGAATATTTGAAAGAGATTAAAGAAATTTTTAAGGATAAGTTACCCATTAGGGAGAATATTATTGATAAATTTGTTGAAAAGTCACCTATTCATGATTATGATATAGATTAGCTTGACTATTCAAAGCTCCTTGAAGATTTGGATGAATTCACAGTACTTGGTAAGAAGGTTGGAGTTTCTCAAGAATAATGCATAGATGAAATATCAATTGATAAGGTTGTAGTGGACAAATAATATAAGAAAGATCCATAAGTACAAAATGAGTTTTTTAATTGGTGATTGGGTTGTCGTTGATGGCTCATTTTAGTAGATGTTAAGAGAAATAGTTGGAAATAAGATTGCCTCTTCAAAGGTCATTTTCAATTAACACCTTACTTTACAACTTGTACCTTCTCCTAGAATGAGTAAATTCTTTTTTTTCCATTTTCATCCAGGTAGACCATGTTTTATCATGGTTAATTAAATTAGTTTTTTATATTTTATCCCAAATAAGTGCTTTATTTACACATTTTCTTTGTTAAGATAGTTTCCCTACTTTATTTTGTTTCCTTCCCTATTTTAGTGGAGTCCATTGTATTTGTAAATAAAGAGGTCTCTTGCAACATAATTCATGTAGACAGTCTTGTGTATAAACATAGTAGGCATGGTACCTAGCTGAGTCACCAAAGATGTTATCCAAATTTTGGATCACATAAGGAAATTTTGTCTAAATATGATTTGGATAGCTAAGTTAGGTTCATATTGAAATAATGATTCAATTTGAATAGAGTTCTAGACAGAATGAGTGGACTAAAGAAATCATGTATCTTGCAAAGATTCTAAAACACTTTAAGTACACTTAAAGTGTAAATTGTCAATTTTTGAGGGATAGGTCTACAATTATAGATGAAGGGTCTGAGCAAGTTTCAAGGTGAAACCAAGTAGATCAAATGCTAGGGACAAGTTGCATGAGCATTAGAAAGTAATTTGAATAGTCTAATTTCAAGCACAATTTCATAAGGGATAATAAACCTTAGAAAAGGTAAATTACAAAACCTTTTTTGGCTAAGTCTTTACTTGGGAATTCTTTGGGCTTTCATTGGGATAAAGCTAAATTCTTTCAGACCTTTTATTTGACTAAGTGTTCATTATTTTGAGATAATTATTAAATGTGAGTAGAGTTATATATGGATTGAAGGGGACCATTGAATCTCCATAAATATAGAATAAGTCTTTTATAACTTGAAATAGATAAAAGGGTAGTGATTGAGTGTCAAATCATGATCAAATATTTGGCAAGTTTCATCTCATCAACATGAAAGCTATAGGAAAACCAATGAATGTGATTGGTTTTCAATCTATAGAATGACATGGATCCATAATTTTAGAGGCATGAAGAGTTGGTACTCATCAACAATCAATTCAAACATGGAATAGAGTCCCAAAATGAATATTTGGTGACCAAATAGGGGTAGTTGAGTAATGAATTCTTTTGCAAGGCCTTTGAAGTTGTGCCTTATTAATAAGATCTTGAGTCAGCATCCTCAAGAGTTTTAATCCATACTATAATCTTGGTTAGGCCCCTTTAAATTCATAAATCTCTCTCTCTCTCTCTCTCTCTCTCTCTCTCTCTCTCTCTATCTCTCTCTCTCTCTCTCTCTCTCTCTCTCTCTCTCTCTCTCTCTCTCTCTCTCTCTCTCTCTCTCTCTCTCTCTCTCTCTCTCTCTCTCTCTCTCTCTCTCTCTAAATATAGGTTTCTAAGCCTTGAAATGGGTCCCTCTTTTTGGTATGACTAGACTCTACCAAAATTTGTGTTGTAACACCTTTTTATGTAACAAATACTAAATTCCATCATATTCTATGATAGATTGAAGTATGTTCCATGAATTTGTTGTGTACTATGGTTAAGTGAATATATGTTATTTGCCTATGTATAAGTTTTTCTCACATTTAGGAAGTGCTCAGTAGTTATTATAGGTCATTATAAGTGCAATTTATAGTGTTTTGTCTAGCTTGAAAGTAGATATTTATCCTCTCATGATAATTTGATAACTAATTAATGACTTATTCTAAAATATTAATATGAGATTGATATTATTTGGTCTTTAATGTGTCTCATAGTGTGTCTTGTGTGAGTTTGAGTGATCAAATCATTGGTGTATCACCTCTTTTACATATTTTTATAAGTTATTGTCAAAATATCTCTCCCTTTTCCAATAAATTGTTAGTTTAGGTGATAGATCTAGATGGAATCTAACCTTATCCAAAGGTCTGATCCATTATTAGGATACCCATAACCTAGGATTAGTCCTATGTTGGACTAGATTTGAGTAAAAGACTTGAACAATCTTCTACTCATCTAGGGTGTAATCTAGAACACCAATGATAAACATAACCAAAACAAAACTATGAGTAACATGTTTTTAATAAGTTTGTGAAGAAGAGAGTTTAGAATTAAGTTGGGGAAAAATTTAGAAACAAAATTTTCTATAAAGTGGGGAGATGAAATCAGTGGTGGGGGGAAGTGTAGGTGATACCAAGGTACAAAATATTTATTAGAATCAAGACACTAAATTTAAGTTAGGAAAAATAAGAGTACTTTTTGATAGAAAGGAATCTAGAGAACTTACCTTAACCACATAAATTTGGGTCAACTAATGAAGTATAAATATCATCCCATGAAGGATTTATGCATGAAAGGTAAAATGGACCTACCTTCCCACAACATGGTCCCCTTTCCTTAGGACCCATATAGAGACATTGATCTATAGTGAAGATTGGTTGATTATGTAAGAAAGTATGTCATAGTATAAATAATTTTTAATATTATATCCTGGATCCTATCACACCCTAATTGACCTCAGCTCTATCATGAGGGCAACTATGGAGTTTGAGCTTTGACTAGAATATAAGGTGTTTTATAATCATGTCTTTTGGTGTGATTTTGAATTTATATTTTAATTGCCTTTTTTTTAAATGATTTAGATTTTAATTTTTTTATGGATTTTTTTATTCCTCATCCATACATATTTGGAAAACCAAAATGGGTGTTTAAAAATTACTATCACTAGAAAACTTAGACACGATGGTTAAGGAAATAACTTAGAGATCATGGTATCTAAGAATATGTAAGAAAGAATATTGTACTTACATGTTAAATAAGAATGTTATCTTGAAATTGACCTTTATGTTCCCATAGTGGAATGAAAGTAGGGTAATTAAGGAGAAAATAACATTGAACGATTGAACTAATTCAAATCACAAAAAAAGTGATAATGTGATCAGGATACAGTGATAGGTAAGTATGATTCTATATCATAAGAAGTAATGGATATGTATGTAAACATTCTAAAATAGTTTGTTTTGAAGATGCTATCTTAAAAGAAACAAAACTGATTGTGATAGTATGAGATTAAAAACCTTAATTAATGCCTTAAATTATAATAAAATCACTATAGTTTAAGATAGTTTTGAAAAACATAGATTTTATGAGGAAAGCATGGTCCTATCCAAGGTCTTACACAAAAACTCATAAGTATAAACCAAAGTGGGTCAAAATGTTATTGTAAGGAAAGTTTAGTCCTATCCAAGGTATTATACTATAACTCAAAAAATAAAATAAAATAAATAGAGTAAAAAGAAATGAAAATAAATGATATTTTGGGGAAGACTTGGTCCTATCCAAGGTCTTATACTATAATTCCTAAAAGAAATAATGAATTAAAATAAACTTGAAAAAATAAAAACTTGTGATCAAAGAGAAAAAGTTAATATCTCATTTAATGAATTAAAATATATTCATAAGGAAGGTCAAGTCCTATCTGGGGTCTTACAAGTCAAATCATGAATTAAATAAAAGGAATAAATAGAAACCTAAGGACCAATGATAGGGACTAAGGTTGGTACGTAGAATGTACTATTGATAATTAGAAATTATTGTAAGAGACCTAAAAAGAGTGTTAGTATTTATAGTTTATGGAAGTATTAAATTAAATTAAATGTTTAAGCAAAATATTTCTAGAAAAACTAAGCATTTTTAGGTTCTCTAAAAACATGTCCTTCATTAGTTTATAATCAATAGGTAATAAGACCAAGGATATCTTTTACTAAATAAGGACCCCATAAGTTTTGAGCATATTTTCATTATTTATTATGTGTATAATCTAATATGAGAAATAAATAAAAAACATTGAAATTTCTTACTTTAACCTTTCTATTATGTTGTTTAGCAATGTGAGCTTTGTGTTGTCTATTATGTTGTAAAGCAATCATAAATTGCTCATCAATAAAGTCTAAATCATTAATATGAGCTTCACATAATTATTCATTAAGAATTATGCCATGAAGAGATATACATAAATATGGGATTTCAACCTCTAATGGCAATATTGATTTACACGCATATATGAGGGAAAATAGTGTTGCCCCAAGGCCAATGTGCATGTTAGTGTAGTAAGCCCAATGTTTTGGATATAGATGGAGATTCCAATAAATACGAATTTATCTAATAGTTTTTTGTAAGATTATATTCAAAATGTTTTTGGTGGATTCTACTTGGTCATTACATTGAGTAAAGTAAGGTGTTGATAATTTATGAGAAATTTAAAATTTCATACATAATTATTTCATATCTTTATTTTTGAAATTGCCACCATTATTAGAGATGATGGTATGGGGAACTCTAAAATAACAATTGATTTATTTGAGAATAAATTTTAAAATATTAACTTTGACGACATTAACAAGAGACATGGCTTCTACCCATTTGGTAAATTATTCAGTATTAGTGATAATAAATACATGTCCATTTTGTGATCAAGGTAGTCTACTAATTACATCTAATATTGACATAGAGAATGGCCAAGGAGATTCTACTATTTTTATTTTGTCCAAAGGGGAGTGAATTAGATCATCATGGAGTTGACAAGGATTACAATTTTTAGAAAAAATAATAAAATATTTTTATAGAGTAGGCAAAAATTAACCCATATGCAAGAATTTATGAGTTCAAGCATGATTACTATAGTCACCATAAATTTACCCATGTGCTTGCTCTAGGAGATTAGTAACCTCTTCTTGCATTACACATCATAATAATGTTCCTTATGCATTATGCTATAAAGGATGTTTTATCAAAGTAATTACTTGAAATATTGTTTATGTATTTAAGTATTTTAATGTGAATTTATGTTTGTAAGGTAAGTTTGATGTTCAATAAATTGAATCATATTTTTATACCATGGGATTTATCGAATGGTAATAGCCTCAATGTTATATATTAGAGAATCATTTTGGTTTTGTAAATAAGAAATATTTTTTCTTATTTGGATAAGAAATTGAGAATCATGGACTACTTGGTGAGGATGAAATAAGGATGTTGATGAAGTAAGAGAGCCATCTATAGAATTTTGGTCTCTTGTAATTGGTTGAATGGTCAAAGAGGTAAATTATTTTACAATTATGGTATTAATTTGATGATATGTAATTAAGTTTTAACTTTTGTATTGATAATCTCTACTAACTTGACATCATATGAGTTTTGAATCACCCAGAGCATGTAAATATGGGATGTCTAAATTTATTGCAACATGCATGCCTAGAATTATAGCATCATATTCAACCATTTTATTGGTAACATAAATTTTTTATAAAAAGTCCAAAGGTATAATTTTACCATGTGGGTTGGTTAGGATACATCTTTCCCTAGCACCTTATAGGAATTTTTCACCATCAAAGTGAAGTGTCCAAGTATCTTCATGTAAATCAATTGTAACTTATAGTAATTAGTCAATAAATAATTTATATTTATTGGTAAAAGGAATTTAATTCTTTTCTTATAGATTATTTACTTCTAGATCAATAGTGAAATTGTGAAAATGATATTTGAAAGAAATTACTTGGTGAAGACACTCTATATATAGAATATCTTCATTAGGGAGAGTATCTCAGAGGTGATAGGTAGATAGAAGCAAATACACCATGATTATTTATACCATGACTTGTATTTTAATGGATTTTTTTATAAGAAATCATAGGTTAAATTCAATTAATAGTACCATCAACTTGTCACTTCTATATCTAGGTAAGAAGGCTTTGGAGAAGAAATAACGAAGTGGATTAGAATGGATAATGACATAAGTAGTTTGATAGAGCATATAATGAAAAAGATTTTTATTTGTGAAATATATGGAAATGAAATCACACTCTACCTTGGTATAACATTTTTCATAATTGATTAAACGTCAACTAATATAGTAAATAACATATTCTGTACCAAAGTCATCTTGTTGGGCAAGTATTGCCCCAACTAATACAGGGGTAGAAGATGTATATAGAATTAAATGGTAATAATTTAAAGGGTTTGAAGAGTATGATGATGAATAATATGTTACTTCATGTTATCAAATAATTTTTGGCATGAATATGTCCATTCTAAAGAATTACATTTTTTAATAATTGAATTGACTGAGTATATACGATAAGCCATCTCTAGTATAAATTGATGAATTACCCCAAGTTTCCCAAGGTATGTTTGTATGTCAAAAATAGAATGAGTAATAGTCATGTGATGATATACTTTATTTTAATGGGATTAACATCAATGCCCTATATATTAACAAAGAATCCTAAATTTTTACCATATTTAACTCCAAATACACATTTTATGGATCAAGTTTGAGTTTATATTTCATGAGGTGATAAAAAATGATAGTTATATCATTGAGGTGAGTTTAAAATTTTTGGATTTGGTAGTGAGGTAATCCACATCAGTTTCAACTATCTTGTGAATAAGATTGTGTAAAATATGGATCATTTCATGCTGATAGGTGGCCCCAAAAAATTTAAGACCACAAAGAATTTTAACATAACTATAGGTACACCACTTTGTAGTAAATTCTATTTTATGTTAGATCTATATGAATTTGTTTATGACCTAAAAACCCACCCATAAATGATAAAATTTCATACATATTATTGGAATTGATGATAACATCTATTAAAGATAATGAAAAGTTTTCTTTTGGACATGGTAAATTGAGATTATCAAAATAAATGCATATATATATATATATATATATATATATATATATATATATATATATATATATATATATATATATATATATATATATATATATAACCATGATGATGGTTTTAAAAATGGGAACAATGTTTGATACCCATTCAGAGTAGTTAATGGGCTTGATGCATTTATCATTCAAAAATTTAATGATTTCTTTATGACATAAGGTGGAAATTTTCATTGCTTTTATCTAATAGGTTTAGCATCTAGATAAGTGATTATATTATGCATAATGATGATAGGATAAATACCCATCATATGTTCATATGACCAAGAAAATGATTCACAATATTCTCAAAGAACAAACTAAATTTATCATACTCTTCTGGAGTATGTTTTCTAGAGATAGTAATAGGTCAATGACATGTTCATGTAACATATTATATTTTTTAGTTTTATTCAATAACTATAGCATTTACATCTTGGAAATGGTATGGATTAGAAGGGAGGGAATAAATAGGGTGTGTTTTAGGATCAACACTAGTGATGAAATTATTAAAACAAGGAACCTTTTTTTTAAAGTTACCTTGTTTTGGTGTTGGTGTGGAAGTTAATGTTCTCTAACATGGATTAGCTCAAGTAGAGCCTCATCAATATGAATTATAGGTAGTGGTCCATAATATTTGACATCTACTTTCAAATTAATTATTTGATTACCATTGTGGTCATGTTTAAAATGTATTTGACTAACTTTAGTAGATTTAGCATATAAGGTAATTTTTAGATTTAATAGTGTTTATATATTGTATATTGGATATATTTGGTTGATAAGTGTCAACTAAGTTGTTATTATCCATTTTGGTTTATTCAATGGGTAAAATTTCATTCATATTGAGTTGTATAAATTTAGTGGTAGCATTTTGATCATAAGAAGGAGGAATAGGTTATATAGAAAGTTTAGAAGATTCTTTCATCAAGAGTTATTCAATTAACCATGGGGTATCTAATAATGGAAGATTAATGGGAAATACATAAACTTCGGGTTCTGATTCAATATCACATGATATATGAATGACATGTAAATCATGGTTGAAGGCATGTATTTTTTATAATGTCTTTTGGTAATGTTGTACATCTAAATATCATTATTAGGCTTGGGCCATTATATATTTATCATTATAAGTGTGGTAAATATTGCACGCTTATGTTTCTATGGGATAACCAATAGTTGAAATACCTATATTGATAGACTTTTGAGGACATATAGATAAAGGATATTGAAACAATTTGGACACTCCGTATTCATCACTTGTAAATTCATATTTAACATAATAAGCTTCATATACATTGCATGGAGTGGGAGTTTTAGTAGTATCAGTAATTAGAGGAATGGTGTGATCACACGGATGTAATGAAAGATGAATACATTTCACAATATATGGAAGTAATCTAGTGGTATTAAAAGTGTTTTATAATTCATTAGGTTCATCTTAATATAAATCAATGAGAGTAACATGTAAACTATAATTCATGTTAAAAAATTAAAGGGGATGTACACTGTTGATGTATGGAATTTGATATTGATATTTAGGATTTCATAGTTGTATACTCCATGGATTAGGATCAGCCTCATATTTTTGGAATTTACTATTATGAATGAATTTAATACATTGACTACCTAAAAAGGTAATGACCCACGAATGATGTGCCCATTGGAGACCAATAAGTATGTTGTAAGATAATGGTAAATCAAGAACCATGAGATTAGTATGTATTATCTTACATCCAATATTAAGTGGGAGATAAATACAACCAAGAGGTTTTTTATTTTTTTAATCAAATCATCTACATGTTAGACATGTTATTTTTAAGTTCTCTTTATTGCATTCAAGTTGTATTAACCAAAGAGAAGTAACATTAATATCATATCCTTCATCTACTAATATTTTTTTTGAATAAAGGTGGTATTAATCAAAAATTTAATAAAAAGGGGTGGATCATCAGCTTGAAAAATAATTTCATCATTAATCTTATCCTCTTAAAGTAATTATATGGATGTTTTAGAGGATGTGGAAATGGTTTCTATTATATGTACTTATATAAGTGAAGGATATTTAAAATGAATTTTTGAATCATGTGATGGTGGTTCTTTGATTTCTTGTAATTTTTGCATATGGAATTTGTGGTTATATGGAGAAGTGAGAACTATTTCCATGAGGGGAATTTCATAAGGAATTAAATGAAGTTCTTCCAAATCAATTTATATGATGAAGAACCACATGAGGTTTATGAGGTACAATGGTTTTTTAGAAGAATGGTTATGGAAGTGTTTCCTTATTTGATTTTGAAAATGTGGGTTCAATAGTTGTAGTGCCCTTAATTAATTTTTATTTGGTGTAAGGTTTATTAGGTTTAGTGACAATATATTTATAAGTAGGTTTTGTTGGGACCAACATACCCCATTTGTTTAAAAATTGGGACCCTTGAGATGTTTTTGTATACAAGTTTTGAGCCACCTAAACATTGAGGTCCTTAACAAAATTTGAAGATCATCCACTCCATTAAAGAGCATGCTTGTGTGATTTAATCTTCTTGTTTGGACTAACCATGCTAATGAGTTGTTCAAAATATTTTTTAGGTTCCATGGTGGTCACCCAAGTGTTCTATGTTTAGAAAACCTAGATGGCTCTTGATTCAAATTCAAATATTTGAGGGAACCTTGTTGGTGGGAACCAGTTAAAACAATCACAAAGATAATCTATAAACAAGGGTTTCACATGGGTTTAAATCATGTTTTCATAACATAACTCAAGAAATTCATTATCCTTTCCCATTTATTTTTCCTATTTTCCTTGGGTCTAATTTGATATAGCTCCATGAGGCCCCCTTTTGCATTACCTAACTTAGCCTAGGTTATTAATACTAAAACCCTGATAATCATTGTGACCTTAGTCTTAATAACTTATGCTAAAATATTTTATTTATCTCCTCAATTATAATGGTTATCTCCCTTGAAATTTTTAGTATCCTAAAAATGATGATTTCTCACTATATTTTATCAAGTAGAGTGACTTAGCCTTAAGACTTTGGCTTAAACAAATTGAACTAGGATCAATCTAATGACATGTACTTGCTCAATGGATTTTATCCAATGGCACAAGGCATAAAAATAAATTTAAAAGGAGAATAATGCCTTGAGAGATGGATTTGTGGCCAAATGGAAGGAATAAAAGGGGCCCACCTAATAAAGTCATCCAATTAATGATCAAACCCCTACATAGATTGATGGCTATCACTGGCTCACTAGATTTGATCTAATGGCATAAGGCCCAAGTGGACTTTTCAATGGAATCATATGCTCCTGAAATGGATGCATGCCGCATTTTTTTTTGAAGTATGGTTGTTAAGTAATCAAAGATAATCACTTGCTGAATTTGATCTAATAGTGTGAAAGGCTTGATGACTTTTCGAAACTCCATGAGCTTGACACATGGCTAGTGCTCAACCAAGGCAATAATTGATAGAATATATGAAGCATGGAAAAGATTTTTTAGGATGCCAAGTGTCATGACCAAAAGCCTAGAGATCACTGGACTAATAAAAGGTGAGGACTTGGATTTGGATTGATGGATTGCACTAAGTCTAGGATCTTGATCCTATGGTGTGAAATAAAGAATACTTTTAAAATCCAATGGCTATTTCCTGAAAGACATGAAAATTATCGTGAAAAGCCTATAATGATGCCATAAATGCTCCATGAAATAAAAATGTCTCCATCAATCCAAAGCATGTATGAAATTAAATCCTAAATATCTCCTACCATTAAATATCTGAACTCTAAACCCTCTATAAAGAAGACCCAAACTAGTTCAATTGGTTACATTTTAATTAACATAGCATAATTGTGTTTCTGAGAACAAGTGATATAATAAGAACCCTTGGTAATCTAGTGTGAATAATTTATTAATATTATAAATGGTATCTAGTATAAATAATTGAAGATATAATCCAAGATTTATCTAACCTCTAGTAATGAAGGGAGGATTTTCAAAGACATAGAGCTAGACTTGGCAACCCTAAACATCTATGGAGTGAGGAATTGATTTGAATTATTCTTCTTGGTAGATGAATTATATCCTATCTCCCAAGAATAAATGAGGAAAGTTATAGTAAATTGAAGGTACAATGACTTGGTTATAGTTAAATTGGCTAATCTCCATCATGCCATGGCAAAACTAGAGGTAATGCATTGCATTAATGTCCTTGCACCCATCTTTGTTGATTATAGGATAGATGGGGAATGTATCATTTAAGAGGGTAATTCTTAGAGGGTGGCATACATCTCTCTTATAAGCTTTGAAACACAATTATAACCTCCCATTACCCCATCTCTACCTCCCTACCATGAGAGATTGGGTTAACACCTAGGACCTTGATTCAATCCTCACACCTTGGTTAATCTAAGGACCCCATGTCTTTAAGACCATAGATGGAAAGATCCCTATAAATATAATTTAGAGAAGGTATTATAATAATCATGACCCTACTAAATTGAGACTTTGGCGCCCCTTCCATAACATATGTAAACAAATTCTTGGTTTCATATGTCTATTTCATGGTAGAAGAGAAATTAACCCCTCTAGTGAGAGACCTAATCAGCTTCTTCCTAGCTAAACAATTCACAAACATCAAAATATGGACCTCTAAGCAATTCTATATGATGTCCTATCTATTAGATTCAGTTCTAGCCTTTGTAAACTTCCCTAACATTAGAAACTAGTCCCTTGATGGTAGGACCACAATTTCTGACCACTATTCTAAACTTCATATATTCAAATATAATAACCATATGCAGTTCATCTATGATTGTGTTTTCCCAACCATATTTGAGGCCATCATAGGATCTCATGTGCCAAGATTACATCCCCTTATCAATAAATAGGTGGAAACCATGAGAGACGTATGGTATTATCCTGATTGCAATATCATTAAGATAGAGGGGATTCTAACCCATCCTTATAGGCTACTAGTCCATGTCCCCAACAAGCTTGCTGAGTAAGAAATTGTTTCCCAAATCATCCAAGGTGTTGAAAGAATATGTAAAGATAAGAGGAAGGGTAAAATCCATCCCTTCCCATTAGATATTAGGAAGGTTGTAATCAAAGAATGGAAGTAGCTAAAAATCATGGTTACAAATAAATTCTTTTTATTTATAATTAGATGACCTTAAGATGTGGGACCCTAGGAATAGGGTAGTCAACCACATTAGAGAAAGAAAGCTCACAAAGGTTGAATATGAACATAAAATAGGTGTTAGTGATGACATCTACATTATACCAAATTTTTTTGATGAAGTTCTCTCTAGGATCAAAAGTTAAAGTATCAAGTTGGAATGTAGATTAACCATGAACAACAAGCCTTTAGGAGAGATGTGGCAATTGCACCACTTACAATATCATTTATTTCCAAATCCATCTATGACCACTCATGAGGATCCCAAAGAGCATCCATCTAAACCTTAACCACACCAATAGGAAGCATAAGGTAAACAAACTTAGGCTAAATAACCTTAGGATGTAAAAGGCAAGCATAAATTTGGATAACCAAGATTGGAATAGAGACATGGGGAAGGTCCCTCACCTTTATAACTCTTACAGAGACCAAATTATCTCATGAAATTCATTAATATGATAACTATTGAGCCATAAGAGACATTAGAGGGTACCCTCATTAATATAGCATAAACATATGTCTTAGATAGAGAGGGGTGTCCTTCTAAAGAAGCAAGAAAGGATCTGGTTCTATTGAAAAGGGAGAAAAGGAAAGAAGAGATGGCTTGGTTCCTGTGACTCCAAGGAGGAAATCTAGGTTGACTTTCAATCACCCTACTAGTGAAGTCAACATCTTCAGTGATGAGTTTCTCATACATGGACTAGTCATCCCTGACTACTTTATCTATGGAAAGTCACAGAAGGCCCTATCCCTCTCTCCTTCATGGATCTTGACACAATTTTGCTTAGTTATACATGATGACATCAAACCATGGATCAAGGACATAGTGTAAAAATAAAAAGGGAGAAGAATATAGGTTTGTCATGTTTAAGAAAGCCATAAAGTTAATGCCCCTAATATTTCTAATAGTGTAAGTGTGGAAGTTCTTAAGCATCCAAAGTTCAAGAAGTCATAGATTAAATTCCAATTCAACCTAGACAAAGTAGTACTAGAAAGGATCACCACAAAGATAGCCATGGTTGGTCAAGAATAATTCACCTTTGAAAAGGTGGAACCATTCATAAGATTAACCCCTATTGAAGGAAAACAACTTGGAAAGGTTACCGTCCATAAGGAGGATGTGGAAAGTTTAATTGAGACTCAATCTCAGTAGGCTAGGGATAGTGTCTATGGATTTTTAAAAAAATCCAAAACCTAAAGAAGTAGAAAGAGAATTTGCAACAAACTCAAGCAATTTTCTTAGTTCTAGACTCCATGATTAAGACACTTGAGGAGTCATTTCACAACATGTTCAAGGCACTGAAGTCTATGAAGTTGAGGAAAGGGACACTAGAGGACTATGACACCTTAGACAAGGAGTTGGTTACTTAGTAGTAGAATTCTAAAGATAAGATTTCCCAACTTTTGAACATCTATGTTAGGAATCAAATACCAAATTTTAAAGCCATCATCATGAGACACCTAAGTGTTATTTTAGAAATTTTTGTAGACAAGGTCCAAGCCTTGAGTACTTGGCATACCAAAGTGAAAGAAATTATTGAGGATAAAGAGCTCATAGATAGAATTGAAAATATCCTAGGAACTATACTTGAGGATCCTGCATAACCCATTGCCCTAGGAATTATCATTGATGAAGAATTATAATATAGAGCCACTTTAGTGACTCAATAAATCAAGGGAAAGAGTCAAGGGCATTCAGGATAGGATAATAATAGAATATTAGGCATGTTATTTAATGTAGGCAAGATGATCAATGAAGACATCAACATTAAGGAAGCTTTGGCTATGAATGACAAAGATTTTGATAAGTTGACTGATCAAGAAGATGAGCACATCACAAGGCCTACCATAGACTTATGCCTAGTGGATGAACAACATGAATGAGCTATGAGTATCCTTCAATATCAAAGGGTTCAACCTCCAACAATCTAGTTATGGATTCTCTAAGAGGAACCCTTTTTTTTGTTAATGTGCATGTTAGTTTGTTAACATGATTGCCTCTAGGTCAATATGATTGGAAAGGACACATGTATTTTATCTT
The DNA here is from genome assembly GCA_037957365.1 of Torreya grandis. Taxonomy (NCBI): domain Eukaryota; kingdom Viridiplantae; phylum Streptophyta; class Pinopsida; order Cupressales; family Taxaceae; genus Torreya; species Torreya grandis. The sequence continues at coordinate 332,292 of JARHVA010008241.1, read as the reverse complement.
GTTATATAGATAATTATCTTTATCTTTGTACACTTATATTTTAAATGGACCGGTATACTACCTGGGTTTTCAATAAAGGCATGTATTACTATTTTTAAAATGGGGAGACTTTGAGATATTTTTTACACTTCTAAATAATTAATACACAAGATCAATGAATTCTATAAGAATTATCTAGATTGACGTGTTTGAGTTGTAAAGTTTATCAATTTCTTATCTAAGTTTGAATATGAATAGTACCTAAGAATAATGGGTTAGATAATTAATTATAGGGTTGTTAACTTGTTTAATTCTAGGTTAGTTGAATGAAATTGAGTTTACTTCATTTTATTTGCTTTGCAACAAAGATGTGCATTAGTTATCTAGATGTGGTGTAAAAATTTAAAATAAATCCAATTCTTGCTTCTATTATCATCTTATCTCCAAACTTAGGCTTGGTCTGTAGTGAAACATGAGCTCAGGCTACTTTACACTATACACTGGTTGAGATCATGCTTGGTAATCCTTGGAACTTTTTCAATATGTTCATAATTAAAGATAAACAATCACCATTTATTTATTACTCTAACCTTTCCTTTTTCTATTTCTTTAAACAATTCACTCTAGCTTAGATGCATTGTTGATAACCATTTAGTTTAGTCAATTTTTCAAATCTAGTGTCAAATCTAGACCAATTTGTCAAAATTAGCACTTATATTCATAAGAAAAGGCACCAAGATGGCTCCCAACCATCAAAATTTATGAATATTATGGAATAGTCTACTTTTCTTTACCACTATTTCACCATAGACATCCTAATTACCAAATGCCTATAACTCATGCCCTAAATTTTATGGATTCTAAAATGAGAAGTGTTCTTTATACACTAAGAGCACATATGGTTCACTTGGAGGCATCAACAAGGAAGAGCTCTATTGGTGCTAGAAGGAGGGTTTTTGATTCTAATTAGCCTAGAATTAGTGTCATATTTATACCTTTGGGTAGATCTTTGATCCCGATTGTGAAGGTTGATAGTCTTATAGGTTTTTGACATATCTTTGTGCTTTGTTAAGGCAAATATCATGGTCCTTTGATAAATGATTGCTAATTTTGGTAAATATAGCTTTGAATTTTAAGATCTACATTATTTAAAATTATAATGACCTATTTTGATCAAATATCAACTAATCCCTTACAAATTATGGTCTATTTTGGGCTCAACCTTACAAAGATCAATTATCTTTGCACAATAGGATGCATCCTTGAGCTAAATTTATAAAAATTTGATGTCCTTTGTCATTTATTATGTAAATATTTATAAAAGTAGCCTAATTTGCATGTTTAGTCCTTGCTTCTTGTAAATATTAACTTGATACACCATATTTCAAATAATATTTCATATCTTCAAGCTAGAATTGCCTATGATTCACACCAAATCATGCTCAGAAACAAGAGAGCTTTTACTTGAGCTAAAAAATCATTAGAAAACTAGGTGTGATAAAGGTAGATGAAGACATTCCAAGTATTTACTCACTTCTCTTTTTCAATGGACTTTTGCATTAAAACCACATTTAGGTATGGCTTGGCTAGGGAGTTCCCCATTAACATACAAGGGGTAGTCCATGATTTACCCTGTAACCACAAGAAATATTTGCCCATATTTAGTCCTAATTGTGTTGTAAATGTGGGATAACATTAATTATTTTAAATCTTATTTGAGGTTATTAAATGCCATACATGAGGATGTAGCATGTAGACTATTTCTCTTTACTTTCAAAGATGTAGCATATGAATAGTTCCATAATTTTCTCGATGACTGCATTACCTCCTAGAATGATTTCAAAACTGATTTCATTGATCAATTTCATAATATTACTAGTCTTTGTGTCATTTATCATCAATTCACAACCATCAAAAGAGATGCTAGTGAGCCTATAAGATATTTTAATGCTAGATTCCAAAAAATGTATAGCAAGACTATGGCACCTTAAAAACATAATGATGTTCTAGTCCTATAAATTTACAAGGATGCATTAGATCCTATGACTTTTGTATTTCTAGAGACATCTATCTTAGTTATGGCTTCGTTAGCCCAAGCCTATTTTGAGGCAGTTGTTATCAGTGATCAAATGTAACCACAATGCCACATGGCTTACTCCATCCCTAACATTAACCCAAAAATGCCTAATCCAAACGTTTTTCCAAATAATAACCAAAATACCCCAAATCTTAATCAAATCTCAACCCTAAACATTTTTCCTACTAGTTATGTTGCTCCTAATCAATTTCTAGGATTCCTGAGTCACTAAGATACTAATAGATCTTCTAATAATGATATAAAATCCTTAATACTCACTCCTAGTTCAATAAATAATTAGGTATATAATTCTAAGACCCCTAAGAGTGAGAATTAGTATATATTAAAGATGGTTCAAAAGCTTAGCATCAATTTTCTCTAATTGTGAAAACAAGTTGGTAATACTAGTGAAAGTTTTGGAAAGAAATTCAATTTCCAAAAGTTTAATAGACTAGGAAATAAGTTTCACAATGACAGATTATATAAAAAAATAATATTAATGAACCCTCTACTAGTAGCAAAACCATAGACATTAATCTCATAGACATTGCTTTGTCTGACTACTATAAAGTGCATGCTACTACTAAACATGGTAAGATTGATTGCATTGAAATATATGAAGCCTTTGAAGCTTTTTAGGAAGAATTATATATGTTTGAGGTAGTTCCCAATAAGGAAAATAATGAAAATGCATCTGGCCCTAAGCCTTCTAACCAAGCTTTCATGGTAGAAACCTTTAATTTCCCTTTTCAAGAGGAAAATGAATCAGATGAGATATCAAAAGAGATCCATGTATTTCTACAATTATTTAAAAATAATATGGGACCCACATCAAATCCTCCTAATAACTATGGGAGCCCTCCTAACACTACTTTAAGGAAAGACCTTGAGCCACCCAAAGTAAATTCCTCTAAGACTAGTAATGAGTGACCGAGCAAGACTGACTATAACATAGTTGAGGGCATGAAGAAGATAAAGTCTAAAATCACCTTGAATGAGTTAACACATATTATATAGCAAAGATATTTGTTTTTAGATTCCTTTAAATTCAGCAAACCTCCTAATAATTATCATACTAATGTAACGATACATAAGTCCAAAGTTGATTCCCCGCCTTTTTGCTCATAGTTAGGATGTTTAGTAAAAACTTGTACAACTACTTGTTAGACTTAGGTTCCTCTAAAAATATAATTCTTGCTAGCATATTTAAACAACTTGTCTTAATCCCCATCAAGTCTGATAAGATTGTCACCTAGTTATACAAGTCAAGGGTAAATGTAATTGGAGAACTTTCGAATGTTCACATGTAAATAGCTTTTGAACCTAGAGTACAATAATTCATTAGCATTAAAGTGGTTAATATTTCAGATGCCTATGGGATCTTATTGCACATATAATGGACCAAGGCCTTAAATGGGTATATGTCCACTGATTGCTCCAACTTATGGCTACCTTGGAAGGAGTCCCAAATAAAATTAGAGTCAAGAGGGAACCTAGAATAAAACATATAATAATGGAGTATAATTCTATAACTAAAAGGGTCAACATAGTTGAATTATATTTAAGAGTTTTTACCTTATAAATTTATAGTTTAGATATTCCTAAGAACATGAAAACTCCTCTTGGGCTATGGGAATTGCATTTTGATGGTGCTAAATGCAAAGCTAGATCAGGTGTTGGCATTATTTTAACTGATCCCACTAGTCAAAGATACCATGCCTCTTAAAAATTATAATTCATCTATACCAATAATCTAATTGAATATAAATATCTCATCCTAGGTCTAAAATTTACTATAAAAATAAAGCTAAATAGCTACTAGTTTTTGGAGATTCAGAACTAGTAGTCAACTAGGTCAAGAGCAGGTACCAATGTAAACTCTCATACCTCAAGAAGTATAAGTTTAGAGTCTAGGACCTGATTAAGTCTTTTGATGATTTCAATATGACCTCCATTCCAAGGGAAGGAAACCAAGCTATAGATGATTTGGCATACACTAAAAAAAATCTCATGCCTAATTTAGACTCCACTGATTTCAGTATTGAATTAGTCCCATGTCCATTAGTGCCTAACAATGTTAATATTTTACAAGGTTTTAATGATGACCAATATATAATATATTTATTTACCAATTTTGGGGTATTTAAATCCCATGTCATTGATGAAGTTGATGAAAATGCAACTGGAGGGAACAAGTTTGATAGCAAGGTCATTTAGCTCAATGACAAAAAAATTCCCTAAAAGGATGATTGCTTTGAAAAGACTATTTGATCAAGACCAACTAGCTGAGGCTTACAAAATCCCCAAGGTGAGTGGAAAGGATTATAATACTATAGATCTTGGAATCCAAAATTAACCCCAATTAGTGAATGTTGGAAAAGCTTGTACAACTCTTGAAAATAAGATAGCCAAAAAACTCCTTACTAAGTATAATGATGTTATAACATGGTCCTATGATGACCTAAAGATCTTTAATCCAAGGGTCATTACCCATATCATACCCCTCAAATAAAGTTTTAAAACCTTTAGACAAAAATAAAGACCATTAAACCTCATAATGGAACCTATGATATTCAAAGAGGTCAAGAGGTTATTAGATGCTAGGATAGTCTTTCCCATCAAACATTCAACTTGGGTGTCCAATTTAGTGCCAATTAGGAAGAAGAATGGTGAGATTAGGCTCTATATTAACTTCAAAATTTTAAACAAAACATCAAAAAAAGATAACTATCCTCTCCCATCTCCTGATCAAGTAATTCAAACTATTACAGGTTTAACCATGATGTCCTTCCTTGATGGCTTTTTAGGGTATAGCCAGGTGTTGGTTGACAGAGAAGATAGGATGAAGACAATCTTTATAATGAAGTGGGGAACCTTTACATACAAAAATATTCCCTTTGGACCAATCAACATAGGATCCAACTTCTAAAGAGACATGGACCATGCCTTCTAAGGCCTGATTGGTAAGTGCATCATAATTTATATAGATGATCTAATAGTTATCTCTAAAAATAAGGAATATCACTTCATACACTTGTAACAAAATTTTGAAAGATGTAGACGGTATGGAATTTTTTTGAGCCCTAATAAAAGCATATTTTTTTTAACTAAAGGTAGACTATTAGGACATGTTATAACTAAAGATGGCATCTCTGTAAATCTTGAAAGAGTGGAGGCCATATCTAGAATTGAAATTCCATATAGTAGGAAGGAACTAAAGTCATTATTTGGAAAAATAAATTTTGTAAGGAAGTTTATTTTTGGTTTTGTAGAAACTATAAATCCATTAAATGACATGTTCAAGAAAGTCACTAAGGTAATTTATAATGAATAATCCAAGAAGGAATTCAGTGGCATCAAAGAAGCCATTGGCTAAGCCCTAATGCTTATAGGGCCTAATTTCTCAAAATATTTCTACCTTTACTATTTTGCATCTGACCACACTATGATTATCATATTGACTCAAAAATTTGATGGGTGTGACCATTGAATAGCCTTCATGAGTACTAATTTTAATTATTTTGAACTAAACTATTCTATGATTGACAAGTAAGCATATGCACTACTAAAGGTTGTAATTAAGTTTAGGCACTACATCCTTAAAAATAAGGTGCATACTATTCTACCTAACCCTATTACTAAGCTTATGATGAGTCAAAATGATCTAAGAGAATGTAGAGGTAAGTAAATTTTAGTTTTTTAGGAATATGAGTTGGAGAAGAAGGTATCAAATCTGGTAAACTACCAAGGTTTGATTTAGATGATTTCCAATACTCACCCTAAGCTAAGTATTATGCAAGTAGTCTAACATAGTTTTCAAACCAGTGAATGGAATGATTTAATCATACACTTGTTAATTAATGATACTTATCTTAAAGGTCTATCTAGGGAGGAAAAGAGGGCCTTAAGGCTCAAGGTAACCCACTACCTGATCAAGGATGGAATCTTGTATATAGATAACTTTGAAAGAATCTACCTAAGATGTGTTTCACAAGAAGAAGCCCCCAAATTATGCCAACCTTTCATGGAAAGCTAGGTAGTGTTCATCCCTCTAGAAGAAATACAACCCAAAAAATCCTAAGGGCTAGTTACTATTAGCCTACTATCTTCAAGGATGCTCACAAGCATGTGAGAGAATGCCACTCTTTCAGATATTCAATTCAAAAGAGCCAAAGGCATTTATGCCTCTATAACCCATTATGATTGGCAAACCATTTTCATAATAGAGTTTAGAATTTGTTGGAGTAATCAACCCAAAATAACCTAAGTCTCATAAACACCTCTTGACTATCACATATTATTTCACTAGGTGGACTAAAGTAGTAGCCACCAAGTAATGTAGAACAAAAGAAGTGATCAGCTTCCTAGATGAAAACATATGTACTAGATTTTGGAACCCAATCTCTATAGTATGTGGCAATGGATCTACATTCATTTTAATTGAGATGATTGAATAGACTTATGACAATGGTATTACATTTAAATTTTCCTCCAATCACTATTCCCAAGGGAATTGTGTTTTTGAATCTATAAATAAGAACTCAATGAAGGCAATCAACAAGTCTATAGAAGACAAACCTAGGACTTGGCATAAATGACTTAAATTTTCCCTTTGGTTGATAGAATAAGGATCAAGCATTAAAAGCTTCACCATTTCTATTGGTGTATGGATAGGAGCCCATCTTTCCCATCACTCTCAAGATACCTACATATAAATTTATGCAAGAATACATTAAAGAAAGCCAAGAACATGCCACTTTCACACTATTAGACATCATCTAGATTAAATATGATAGAGAAAGGGATTTTTTAAGACTTTAGTAGACACTAGGCCATGATGAAGAGAAGGTTTGACAAAAGGTCTAAGATCAAGGTGTTGAGGTAGGGATACTTAGTCCTCCTTGGGATAAAACATCCAAACCCAAAGGTAAGCATGGAAAATTCACACCCTTGTGGATTGGCTCATACCAAATTATAGAGACACTAGGGAATAACACCTTCAAGGTCAAATATTTACAATGGGTAGAGTTCATATTTCCTACTAATGGGAAATACATCAAGCACTACTTCTTTGCCACCCCTCCTGGGGTCTTCATGGAGTAAGATAAAAGGTGATTATATTAGAATAGGTAGGGTAGTTAGTTTGATGTATTCATCTTTCCTTTCCTATCCTTGGTCTGTATATATGTTTATTCATAAGTGTTTGGTTTCCTATTTTGATTTCTTTTTTTGTTATGTGTTAATTACCTATTGTTTTGTTCCTTGATTTCAAGATGTATTTAGAGACATCCTTGAGCTTAGAAGTTATGAAATATGATCATGATGTGTCTTAATTATAAAATGAAGGTATAAACCCCATACAAAGGGAAACGTGGTCATGGAACCTAGAATTATATTATAGTTTCGAGGAATTGAGTATAGATAGGTGAAGAGAAAGCCATTTCATGAGACATAAGTCATGACCTTGGATCCACATTGGTTTTAAGAATATTTTCACTTGAGGATTGGAGACTTAAATTATCAAGAGGATGTCATTATCTATCACTTAATCAACATCCTTACCTAGGATAAGAGTTGCAACCATGAGTGATCCCATAGAAATCAAATATTTGACCAAATCCTAAACCTGTCTATCTTGGTTCCCAACCTTACTGAAAGCATAAAAATCTAAAAATACTAAAAAAATGGATGAAAATTTCATATAAAGGTGATTTAGGTAACCTCCACTAGGGCTATGGACACTTGGTTAGTAATGGAACTAGGTCATCAGTGGAGACAAAGGTATCTCTGTTGGGGATATGGATGCCTAGCTAGTAGCAGAGTAATGCCCAAGCCCTCCCTAAGTAAAACCATGATTCATGATGAATGTTTAGTGTACCTTATTTTAGTATAAATAATTGGGGGTAGGAAATTAAGGACTACTTCTTAAATCATATGGAAAATAATAAGTCCAATCAAAGCACACACACAACTAGGTATGTCCTAAAGTTTAACCTTAAATCTATGAGTACAAGGTTTATTTCAACCAAAATTAAATCTAGATGGTGGTTTTTGATCATGTGGAATGATGAACTTAATGTGTGTATAAACCTAGAGTCTAGAAGTTTTAACATATTTCTATGTTTCCCCTAGGAGTCATCATTTGTTAGAACCAACATATCATATTTGTTTAAGAACTGAGACCCTTGAGAAGTCTTTGTAACCAAGTTTTGAAGCACTTGAACATTGAGGTCCTTGATAGAATTTGAAGATCATCCACTCCATTAAATAGTATGCTTGTGTGATTTAATCTTCTTATTTTAGAATAACCTTACTAATGAGTTACTCAAGTCATTTTCTAGGTTCCATGTTGGTCACCCAAGGGTTCTATGTTTAGAAACCCTAAATGACCCTTGATTCAAATTCAAATATTGGAGGTAACCATGTTGGCAAGAATGAATTGAAACTCATCACAAAAATAAGATATAAATAAGGGGTTCACATGTGTTTAAGTCATTTTTTCATAACATGACTTGAGCTCTTCATTATCCTTCCCCCTTTCTTTTTACTAAGTTATTTGGGTCTAATTTGATATATCTCCATGAGGTCCACTTTTGTATTACCTAATGTATCCTAGGTTATTAATAGTAAGGCTCTAATAATCATCATGACCTTAGTCTTAATACCTTATTCTAAAATATTTTATTAATCCCATCAATTATAATGGTTATCTCTCTCACCCTTTGAAAGATCTTATGAATGCCACTTGATCACTATATTTGATCAAATGGAGCACCTTGGCCTTAAGACTTTGGCTTAAATAATATACACCAAGATTGATCCAATGACCTATGCTTGCTCAATAGATTTGATCCAATGATGTGAGGCATAAGAAGAAAGTCAAAATAAGTATAAGGCCTCAAGAAATGGATGCATGGTTGAATGGAAAGAATAAAAGGGGCTCACCTAATAAAGGCATCCAATTAATGATCAAGCCCCTATATGGATCGACACCTATCATTGGATTATTGGATTTGATCCAATAGTGTGATGCCCAAGTAGAATTTTTAAAGGCATCATAGGCTCCTAAGATGGATGTATGTTTCATTTTCATTTGAACCCTGGTTGGCCAAGCAACCAATGGAAATCTTTGACTCACTAGATTTGATCTAATAGTGTGAAAGGATTAATGACTTTTCAAAGCTCTATGATCTTGACATGTGGCTAGTGCTTGACCAAGGTAATAACTGATAGAAGATACATAGTATGGGAAAGATTTGTGAGTATGCCTAGTGTCACAACCATAATCTTAGGGATCATTGGACCAATAAAAGGTTAGGACTTGGATTTGGATCAATGGATAGCACTAGGTCTAGGATCTTGATCTTATGATATGAAATAAATGAGACTTTTAAAATCCAATGGCTAGTGCCTAAATGAAAAGTATGAAAATTATCAAGAAAAGACCAAAATGATGCCACATAGGCTCCACAAAAGAAAAAGGTCTCCATAAAATCCAAAGCATGTATGAAGTTAAAGCCTGGATATCTCCTTCCATTAAATATTTCAACCCTAAACCCTATATAAATAAGTCTAAAATTGGCTCAATTGGTTACAGTTAAATCAAGATAGCATAATTATGCTCCAAAGAACAAGTGTTATAATAAAAACCCTTGAAAATCTAGTGTGAATAATTTAGTAACATCAAAAATGGTGGTTGGTAGGAAATAAGTGAAGATAGAAGCTATGCTTTATCTAACCTTCAATAATGAAGGGAGAATTTTAAAATCCATAGAGTTGGACTTGATAGCCCTAAACATATATGGAGTGAGTAATTGGTCTAAATTATTCATCTAGGTGGATGAATTGTAGCTTATCTCTTAATATTAAATGAGGAGCACCATAGTAAATCAAAGGTACAATGACCTAGTTATGGTTCAAATGGTCAATCTCCATCATGCCACAGTGAAACCAAAGGTAATGCATTGTATTGATGTGCTTGCACCCATCTTTATAGATTTTAGGATAGATGGGGAATGGATCATTCAAGAGGGTAATTCATAGAGGGTGGCATGTATCTCTATTTTAGCCTTTAAGACCTATCAAAATATCCCCTTACCCTATATCCACATCCTTCTCATGAGAGACTAAGTTAAAACCTAAGACCTTGATTCAGTCCTCACACCCTGGTTAATCCAAGGACCCCATGTCTTTAAGACCCTAGATGGAAAGATCCCTATTTTCCAATTTAGAGAATGCATTAGAATAATCATGACCTTATTAAATCAATCCTTTTGTACCCATTCACCATATATGTAAATAAAGTCTAGGTGTCCTAGGTCCATTTCATGGTAGAAGAGAAATTGACCCTCTTATGGGAGACCTAATTAGCTTCTTCCTAGCTAAGAAATTTATAGCCATCAAAATATGGACCTCTAAGAAATTATATATGATGTATTATTTATTGGATTCCCTTCTATCCTTTGTAACCTTCCTTAGCATTATAAAATGGTCCCTTGATGGTAGGACCACAATTTATCATCACTATTCTAAATTTCATATATTATACATTTACCATATGTAATTAATCTATGATTGTGTTTTCTGAACCATAATTGAGGCCATCACAGGAGTTCTTATGCCAAGATTGCATCCCCTTATTAGGAAATAGGTGGAAACCATGTGATATGTATGGTATTCTCCTAATTGTAATGTAATTAGGAGAGGGGATCCTAACCCAACCTTAAAAGCTACCACTCCATGTCCCTAACAAGCTTTCCACATAAGAAATTATTTTGCAAATTATCTAGGGAATTGATAGAATATGCAGAGAGAAGAGGAAGGGATAAATCCATCCCCTCCCATTGGATATTGGGAAGGTTGTAATCAAAAAATGGAAGTAGCTAGAAATCATGGTTACACATAGAAATTATTTTGATTTCTAATTAGATGACCTTAAGATGTGGGACCCTAAGAATAGTGTAGTTAACCACATTAGAGAAAGAAAGGTCCCAAAGGTTAAATATGAACATAAACAAGGTGTCGATGATGACATATACATTAGAGAAAGAAATTTTGAGGAAGTGCTCTCCAAGATCAAAAGCTACAATATCAATTTGAAATGCAGATTGATTAGGGACAACAAGCCTTCAAGGAAGATGTGGTAATTTCACCACTTATAATATCAGTTACTGCCAAGTCCATCTAAGACCACTCATGAGGAGCCCAAATATCATCCATTTGAACCTCAAACCCACCAATAAGAAGTACAAGCTGAATAACCTTAGGCTAGATAACTTCAAGATGTAAAAGGCAAGGAGAAATTTAGATAACCAAGATTGGAACAAAAACCTAGGGAAGGTCCCTCACCTTCATAACTCCCATAGAGACCACCTTCTCTCATGGAATTCATCAATATGATAACTCTTGAGCCATAAGAGACATTAGAGGGTGCTCTCATTGATATAGTAGGAACATATGGCTTAGATAGAGAGGGAGATCCTTCTAAAGAACCAAGAAAGGAGATATTTCCATTTAAAAGGGATAAAAGGAAAGTAAAGTTGGCCTTGGTTCCTATGAATCTAAGGAATAATCCTAGGTTGACTTTCACCAATCCTACTAGTGAATTCAACCTCTTCAGTGATGAGTTTCCCATTCATGGACCAACCATCCCTAACTAGTTTATTTATGGGAATTTGTAGAAGGTCTTATCCCTCTCTCCTTAATGGGCCATGACACAAGTTGGCTTAAATATACATGATAACATCAAACCATGGATCATGTACATAGTGGAAAATCAAGAATAAAGAAGAATATAGGTTTGTCATGCTTAAGAAAGCCAAAAATTTGATGCCCCCAGAGCCTCTAATAGTGCAAGTGTGGAGGTGTATGAGCCTCCAAAGTTAAAAAAGATAGAGACTAAAGTCTTATTCAACCTAGACATAATAATATTAGAAAGGATCACCATAAGGATAACCATGGTTAGTTTAGAAGAATTCACCTTTCAAAATGTGGAACCATTCATATGGCTAACCATTATTGAAGGGAAATAACTTGGAGATGATCCCATCAATGAGGAAGATGTGGAAAGTTTAGTTGAGGTTCAATCTTAGCAAGATAGGGCTGGTGTCCATGGATTAAAACAAAGAATCTATAACCTAAATAAGGAGAAAGAGAATTTAAAAAATAAAGTAATTCTCTCAATGTTAGACTCCATGATTAGGATGCTTGAGGAGTTATTTCATGACATGTTCAATGCACTAAATTCTATGAAGTTGAGGTAGGGGACACTAGAGGACTAGGCCACCTTATCCAAGGAGCTAGTTACTCAGTGGAACACTTCTAAGGATAAGATTTCCTAACTTCTTATCATCTAGGTTAGGAAGAAAATACTAAATTTTAAATCCATCAGCATGGGGCACCTAAGCACCATTTTGGGATTTGTTTTAGACAAGGTCCAAGCCTTGAGCTCTTGGCATACCAAAGTGGAAGATATTATTAAGGAGGATAAAGAGTTTATATACATAATTGAGAAGCTCCTGGGAACTATGCTTGAGGATCCTACACAACCCACTACCTTAAGAATTATCAGTGATGAATTCTAGCATAGATTCACTTTAGTGACTCAAAAAATCAAGGGAAAGAGTCAAGGATAATTAGGATAGGATAATAGTAGAATATTAGGCATGATATTCAATGTAGTTGAAAGGATCAATGAATCTAGAATAATTAAGGAAGATTTGGCTAGGAATGACAAAGATTTTGATGATGTGGATGATCAAGAAAAAGAACACATCATAAAGCTTGCCATAGACTTAGGCATAGTGGATGAGCAACATGAATGAGTTATGAGTATCCTTTAGTAGTAAAGGGTCCCACCTCTAATAATATAGTTATGGCTTCCTTAAGAGGAAGCCTTTTATTTAAGGCACATTATATTTTCTTAGTGTGATTACCTCTAGGTTAGTAATATTGTAAAAGACACATGTATTGTAGTTTTTTAAAAATACAACTATCTTTATCTTTGTACACCTATATTTTATATTGACTTGTATATTACTTGGCTTTTTTATAAAGGCATGTATTACCATTTTTAAAACGGAGAGACTTCAATCTATTTTGTATACTTATAATTAATTAATATAAAAGATCAAGGAATTTTGTAAGAATTATCTAGATTGATGTGTTTGAATTTCTAAGTTTCTCAATTGCTTGTCTAAGTTCAAATACAAATAGTTCCTAGGAATACTAGGTTAGATCATTAATTATAGGGTTTCTAACTTTTGTAATGATAGATTAGTTGAACGAAATTGATTTTACTTCATTTTATTTTCTCTGCAACAAAGATGTGCATTATCTATCTAGATGTGGTGTAAAAATTTTAAAGTAAATCCAATTCTTACTTGTAATGTCATCCCATCTTTAGAATTAGGCCTAGTTTGTAGTGAAACATGAGCTTAGGCTACTTTGCACTATACACTTTTTGAGATCATGCTTGGTAATCCTTGGAAATTTGTCAATATGTTCATAATTAAATATCAACAATAACCATTTCTTTCTTACTCTACCCTTTCCTTTTGCTCTTTCTTTAAACAATTCACTCTAGCCTAGATACATTATTGTTAACCATTTAGTTTAGTCAGTAGTTTAGATCTATACCAATTTCTTAAAATTAGCACTTAGATTCATAATAAAAGGTACCAAGATGGATCCCAACCATCAAAATTTATAAATATTATGGAAAAATCTACTTTGATCTATCATTATTTCACCACAAGCATCCTAATTACCAAATAACTACAACTCATGCCCTGAATTCTTTGGATTCTAAAATGAGAAGTGTTATTTAAACACTAAGAGCACCTATGGTTCACTTGGAGGCATCAACAGCTTTTCATCTATAATTAAATTTTTTACATTCACATAATATGAATTGGTGAAATATTGATCATAGTCATCATTAATTATAAAAATAATATCATTAGAATGTTATATGTTAGGAGTACATGAAGTTTATTAAGGCTTAGAAGATGTAGGCTTGGTAACCTATTTTTTTTAGAAGCTTTGACATAATCATGATGGCATAATTTGATCATAGTATCATGGTGAGATGTGTCTCCCAACATACAATAAACATCAAACTTGATAATTCCATTACATGCTTCATGAGAATAACCCACATCAACATGAAACCAATAAAAATTATTAGTGTCATACCATGAAGGTATGGCATTATTATAGGTGAAGATTTATATACAGATAATAACTAATTCATTTGTGGGGCTATTAATTGTGGGTGGGAAGTGATTTAATTATCTAATTTGACTATTCCTAACTTTGTTTGAACATTTTTACTTGTAATTGTGTTAGTTGAGGTTTAGAAATATTCCTTGATTATTTTATAGTTTGGCTCAAATTGTTTCATAAGGAAAACTTGTCTTTTGGATTGATAAAAGTTTAAATTATATAGAGAAAATTTTGGAGTTTATACTAAAATGAAGGTGTTAAAGTAGTAATGAATAATTTAAAGAGATTATCATCATTCATGTTATGATCTACTTTACGAGCCTAATATTTACATAATTTGATGAAATCATGGGTTGTTTCTAAAATTTATTACTTGGCATAGATAAAATGACTAAGATAATTTTATAGAAGATCATTTTGTTTGAATTATTTGACAAGATCATTAACCAAGTCTTCTAATTGTGTGATGGAATGTTATGTAAATTGATTATACCATTCTAAAATGTTACTT
>JARHVA010008241.1:115000-312500 GCA_037957365.1 Torreya grandis | reverse complement strand
ATAAATTTCTTCTTTGAGTAAGATATTAATTTGGATAACAATGATAATTTTCTTAGGATGATAAATTATTTAGGCACAAAATACAGTGGTATTGTATGTGAATGATGATAAATTGGGAAGGTCAAGCCCATTAATATAAGAATGGATAGGAGAGAATGTGATAAATATTTAATTGTGTATGTACAAGTCATGAATGTGAAGGATTGGTCAAAAATAACATTTTCAACTATCTTATACAAAATTTGTGTGTCTACACATTCCCATTTTTTATTATAGTTTTGAATGTGATATATTAAAAGGATAAATTAAAAAATATGGTGTTGAGGTGTAACTACATTTGGTATCTTTAGATATATCTTGAGTGTCCATTTTATTCTATGTAAAACCTAAGTGTAACCACATTTGGTGTCTTCGATTATGTTTTGAATATCAAAAATTCTCCTTAAAAATAATAAAATAAACATTTATAAATCAATGTCTAATCAATATACAATCTGAAGTAATCTAGATTAATAAAATATTTGAAATGGAAAAAAAAAATCTGTGTGAAGTAAGTTTCCTTTTGAAGTCATTGGAGAATTGGGTGATAATGCCTTAATGAGGTGCATTTATTAAAATAATGGATTATGAAAAATATTCTCTAATCCTTGGTAAAGACATATAAGTTCTTAGAAGTTAATCTACACATAATCTCAACTACACTACTTGTTAAAATTTTCTAAGAATGGAACCAAAAACTACCTTCCTCAAATCATATCGATGAAACATCCAATCAATAGTACCTTTTGATACCACTAGGTGGAAAAATTCATGCATGACCTCCTTCATTCCTCCTACTACATCTATGGATTATAAAATACATACTACATGCCTTATTTATGGACTTATCATAAATGTTAAGATTTATAATACACATAAAACAACTATTATTGATCAACTTGATGCTATTGATGATAAATAATTCATTGAATATCTTATATTTAATCCACATCATCTTGATGCAATGTTATATAGAACAAGATATGAATATTAAAATTTATCTCAAGTTACTCTATATAGGGGACAATATAACATTTTCTATGATATCAACCCAACATTTTGATCTAGTACCTCTATTTTAGCTGTTTAAACCTATACCATTAATACCATCCTTACATCTACACCTCCATGGGTGTGGGGGGGGGAGCGGGTGTAGGGCTTAGTTCTAAACACAATTATTTCAAAAAAAATAAATACCTATTCCTATATATATATATAAATATATATATATATATATATATATATATATATATATATATATATATATAATTTACCCATTTTGTGATAACTATGCATGTTGCATTATCAACCTTGACTACTACATGTTACCTTAAGTATATTATTACATATTTGAATGCTGGTATTTTTACAATTAGAGTTAAGTACATCTAGAAGTAGTCATTCACTAGATTTTCATGAATTTATTCATAGTTAACTATCCCATGAGACATCAACTTATCCTTTAACTATAGGTTTTGTAGCTCCCAAGATTATACTATATGAAGGTAAAATTGATCTTGACCAAAACCTTTGATCATTCCACATAGGATGCATGGATTACACATATAATGATAAATTATTAATGAATAAATTCCCAATAATTCTTTAAGAATGTTATTTTTATATGGTTATATGACCTTCCCTCCAATCATTCAGAGCATTCAACCCTTTGACATATCCTTTTCTAGCACATTTCACTATCAACATTAATGAAAAACTATCTTATCCACAAATTTCTAAACTCAATAAAAATTCTAATGAGCCAGTCAATGATTATGTACTTTAGCAATACAATATGGTAGATAATATGACTAATGTTATGTCTAAAAATTAGTTATAATACATATTCAATAAAATCTAGTTTTCACCACTTCATGAGTCAATCATCTTCAAGAGATTCAAATCCTTCAATGAGTTATGCCACAAAATAAGAGACAAATAAGTTAAGATCGTAGATTTGAACAAGGTCAAGTATATACCTAATCATATAGATACTTCAAAATTGAAATTTAAAATCAAACCAAGATAGAAGGTCAAACTAACTAACAATAATAATGAGGAAAAATTATAGTTAATTTAGTATCATAACCTAAAAATTGACTTCAATTGTCAACTCCACTAAATAAGAAATTTTCCTAACTACCATCACTCCTCATGTATTTTTACATAATTTACTTGAGTGAAACCTTATTAATCTTCCTCCTCTACAAGAGTTTGATCCAAATAAGCCTAGACCAAATAACTATGATATCAATTCTTGGATATAATCAAATTATAGGATATTCTATGAATGGATTTTTCAAACTAAGACATAATATACAATATCTTATTTATGAAAAAAATATTGAGTTGAACACACATATATAAGAATATAGACCACAAAAAAATTGAAATCATAAGTTAACAATATTTAATGATCCATTTCCCAAGACCAAGATGATAGATACTAAGGATACTTTAGAAATAAACTATGCATACAATATTCATCCTCCACCTTTTCTATATGGTCACCTAATACACTGATTACTTAATTACTTATCGACACCTCACCATAATTTCATATGATCACATTTGATGATAGCTAAATTTTTTATGATAATTTTTTATTTTCATGCATTATTCATATAATCTTATATCAATGATAAACCCATACATAGTGTCATGACTGATAATGTATTGAATGAGAACATGTGCATAATGACACTTATTTATTCCATTAGATACACACAAAAATATATACAAGATACATAAAGAATAATTAAGTGATTATATGTATAGAAATAGAATAAATTTATATGCATAGTGTTACCAATTTAATTGGGCTTTGTCATACTATCCACTCCATTCTAAATTCTAAAGAGAAAAGTGATCTTTGGCATGTTTTTATTCCCCCTTTTGGATTCAAAATATTCATGGAGTACCATCTATAGTGTATTATTATCTCAAGTACATAAATGACAAAAACTAGTCATAGTTATATGGTTATGATATGAGTACCCTTTATAACTATTAGTATTTCATCATCCACCCCCAAAACCAACACAGTTGGTTGATACACCCATATAATATCAATATATAACATAATTGGTTACACATATTCCAAATATTTATATACATCTAGTTTGAAGGAGAGTGGTTGAGTCTACTAGAAATATAGCTATTTAGTGCTCATCATATCAGAGAGTTATCTAGGGCTCATAGAGACCATCATGTATTATATCACATACTAAATTATAACCATGAATAATTAAAAATATTTTACAATAAATACATACAATGGTACATTATTATATTATACAATTGACCCTATGGGGTCCTAGGCCTTCTAGAGTTACCTGTTATACATGAGATTTTATGAGTCATGATCATGACAATTACCATACAACTCATGATTTATTATAAGCATATGATATGACTACATATATTATGTTTCACTTAAGATACCTAACCCTTAAACTATGTGATATAGGCACTCCCCATGGTTTTCTCATTGATGAGATCATTTGTTAACACTGATACTTTTTTGAATATTTGAAAAATACAAAAAAATTAAAAAAAGAAAAGAAATTAGAACCTAAGCATGACATTATTACTATATTTCACTTTTTACATATGATATTTATCACATGTTTGGTAGACAAAATATTCCTTTCATAGATAAATCAATATCAAAGTATATAAGTTTGATGTAGGGAATATAGGATACACATGGACATATAGATGTTTGAATTTCCTATACCAAGTGATCATGTCAATACTAGGGGCATCTTATTCCACATGTTTCACTATTACATGTTATATCTTTCTATAACCCTATACCATGTTGAGCTATCTAGATGGCTTACACATGTATCACTCATTACTCATATCTTACATATAGCTACATGGATATGATATTATACTATGATGTGACTTGATATAGATGGATGGTGTATACTAGTATTTACTTATTTTATTAATGTAGAGCTTGCACAAGATTCTCCCTTTCTTTTTTTAAACAATGGAACACTTCACTAGTTTCAAGATGAAAAGTTCATTCAACATGCAAGTACAAGTTTACAAGTCTGATATAAGATGACAAGGTCTTTAGTTTGATTAGAAAAGTCTCTACTGATGCTTTATACCCCTTCATAGACTATCCAAAACACATACCTTATACTCATGAAACTCTGCCTTTCAAACTAGCACTCTTTATAGCCCTGTCTAACTACAAATAGTTTAGTATAAAAAATTTACTAACAATTATGACTTGATAATATGATAATATCCTTTTCCTTTTTGAACTACACTTGTGGGTCAAATTTCAAGACCTAACTCACTCTCCAAGTCCACTTTCCTTCATATAACCTTCTAAACTAGGCCTCTTTTAGCTCTTTTCCAAGACATATTACTATAAATCTGTACTGCAAGTAATATACAATCCTAAAAGTGATTAAATGTTTAGATTTATTTCAATAGGTAAAACCCTTAGTTGGTAGGGTTTAGGGTCTCTAAGAAGGCTGAGAGTAGTTTAAAATCAATATCTTGAACCAAAAATGGTTTTAAACTAATTTAAGGGTTACAATAGTTTTGTCTAAGTTCCATGCAACTTATTCATTCAATAACCAACTCACAAAACTTCACGGTTCATTCACAATAAGGAAAACTTGGTTATGTTTGATTTTATTCTTTAGTAGAAAAAGGGGTTTCAACATGGTTTCACTCAATGTTTTATTGTTTCCAACCTTTCAATAGTATTTATGACTTTAATTAGGGTTATTACCACATCTCAAGACTATCTATATCCTTTCTTAACCACTTTGGAGTCTAAGACAAAATCCAAAGTAAGAACACAGTCAATAACTCAGGGTTTCCAGCCAGTATACTAATAAAAAGAAAAGAACTCTGATAAATTAAAACTCACCACCTTTAAATCCTATTGTAAGTTAAAATATTTATCTCTAACATGTAAAATCATTTCCTCTCTCCATTCAACATAGGAATTAATGAGAAAAGGTCACATTATCAATTTAGCAGTCTACATAGTTTCAAACATTACTTGACATACCTATCTGTCTTATTATAAGGAACTTATTTTAAATATACATACTTGATATCTATCTTAAAATAGATATTAATATTTATCACAACAATAAAAAATTAAAATATTTAAATTACTCACCACATGGAGTACAACAAATAAACAAATACTCTGTCTCAGTCTTGTAACATCAATACACTAAGAAATTCACATAACACACTCTAATTTTCATCAACTTTATTTTATTTCACATTAATTAACTATCTCATTATAATTTAAATCACTAATACATTACCAAAAATAACCCCGCTAAAACTAATCCAAGAGGCATAACTAATTCTTGGAGGTTTCCCTTGTAGAAACTATTGAAATTACATTACATTTTTCATATTTTACCAATATGAACACTTTATGACCATGAATATAGAACAAAGAACATTTTTATGAACTTTTCATATCATTATGACATATGGACACATATTTAACATGTTATAACCTTTTCCACCTTCATACAATGCATAGAAATCCTTCCACAAGGCACACAAATTCAAATTTTCAAATAGTGGTAGTTTTGGAGGGAAAATCCATAATTCAAATTTTATATAACTTGTACTAATATAGTTCAATCCTATGAATAAATTATGACATAATACACCCATTAAACACCTAAAAGACACTAAAATCCAAAATTGAAACTATTTTGGGGTCCATAAGGATGCACCTACATTATACTACCACGCTAAAGAAATTTTGCCATAAGAATCAACTTAGTGTATGAACCCCTTTATTAGTCTTTTACCTCTGAATGGAAGTTTGATTCTACATAGGGTAACATATTCCTAGGCCCCAAAATTAGGCCTCCTTTGGCTCTTCTTCATGAGTATACCTGCACATGCAACAAACCTGCTAAGGAAAACATTGTTATTGTCTTTTGTTGCTTGCTTTGGGTGTGCATACCATGCTTCTAATTCTTCAAATTGATCCATGACAACCTTAGTTATATATGAAACTACTGATAAAAAAAAATCTTCTTCATCCTTCACCCATTTATCCTATTTGGTACACTCAATCTCATACATATCAACTATTTGGTCTTTGCATGCTATTTGCTTGCATAAATGCTTGTTTTATTGTTGCATACTACCCTCTATGTCCTTAATAAATAATGAATACATGTTATCATCCACATTCTCATGATTGTGACTCAACACTATCATGTTATTGCCTTTACTTAGATGTCCTTCTTGGACCTTCTTTACATCTTCCATCTCTTTTTCAACTCTTTCCTTTTCAAAACTTTCTTTTATGCATTGGCGCTTGCCTATCATGCCTTATATGAGTTCAAAACTAGAAATATTTATGAGATTCTAACATAAGTTTTCAAATAACTCATTCACAAACTTACTTTAAGAATTTTTACTTAGCATAGATTCACAATCCTCAACTTGGGCTACCTCAATCTCATTGGGTTATTCATCCATCTTCACATCTTCATCTTGTTTCTACACCAAAAACTTATAACCTAAAACTAATAAAACATAAAATACACCAACTTTTTCATCATTATTTAAAGGCAATAATGTATACTTGACTCCCTTGTTCTCCAAAGAATAGGTGTTTTTAACCCTATCATGTCTAGTTAACCTATTAAACTGCCAAGGCCTTCCTAGTAGTACATGAAAAACATCCATGGGGATGATATCACACATGAACTGATCCCTATAGGTTACAATATTAAAGTATTATAAGCATTATTCATTCACAAGCACACTATATTCTTTTTGAAGCCAAGAAACTTTGTAAGGTGTAGGATGAGGCAATCTTTTGAGACCAAGTTTACTTAAAATCTCATTTGAGACCAAATTATCTATACTTCTTGAGTCTATTATCATCTTACAAAATTTACCATGGGATTTATATATTATCCTAAAGAGTTTTCTCTATTTTGTATGTTCTTTATCCTTTGGTGGCTTCAATAATGTCCTCCCCACTAAGAGTGACCCTCTTTCTTTAGGTGACACTATATGTGAATTTGATCCAACACTCTCTTAATCTATAGGCTACACCAATTTATTTTTTATCTCATTCCTATAACTCCTTTCTTATTTCTCATTTGTATAATTCCATATTTATGACCTGCATACTTGTTGCATTTGAAACATTTTCCTGTGAAATGACTAGTACCTCTTCCTCTAGCACCTCCACCTCTGTAGTATGGCCTCTTACCTTTATAACCACCTCTTGGATGTGTTTCATGTCTTTTTCCACTACTTTCACCTTCTTCATATGCATTATTTCCATCATACTCTTCTCTTCCTCTCACTTGTTTGCCTCTTCCTCTTTCTTTTTGTCTATGCCTTATTTCCAATTTTTCTTTAGCTTTCAAGGATACTTGGTATGCTTATTAAACTATTTTCAAGGTCAATATATTTATCTCATCTTGTATGGAGAACTTGAGACCATTCAGATAACTTGCTACCTTCTCATCATCTATTTCCACGTGTCCTATTCTGATTATCAACATATGAAACTCTTCTATGTATTCCTTCACTAAATACTCCTTTTGTCTAAGATTCTATAACCACCTATATAAATGTGTATGGTAATTCATAGGCATGAACTTTTCCTTCATATTCATCACCATCCTATCCCATAACTAGATTTTTGTTTTTCCTCTTTTTCTTCTCTCTTCCTAGATTTCATCCCACCATAAAGAAGCATGTTCTCTCAATATTGTGACTAAAAGTTTCACCTTCTTGGTTTCATCCACCTCCTCAAACTCAAAATACTTATCCATGGATGCTATCTAATCCACCAACTCATCTACATTTAGATTGCCTTCATACATTGGCATATTTAGATTTGGTTTTGAACCCATATTCATAATGGATTTGATCAATATTTACTCCACTATATCTTCTCTTTATTACTATTCTTATAATCTATGATCTTCCTCTTCTCTATCACTATCATGATCAACTATGACCCTTCTTCTTTGAGTTGTCTCCATGGCTGCCATTCTAGCCTGCATGTTCCTCATTTTAATG
Organism: Torreya grandis; assembly: GCA_037957365.1. Classification (NCBI taxonomy): domain Eukaryota; kingdom Viridiplantae; phylum Streptophyta; class Pinopsida; order Cupressales; family Taxaceae; genus Torreya; species Torreya grandis. The sequence continues at coordinate 304,394 of JARHVA010008241.1, read as the reverse complement.
ACCAAATGTGCCACATTCTATTGAATTATTTGAGATAATGTAGGTTTCCTTTGTCTTGATAACATTTTTTCCTCTTACCTTATCCTCTAACTTTCCTTATGCTCTGATACGAAATGATGTAGAGCTTGCACAAGATTCTCCCTTTCTTATTTTTGAACAATGGAACACTTCACTAGTTTTAGGCTCAAGAGTTCATTCACCATGCACATACAAGTTTACAAGGCTTATATAATATTACAAGTTATTTAATTTTCTTATAAAATTATCTAACAATTATTTATACCCCCTTTTTAGACTATCTCAAACAAATACCTTATACTCATACAACTATACCTTTCAAACTAACACTCCTTGTAACCCTATCTGACTGTAAATAGGTTAGTATGGAAAAATTACTAAAAATTATGACTTGAAAATATGATAATATCCTTTTACTTGTTTAAATACACCTATGATCTAGGCAACAATTTAGGTGATGATTCGGGTGACAGTGCCCCAAATTTCAATTTTAGTAGTGCAGTTTCTAAAAAATAGTAATTCCTTGAATTCTATATTATTTTAAACTTTGGAATTAAAACCACTTAATCTCACTCAAGATTGGTGACCTTCCACATCCTCCCCATGCTTTCAAAATGTGTATAAATGAAGAGGTAACCTGAAATGTGAAGATAGACATCTCTTCCCAGAGATAAGCATATATTTGTATTGTGATCTTGAGTAATACTACATCTATTCTCAGAGAATTCATTGTTACTATGTTATTTCTATGCCATTGAAATATTTATCAACCAAAACTTCTGAGTTTTGGATCAGTGGTATCAGAGCAGTTTGTCTTGAGAGTGTATGATCCTGAGGATGAGGTCAGGATACAAGAAACTTGGGTGGGAAGCAACAGAGCTTCCAAACTTTCCACCTATTCGATCCAAATGACTTCAAAAGGTGGATGACACTGAGACATCTGATCCTTTCAAGGAAATGGTTAATGAAGCCCTCCAATGGCAATAAGTGTAGATGCTGCAATAATTCACCCAAATTCTTTAAACACTTTTGATGGGAAATTCTGACTCCACGACTACACTTCATGGCTCCTCATCTAGGGAACATCCTTTCAGTGCCCCAAAACCCTTCAAGGTTTAGGTAAATTTTGATATTCCCACATTTGAAGTCAAAATCAATGATGATGCTAGAGAAAATTGGTTGATAAATATCTCAATAGCATAGAAATAACATAGTAATAAAGCTGAAATACATGACGTGAAACTTCAAGCTTCTACTGGGAGATTGAGCGATTCACCTATAAGTGCTTTAAATCCTGTCAGGGTTAATCTAGATCCTGAAACTGTTGAAGCAATATTTTATCAGGTAGAGCACTTTTCAAAGTTTGTAGCTATTTGTAGATTTCATGGCTTCTAGCCATCTCTTGCAAATTTACATGGTTGGATTTCCCAGACCTGGCTACCACTAATTGAAGGAAATGTTGAAATTTATCCTTGTGGTAAAGGCTTTTTTATAGCTTTATTCCAAATTTTTGAGGATAAGAAGACCATTCTGTCCAACAAATTTTTTTTTTGGCAGGGTAAATACCCTCTTTTCACCAAACGGTGGCATATGGATTTCAATCTTGTTACGAAAACCTTCAATAAGATCCTTGTCTGGGTTCGGCTCCCTAATTTACCAATGCATCTATGGCATGAATCGGTGCTTAAAACCATCGAAAATGCTATAGGGGAGTTTTTATTCGAGGATGCTGAAACTAAGAGGTATTATTGATCGACTTGTGCTCACCTTATGGTTGAGGTGGATGTTTCTAAGGGCCTTCCTGAGGCGATTTGTCTGGACTCCCCTAGGGGTTCTTGGATGCAAATGTTAGATTTTGAAGGGTTACCTTTTTGATGTAGAAAGTGTCATTTGATGGGGCATGTTGTTGCCCAATGTACTACAGGGAAATCTAGATCTAGAAGATCACCTTCATGGTGGTCAGAAGCTGATCATGATCATTATATTGCAAAACAACCTGAGGAAGCTTCGACTGATTCAGAGAATGCGAATGAAAAGAATATCCAATCTATATCGATAGATCAGGAAACTCCACTAGAGACAGATCATGTTGAAGGTTTGATGGAGATTGGATCATGTGATCTCTCTGAATCAGTTACTAAGGAGGTGGTGGTTCCTCCACCTGTTTCGAAGGATTCTCTTAGGAGCCAGTTGTTGACTGGTTCTCTTAAGGATTTTGCTGAGGCCTCTTCGCCCACTGGACTTCATGGATCTTGGCTTTCTGAGGACTGGGTTACTGAGGTAGCTAAGGTAGAGGATGGTTGGACAACTATTAAGAGAAGAAAATCTAAGCCTCTGGTCCCCCCTCTAGACATGAAACTTTGGTCTTGTAAAAAAAAAATAGTTTCTGTTTGTCCAGCTCTTGTCTGCTGTTTTCAGATTCCTGGTTAACCTGGTCTAGCTTTTGCTAGTTCCAGGTTTTTTTGTATATTGGGTGTGCTTAAGTTTTATATCTCGTATAATGTATAGGGTTTCGGGGCCCCTTCAAAACTTGCTTTTACCATAATCTAAAACATAGTAATAATGAATTCTCTGAGAAGAGATGTAGTATTAATCAAAATTGCAATATAAATATATGCTTATCTCTGGGAAGAGATGTTTGTCTTCATATTTTGGGTTACCACTTCATTTATACACATTTTTAAAGCATGGGGAGGATGTGTAAGGTCACCAATCTCAAGGGAGATTAAGTGGTTTGACATCCAAGATTTAAAACAATACAGAATTCAAGGAATTACTATTTTTATAAATTGCACTACTAAAATTGAAATTTGGGGCATTGTCACCTAAATTGTCACCTAAATTATTGCTTGGATCATTTTTCTAGATTTGCATCAACTATTTGAGTTGATGATAGATGCATCTAAATATGTCATGGGAGCTTTCATCATGCAACATGGCCATCCTATTACATATCATAGTGAAACTTTCACTGATATAGTCAGGAAATATCCAACATATGATAAGGAGCTCTATGCCATTTTGCAAGCTTGTAAACAATGGAAAAACTACATCTTGGGGAAAGAGACGGTCTTTCACATTGACCACAAACCATTGGAATTCATCAAGATGCAAAGTAAACTATGAAATGAAAGGTACCAAAAGTGGGCCACATATCTTCAACAATTCCACCTGATAATCAAACATAAAAAGGGGAACTCAAATACAGCTGTAGATTGTCTAATCCACCCACCAATTACTACACTCATAATAGTTCTTGACCTATGCAAACATGAGACTACCACTTGGGGTGCTCTGTATGAAGCAAATCCTACCTTTGCTAATAAATATCAAGTGCTGCAAAAAGGTAAACATGTTTCTAATTTCTATTTACAAGATAATGTCCTCTATCATATGGGGCAAATCTATGTTCTAATTGTAGAGCAATAAAAGATGATATGGGAAGCACACTTCAGTAGGACAGCTGGACACTTTGGTATCAAAAAGAGATTGGCAGTTCTTCAAAAACACTTCTACTAGCCCCATATGTGAAAGGATGTGGAAAGATATCTCAAATCTTGCACCCCATGTGTAATAGCCAAGCCAACAAATAAGAATCAAATATTTTACATGCCATTGCCAGAACCAACCAGGCCTTGGGAATCCATCTCATGGATTTTCTCTCAGGTTTGCCCACTTCAAAACATGGCAAGGACTGTATTTTTGTGGTAGTTGATCATTTTTCAAAAATGGCTATCATGATTGCTTGTAAGAAAAATATATCTACTAAGGAAACTACTCAACTATATTTTAGTCATGTATGGATCCATTTTTGTCTCCTCAATTCCATTATCTCAGATCGAGATAGTAGGTTCCTGAGCATCTTCTAGTCCACTCTATGGAAGATGACAAATACTAAGCTGATGAAGTCCACAACCTTCCATCCACAGACTGATGGTCAGATAGAGGTGGTAAACAAATTGATTATTCACATGATTCAAATTTATCACTCTAAACATTCATGCACATGGGATGATGGACTTCTTTTCATACAACATGGATATAATCAGGCACTGCACAGCTCAACCAAGCACAGTCCATTCCAAATATGTTTTAGGTTCTAACCCATGGCACTAATTGATATAGCTGTTCCATTTTCCACCATGGAATACACACCTCATGTAAGATCTAAGGCAACAAAAGGAAAAAAGTTTATTGAACAAATGCAACACATCTAACAACAAGTTCATGACATCCTAGAGAAGATGAATCAAAAGTATAAGCAATGCCATGACAAACATAGGACTACACACCACTTTGCTATGGGTGACAAGGTTTGGTTATGGCTTTAGAAGGAATGGATTATAAGCCCACATAGAAATATTTGGCCTCTATGATATGGTCCATACACCATCACCAAAAAAGTTGGAGAAAATGCTTTTGAGTTAAACCTACCAGCCTACCTTGGTCTGCATCTAGTATTTAATGTGGAGCTCCTCAAACCATATCACCCACCTCTATTGGGCACTTCAATTGTAGTAGAACAACTAGACATTAATGAAACTTATCCACAGATTTTTTCTCCAGTGAAAGAGGATAAGATTGTGGATACCTGGATGAAGACAAGAGGACACTCTATTCCACTTTATCGAGTGGTCAAAAGGGGCCAACTTAGTCACCAAGGTGAGTGGCTCACAGAAAATCAAATCAAGACACAACTACCACACCTAATGGGTAACATTGATGCAATTGGTACCATTGCTTTTCAAGGAGGGAGGAATGATTCAAGAAATAATTTAGGTGACAATTCGGGTGACAGTGCCTCAAATTTATATTTTAGTAGTGTAGTTTCTACAAAATAGTAATTCCTCAAATTATGTATTATTTTAAATCTTAGAAGTCAAACCACTTAATATCCCTTGAGATTGGTGACCTTCCACATCCTCCCCATGCTTTCAAAATTTATATAAATGAAGAGGTAACATGAAATGTGAAGACAGACATCTCTTCCCAAAGATAAGCATATATTGTATTGCGATCTTGAGTAATACTACATCTCTTCTCAAAGAATTCATTGTTACCGTGTTATTTCTATACTATTGAAATATTTATCAACTAGAAATTTTGAGTTTTAGATCAACCTATGGGTCAAATTTCAAGACCTAAATTGCTTTCTAAGTCCACTTTCCTTCTTAGAACCTTCCAAACTAGGCCTCTTTTAACCCTTTTCCAAGAGATCTCACTAGAAATCCATACTATGGGTACTATATAGTCCTAAAAGTGATTTAATTAGCTGGATATTATCATAATACACAATATAATCATTTATTGGGATTTTTCCATGGTTATATTTCTTCTAATAAGAAGAACCCTAGTTGGTAGGGTTTAGGGTCTTTAAGTAGGCTGAGAACAATTTAAAATCAATATCTTGAACTAGAAATGGTTTCAAACTAAGATAATGGTTGGAATATGTCTATATAATTTACATAAAACATATGAATTCAATAAAAAAAATCACAAAACTCCATGTTTTATTCATAATAAGGAAAACTCAATTATGCTTGACTATATTCTTTAGCAGAAAATATGTGTTTCAAGAGGGTTTCACTTAGGATTTTATTTTTTCCAAATTTTAAAAAGTATATATTAATTTAATTAGGGTTACTAACATGTCTCAATACTATATATATCCTTTATTAACCACTTTGGATTCTAAGACAAAATCCAAGGTAAGAACATAATCAACAACTCAAGGTTTCCAACCAGTATACTAACAATAAGAAAAGAACTCTGAGTAATTAGAACTCACCACCTTTCAATATTCCTATAAGTCACTTTATTTATCTATAACATGGAAAATCATTTCATATCTCCATTAAATTTAGGAATTAATGATAAAATGTCACATTATAAACTGAGCAGTCTTCATACTTTCACACATTACTTGACAAACATATTTGTCTTCTTATAAAGAAATATTTTGTAATTTCAATACCTTGTATCTATATTAAAATATAGATTAATATTTATCACAACAATAAAAACAATAAAATATTAAAATTACTCACCACATGGAGTACTCTAACAAGCAAACAAATACTCTGTCTCAGTCATGTAACATCAATACACTTAGAAATTCACATAACACAGTCCAGTTTTCATCAACTTTATTTTATTACACATTCATTCACTATCTCCTTAAAATTTAAATAACTAATAAAATACCAAAATTTACTCCCATAAAACTAATCCAATAGGCATAACTAATTATTGGAGGTTTCCCACATAGAAGCTATTGAAATTATATTACATTTTTCATGTTTTACCAATATGAACACTTTATGACCATGCCTATAGACTAAATAACATGTTTATGACCTTTTAATAGACTTAAGAAATATTTTACACCTATTTAACATGGTATAACATTTTAAACCTTCATAAAATGCATAAAAATCCTTCCACAAGGCTCAAAAATTCAAATTTTCAAATAGTGGCAAATTTTGAAAGGAAACTCCATAATTCAAATTTTATGCAACTTGTACTAATATATTTCACTCTTATGAATAAATTAGGACTAATAAACCCATGAAACACATAAAATACATTTAAATACAAAATTTAAAATATTCTGGGGTCCATATAGGATGCCTCTGCATCATTTATGCTTCTTTGATGTTTTTGCTCTCGTACATGATATGTTGGTTTATGTTTGTTTACTATGTGTGGTACCTTGGCCTTGTATTATGTGGAATATTTATTTCCATTTTTTGGTTTTATATCTTTATTTCCCTTGTTTTTGACATTTTTATGTCCCTGTCATGTGTCCCTTGGAATTTTTTTGTGAAGTTCTTTTGTCCCTTGTTTGTAACATCTTTATGTACCTTGCATGTGGAGCTTGGCCATGCTTGTTGTGACATATTCATGTCACTTTTATGTTTCCCTTGGAATTATTTGTGACACTAATTATTGATCTCATTGATAGTTTTGAGATTGATTGGTCCCATTATCCATATCATGCACCTTTACTATGTAGTATTATTTAGTTATATTTTCAGTGATGGTTACTATTTCATGCTTCATTGATACATCTATCTAAAAATGACATTTATATTACTTATGTTATATATATTAAATATATTAATTTATTTACATAAAAATTAATATGATGACATAATATTCACATGATTATACATGATGATATATTTATACATGACATGGTACATTTAACTCTTTTTTTAGATCAGTGACTTATATTAAAAATCACTCATCTCAAAATAGGTAATTAAAGTGGGCTTGTCATAGAGACATAAGCATCCATGACCCAAAAATTATAATTTATAAATATAGTATATAATTTAGGTAATTCAAAATGGTTTAGATATCACATGAGTTTATTTACATGAAATATTGTCACATTAGTATATATCATTGGAGTATATATTATGCATATACACTTTACACATACTTGAGTATATATTCATACACACTTAAGTAAATATGAATGGGTATATGCACATATTTTATAGGAATATAAATTACAGTTTTTTCAATATACATAAATTTTATATATAGGTTCTCATATTCAACATATAGATGCATACTATTCTACATCAGCTGTTACATATTTAGGGGGCATGATACTAGTTCATGCATATATACATACTTAAAAATTTGTGAGGCATGATATTGGTCCATGCACATACATACTATGATATATTATATTTTGAACAATTTTAATGGGGCATGATACTAATTCATGGACATTTAAACATTTTTCAATGAGGAATATTACATTTTTTTAATTTATAAAGCACTTTTCAATCCACATAAACTAGTGAACTATTATGAATCTCTAAATTTGTTTATATTGGTTGATTCATGATTTTATACGTATGTACATTGAGTTTTATTGACACTCAATTGACATGGTATTAACTCTATAAAAACACATCATGTGGTTGCCATCATTATTATACATGTGTAGCTATTTTTTTTAGTACATTGTGTAGTTCTCCCCACATTTATGAAGGTTGGGGAATGCTATTTTCCCAAGCCAAAGGCTTAAATAGCTACATAAAATTAGGATTTAAACACACTAAATTTCCCCATGGTTAAACAAAAGGAACCAATCTCTAAGAGCTTTAGTGTAAAACACCTTTATCAAATGCTTTAACAAAGAGACATCATCTCTAAAACATTGAAAGGGAAACATGGTTTTCAACAACACCTAGGTTTGCTCCTTTTATGCTCTCTAAATTTCAAATTTTAAGATTAAATTTCATATTTAAATTTATTTACAATGAATACCATATGTTTATTCTAGGTTTCACTTTTGATTGACTTGCACAATTAGAGCTTCCTACCAAAGAAAAGTATGTTGTACACAATAAGGTATCACTTTTCATTTTAATCTAGTAATTTCATTACTAGATTAAAAGGGGGAATTCTTAGATAATAAAATTTGGTATTAATTACTTGATATTTGACAGGTTTGACATACATTTTTCATGCATCACTTGCACACACAAATATGGTCTTAACTAACCATTTCACTGTATCCTAGTTTTTTTTTATGGGTTTGACCATTTTGTTCTATTGTTACATTCCTAGATTAACCTTGTTATATGTTTCAAACCTACATAATATTCTATTATATAGTACCAAATGTTTAGTTTATTCATCCTATGGATGGATCACTACCATTAAATTGGATATATATCACTAGTTGATAATGAACTATGTTTGACAATAGTGACCCTTTCTTAGTAACGGATAATTTTTAAAATAAAATATATCCTTATGGTTATCTCATCTTCCTAACATTTTGGTGGCATGATAAACTACCTAATTAGACACACACACACACACACACACACACACACACACACACACACACACACACACACACACACACACACACACACACACACACACATGTCTATACATACATACATATATATATATACACATACATATATATATATATATATACACACACACACATACATACATACATACATACATACATACATATATATATATATATATATATATATATATATCAATGCATCACTTGATAAGAGACTTTGAACTTATGTCATACACATCTATACACTATACACATTAATAAAAACTTCTTTATTTGTCCCAATATTAAAATCAATAACTAGTATCACCCCATAGCCAAGTCTAAATCATACCAAAGCTAATTCAAATAAATAATTACCAAATATCAAAACCAAATCATTAGTTATATTAATATATAAAAGGAACATAATTGTAAAATCACATTATATGGGAGAACTACATGTGGCTTGATTCTCCTTGAAGTATCAAATACATAGGTAATAGTTAATCATCTTTGGGGGTGATTTGGGTTATCTTATCCAATTATACTTTCCAATTTTTTGTGGGTTTATATCAAACATAAGGACACATAAGGTTTCAAAGTGAATAAGGCTAATTTTTGGTATTGATATGATCCATGCGTAGTTCCCACGTAATTGAGCTTACTCCTTATTTTCTCTATTTATCATGGCATGCACCTTTCAATCAATATTTTGAAATCATTTCTCTAAGTTTTCCCAAATTAATATGCATAAGTCCCATAAAATATATCATACTTTTTCACAATTATCCTTGTGAACTTCATAATTTTTAGTCTTGTGCATCACATAAGTCCTGCACTTGCTCATTGAATTCTACACTCTTTAACCATACATTTGAGTACACCTATAAATTTCACACCATAACTCATATACCCATATTCATATAAGTTATACATCACAAATTGAAGATTAACTCACCTCACTGGCTCATGCACTACACAAGTTTCATGTTAGCTCATTGACTTTTATGCACTCTATATATCATACACCTACATACCTCATATCTCCATGTTGTAGCTCATAGTTCTACATGCCTTGATAACTTATTTTATTCCATAGCACATCCATGTGTCAAATCACCTTGGCCACTTGTTCTAAAGGGTTCACCAACCATAATCTATCCTACAATATGAACTAATGCAAACATCTTCTTGGTTATTGATAGTGGTTGTAACCACTCTTTTATTTTACTTATATAAATGTGTAATATACATAATAAACCTAAGTTTGATGTTCCACATAGTTATAATATAAATATAATTCTCTACATATCTACTCTATAAAACAATCATTTTAGCACATTTTACTAGTTTCCCCTATTCTCTATTAATGAATTGAAGTTGTATTTCCTACAAGTAAGACTTCCACTCCATTGAATGTGTTTATTTGTTTCTTTTTGAATTAGCTTTGCCCATTCATTTTGAAAAACCAAAAATTAGTTTCTGATTGTATGCATGGTCTTGGGTCCCATGGTATGGATCATTGGTATTAGAATATAAAAAAATTATTCTTTTCTATTCCTATAAACATGAGATCATAACTCAAGAAGGAAGGTTTGCCAATCTGTTCTATCTCAAAATATATGAAATAACATCATAAAAAATTTAAGATGGTTTATGCCTAAAAAACTTAAGGTATCCCTTGAGGTATGAAAACTCATCATTAATGCACTAGAGGTATATCACACTAAATGTTTTGGCCATTTCCATGAGTTTATGGTACAACTCAATCTGACACCTTCTACCATGCCTTCATAATTCACTCACTAATAAATTTAGCAACAAAACCCCTTTAAAGTCTAAGTAAATATTGACATCCCTCTAATCAAAGGCAAGATTTATATTAAAGAATTATATGCCTAGATTTAATAACTCAAGGCATACACCTCATTCAATTCTTTTAGTGATGTTGAGAATATCACATTCATAGTAATGAATATGTATATACTATTTATTCATTAGTGGGAGAGCTTTAGTGTGCAACATGCACAAGAGTGTGTTCTAATAAACTATTATAAGACTTATTTTGACATGCTAAAGGAGGAGTAATACTTTATTTTAAAATTTGAATATTAATACATTAATTTACAATGACACTGGCATAAAGATTAGTCTATGTAAGACTAAACCAACATTTCCATGACAACTCTATGTGCATGCATAAGAACTTGAGAAAATAACATAAGGTGTTGAATTACATCAATGCACACTCACCTTATATATATGTAAATATGGAGTTATTAATTTATAACACTTTGGGTTAATCATATCATAACACTATAGAGATAAAACAAAGGCAAAATTAAATTAGTATGTTACCTCTTTATCAAATATAACATACAAGGCCCAATCATCACACAAATCCACATTGATGCACCCTTCATATGAAGAAACAATGAAATTAATGAAAAAGAAAGAAGCACCAAAATAATGATCAAAACTAAAAGGCTCTAGTGCCTTTTAATTTATACAAAAGAAAGAATAATAATTCTAGTGATAAGTGGTGTCATCATCATTACTCATCCACTCATAATAATTCTGAACACCGCATGCATCAATCCTTACTCACACAATCGACATCAAGACCCACATCGATGGATGACACTAATCCATATGTTTCTTGTCTGAGCACCAACACCACTATTATTGATGTCTCTAAAGAGTGTGACATCTCTTCCGCACCAAGTTCTATGTGAAGGGTTAGTCTCTCCACATCATCATTTATAGTGGCAGCCAAAATGCATCATCATGCAATCCATATATCAATTCCTTGGTCTTTACAATATTGTACATCCAAATCCATACTCTTTAGGGTGTCTCCATTAGGGGAAAGATATATAGGTCTAGTTTTAATACACTTTTTATTACAATGTCAAGCCTATGGTGGATAATGTCACTTTGTACATCACACATTTGGAGGTTTGTGACATATTATTATGGATACCATATTTTTATGACCATGAAGCCATATATCAATCCAAAACATAACAATAAAATATTCACATGAAATATCACCTCTAAAAACTTTTTGAGTTAGTAACCATGACCAAATTCACCTTAGTCTCTACCAAGTAATGTCATAAGCTCAACTCACATGCACATGAATTCATGTTACTCATGGTCCACCTTGGTAAACCTACATATTCATAACTAGAGAACACCCTAATAGTGTGTAGAACTCACACATAATTACATCAATAAAAACTCAATAAGTTACTATAGTAGTGAAGTCTTCACAGAACTAGAAGGCCTTCCAACACACTACATAATAAATCACCTCACTGATTTAGTCCCTACATCCCCTCTTCTAAATAGTCCCTATATCATGGGTCAATTTAGGAGAATCTTAAAGTATAGAACTAGATTTAAGATTTTATTGATGAAAGAAAGACTAGGATTATCTCTTTACCTTGTGATATTTTGATAAATCTTTGACCTAAGAAGGATGGGTCCTAGTGGCCCTGCATAAACTATCATTCACTCAACAAAATCATGGTGAATAATTCACACCCACTACCATGGATTGAAAACCTTATAGACTAGCTCTAAGGTGCATAATACTTCACCAAGATTGAAATGAATTCAGGTTACCATTAAGTTCTAGTCCATCTTGAATACATCTAGAAGACAACATTCAAAACATGGCAAGGATTGTATGAATGGTTAGTCATGATTTTCATCCTTACTAATACACCAACCATTTTAATGAACTTGATAGATTATATACTCAAACCATTCTATAAATCCTTAATAATAATATACTTGGATGACATACTAATCTTTATCAAGACTTGGGAGGATCATATGGAGCACATATCATGTGTCTTAGACACTTTATGCCAACACAATTTTCAAGCCAACTTAGCAAAGTATATATTTAGCATGGTGTAGATACAATACCTAGGCTACATCATTCATCACACCAACATAATATTAGATATAAAAATGATCTAAGATTGTCCTCCTTCATGTAATATCATATCATTAAGGATTTTGTTTAGGCTTTCCTACTTCTATCACAAGTTTGTCCTTGGTTTTTTGCACCTCTCTTTCACTCTCAACCATCTCACACATGCCAAAGATAAGTTTGATTTTAATTATGCACAATAACATTAATTTGTGTCACTCAAATAATTCCTCTATGTAGTGCTTACTCTCATAATTATTGATATTATTCAAACCTTTGAAATTCACACTAATTCATATGAATACACACTTAGTGTAGTGCTCCTACAATATGGACATCTGGTCACATACCAATCTGAGACATTTAATGACATGGTGTAGAGGTACTCCATCTACTAGAATTAATTTTATGTTATTATAAAATCAATTAAGAAATGGAAACACTACATTATTGTGAAGGAGAAAATTGTTCATTCAAATAATAAACCACTTAAGTTTTTATAGTCATAGAACAAGCTAAAAAAATTGCACCACATGAAATAGATGAATTACCTATATTAGTTCCATCTCATGATCAAGCATAATAAATGGAAGGACAATAAGACCATATATTTACTAATATAACCAATAACTCATGTATTCATCATGGTTTTAGACATGTCCAACCACAACTTCATAAACTAGGTTCCTTTATACTTAGCCAACCAAGACTTCACATTAACTTACACTAGCCTCACATAAGGTACACAAGTTTAGGAGTTATAATTGTATTAAAAACTTATCTATAATCTTGGGCATATATGTGCTCCATCTAACACACCTTTCCTATGACTCAAATGGGAGGAACACTATGCTAAGACCTCAAGACACTTTAGCATGACAAAAACTCTAATCATACTATAGTCACACTTCTACTAGTCACACATGCACATAGATGTGAAGTGACACCTAAAGTTTTGCATTCCTTATTGCATCACTAAGCCCATGAATATTAATCTTTGACTTTACACACCTATACTAACTCCATCTAGACCATGGGAATATATCAACATGGATTTCATGGTTGGGCTACCTATGACAAGATAAAAGCATGATGTTGTGTTCATTGTAGTGGATCTATTTTCCAATATGGATATCATGGTTTCATGAAAAAAACACATTGACATAACTAGAATTATTTAGTAATTCTTTAAACATGTTTGGGTTTATTTTGGTCTACCAACATCCATCATCTCTGACCATGATCAATGATTTATGAACCAATTTTGGCAAGTATTATAAGATTTAATGGGTACAAATCTAGATTGGTTGATGGATTTTAATATTTAGATAGGTGGATAAACTAAAGTGGTCAAATAAACACTTATTCATCTTCTATTAGTGTACAATCACACACATTCTCACACCTAGGATTATGATATATTATATATTCAACATGCTTAGAATAGGGATTTTCATAGTCCTACTTATCGCAATCCATTTCAAATAAGTCTTGGGTTTCAACCTTAGGCCCTTTAGACATTTCCTAACATGCACCATCATAAAATTTGTCTCATTCATAGGAATAGGATGTGAAAAAAAATGAGATGTTTTTGTGCCATATGTATTCTATTCACCAATAATTTTATCATATTTTTTCTCACACTCAAGCTAAGTACAAGGAGCATGATGATGCATATTTTACATCTCATGTATTCTAAGTTGGAAATAATTTTTGTTACAATTTAAGAAGGAATGATCTAAAAGTACACACTAGAAGATCAATCCTTTATGTTATGGTCCTTACACCAATGTGTAGCTAGTGAGAACACATTCTTTTTTTATCTACCTAGGTACTTGGTAATGCAAACAATATTCAACATGGAGATCCTCAAACCTTATACTATATCACTTATTGATCCAATAGTGACATAACATCTTTTATGATTTGGATCCTAAACACTTGCATCCTATAGAGAAGGATCAAATCATTGAAGTAAAAAACACATGCATCCACCATAACATGTGTCAAATTTTATGAGTGGTCAAGGTTGGGAAATATGCTAATTATTCCAAGTTGTAGAATTCATATAAATTTTAGGTGAAATTTTTATAACTATGCAACTACTTAATGGATACCAGTGCTCTTCAAAAAAGGGCAAATGATTTATGCATAGTTCTTGCATAATCAAGCTCACTCCTAATTCAATATACTATGTAGGTTTCACACCTCTCACCTATTATTGTACACTCCTTACCCATAATTTTCTCAAATTCACATAAGTCTCATACCATAATGTATACTTCTTCACACTGAACCCTATTCACTCTTTATAGTACACTTCATAATTTGTAGTCCCACATGTAGTAAAAGTCTTACAACTGCTCATTGACTTCTACACTCTTTTCACCTATATTCTAGTACACCTCACATTTATGTGTTGAATTTAATATACCTACATTACTCATATCTCCACTTCATACATAAAAATATATCTGCCTCATTAGCTCATGTATTGCACAAGTTCTATGCCAACTCATTGACTTATTCACACTTATAAATCATAGACCCACATGCCTCATAACCTCACACCATAACTCATAGTTTTATATTCCTTACCAAATTATTTTTTTCCACATCACATTCACATGTTGACTTACCTTAGCCACATGCCCCAAGGGGTTCTCTAATCATCATCCAACCTACAAGATAAATCAATGTAACCATCTTCTTGATAACTTATAGTGGCTATAATTGCTCTTGCATTATTCTTGTATAAATATGTATTATACACAACTAACCTAAGGTTGATGTTCCACATAATCATAACATAAATAGCATGCTCCATGTATCTACTTTTTAAAACATGAATTGTAGCACAATGTACCAATTTTCCTTATTATATGTTAATGAATAAAAATTGTATTTCCTGAAAGTAAGACTTATGCTCTATTGAATGTGTTTAGTTGTTTTTTTTAAATTAGTTTTTCCCATTCACTCTACACAAATAAAACCTAATTGTCCCCCGCATGCATTATCCTATGCCTCATGGTGTGGATCATTATTGTATCATTAAGATTAGACATTACACATATAGAACTTTCAAAGATAGGTAATGTTGAACAAACAATCAGACACTCTCTTTTACAAAAAGGTCATTATAAATCACTATAAGTCAATATCAAACATTGATACTGACCCAAAGTTGAGAATAACCCTATGGAGGCATAAACATAGTTCTAGATTTAGATTTATCACATGCATGCTTCAATATATTTTCCACTATCAAAGTACAATCACAATTAGATAGTGAGTCAAAAAAGCTAAGTAATTATCCATTTGGTGTATTTATTATATTTAGCATATGCAATATGTCAAATCATTAAAATATATTTTAATATTTTACATTTAGATTCATGTTTAATTTCCATATTTAATAATAAAAAATCACATACTATTTTTTTTCCTTTTAGCATTTTTTTCATTGAAATTAGAGTAAAAAATTGTCTAAACAGGCTAAAAACTTTGAATATTTTAGGTTGTATAATATATATATATAAATGAACAATAGGATAAATTATTTATAATCTGTTCTAGTCTATGACAATATACAGTTGTTATTAATGCCATGAAATATTTATGTGGTCACTTATACTAATATAATTACTATATTAACTTTATTGGATAGATATAGTAATTCTTAGAGGCCTATGATAGTTAGATTCATCTATTTCATATTATAAATGTTCTTTGTGTTTATATTATTTTATTATGTCCTAGGTTGCTTAACCTACATATTAAGATGTATATGTTATCCATTTTTCACTAACAAGTTTTGTATCTTTAATTTTGGCTAAGTGAAACATTAAGAATTTGTCTATCATAGGAAGTGTTTCACACTATGCCCATAACAAAGTGTCAAGTGTTATTTCCTTCACAAGCTTTTGTTCAATCTTTTTACACAAGTGTTATTTATTTCAACAAAGTTTTATTTTAAGTTTTTTGTTCAATAAAAAGGAATTATTTTGAACATTTTGTTTGAAATAATCTTTCTAAAGGAATTATTTTGGACATTTTTTTTGAAACAATCTTTTTAATGAATTATTCTATAAGCAAAGGCACTTTCAAAAAGACTAAAGAAATTGGTCCTTTGTAAGATTTTTGAAGTAATTGGTCCTTTGAAAGATTTACAAAAGATAATTTCTCATGAAAGTGCCCTACACACTTTCTTAAAGGCTCTTTTCTCAGGAAAGTGTCCTTTTCAAGATTTTTGAAGGGTATAATTCAATTTTTCTAAAAGACATCTTCTAGCTTTCTGAAGGGCATCTTCAATAAAAAGTCTTAAGGAATTTTCAAGTAAGGTGCCTATGAACTTTTCCTTAAGGTATTTTTCATTCAAAGGGAGTTTTTCCAAAGAAAAAGAAACTAAGGCATAATCCCTTCAAACTTTTGGACGAAAGAATTACTTAAGAGAAAAATGGTCCTTTACAAAAAGCCAAAGGGTAGTTGGCAAAATCCCAAATACTTTATCTTAAGAAAAGGGGCTGAGGAAAATATTACAAAAAGAGAAAGGGCCCAAAAGGTTGATTATTTTGGAGAAAAGGGTCCATAGGAAAATATTGAAGCAAAGGTTTGAGGAAAATCCCCTAAAAGAATGGTGACAATTACACAGACGTCAAATTTAGGGTGATGGGATAGCTATTGGAATTTAAATAGTGGGTCCTAGGTATACCGATGGTCCTCGATTGAATGCTCAAAGATATAAGGGATCACATTCTTCATTCATTAAAGATGAAATAGAGAGAAATAAAGTAGATCAAAGAGCTAACATCACCTTGATCAGATCAAGATTTGAGTCATTTTTGATGGCCAATCAAAAGAAGAAAGGATGAGGGGATCTATAGGGATTAAAAATTATTGATATGAGATTTCAAGGGATGTTTGTAGACATATAGATAGAAAAAACATTCTGACAAATGCCATGAAGTCATACACATAAGCTTCAAGCGGTTTCATCTCCAAGGCCAACAGAATGAAAAAGGCTCTCCCTTAAACTATTACACACCTTAGTGAGATGATGAGAAGCTACTAGCATTAAGATAAAATCTACAAAAGGTGAACTCATTTTCAATAACTACATTGATTCCATTACTCAGCTAAAAATATCTTGATTATACTAGTGAAACCATTGGGGAAGTATATTTGAGAGAGTAAGCTAACTGTGTAACCACTTGAGGTGACATGGATCAATAGAATAGACTAAATTAGCATCATTTGTAGAGATAGTTATAGCTATGGTTGGAGACTTATAATAAATTTATTCCTCTTTTTAGTGTCGAAAAGCCTCCCCTCTCACTTCCTTTCTACTATAAATACAACCCTTAGGATAGGGAAAAGAATTTCCACACAATGTATGGTGAAGCCCTCCTACATTGATATCATATTTTGCCTTTAAGGATTAGTATTAGTCTATTATTTTAAGTTTTTGAATAATTTTTTGAGTGTGTAAGTGATGTATAGTGATAAGAAGTGATGATTTTCCATCCTTTCATCCTTTATCCTTCATGCCTAAGCAAAATTTCTTATTATAATAGGTCATGTAAAGTGCCTTTAAGTGTGTTAAATTGTTGTAAGTGTATAACTATTCTTAGAATTTGAAATTTTCCTTTTATTTCATTTACCTTGTGTTATTTTATGCATCTCTCCTCTATAGTAAAATAATTTTGTTATAATCCTTAGACCTTGAAAATGGTCTATATTTTTTTTTTGTATTATGCACTAGAATATGATATTCACATGGAAGATAATATTGGTGTATCACCACTCTTAGATTAGGTTTACTTTTCTATAATTTTTAATTCTTTTCATTTCAAAAAAACTAGTTTAGATAGAAGTTGTTTAGTAGAGATGCATTTAGGGAGCTATCCCTTTAAATATAGAGGTTTATTTCCTATATAAGTATACTCACATGCTTGTAAATGTTCCAATGTTGCCCAAATATGGAAAATACTTGAACACTCTCTTCTAGGGTGAAATATTTTGTGAAAATAGTATTGGCATGCCCAGTGGGATAGTTGCTCCTAATTATTTACATGGTAGGGTGGATGTTGGTCTTGACAAGCCTAAGGTTATATAAATATTCTTAATTTAGAATTTGACAAATCCAAAAGGCGAGAATATCTAGTTGTAGTTCAAGTTTCCCACATTATACTTCATGGTCCTCACTAGGTCATCTATGATATTCAATCAAGCCCTTCTAGCTAAATCTCTTCCTGAAGAACAACACCCTAAACCATTCCTAACCCTTAGTGATCCTAGGCAAGGAGGTTTTGAAGAAGAAGTTGAAGAGATTTAAGAGATAGAAGATCAAGAGGAGAGAGGATAAATGGATAGGTAGCAATTTTTCCTAGCCTTTAACACCCAAAATCCAATCAACCTTCCTACATAAAAACCTATTCCTCCCAATGCTACCAACAGTCTCCCTAGTTTTAATGGAGAGGGTCCTATTACCCCATCTGAGCATATTAGGGAAATTTCAAATTTTTATAACTTACATAATGTCACACAAACCAACATAGCCATTATATTACTTTCTATGTATCTAAAAGGTAAGGCACTTGATTGGTATAGGACTTTGGAAGGTGGTTATATCACAAGTTGGGATGGCTTTTAGAAATTGCTGGTAATTATATTTGAGAATAAGAGTGACCATACTTCACTAATCCACTAGCTAAATGTGATAAAGAGAGTTCCTAAAGAATCCATGGGAGATTTTAATAAAATATTTCAAAGGACATGGAATAGGTTGCCACCTATCATGAGACCTCCTCTGAACTTTGTGTTTCCCACTTATCTCAAGGCTATTAGTATTGACATTGTGGTAATATTGTAATCTATGGGAGGATTTACTCTACCAAACAAATATGAGATAGCTATTGAAGCTAAGAATAGCTTGATATAGGATAGAAAGCTACTTCCAAGAGTTTATATTCCTTTATTGTCTCATAGTTTGATTGAGGCTCCAAACATAACACAAATTTCTAATGCCAATACCAAGTTGAGAACCACTCCCAAGAAGATGGATAATGTTGTGGACAAAGATGAAGAGATCATGTATTATGAGCTTAGCTCAAGAAAGCTCAATTTTAGGTAGGTACTCCACCTAACCCTCAATACTATCCTTAAAAAGGTTATAGATATCCAAACCAATATAATTACCAAGGAAGAGGTCAAGGTCAACAAGTTTTCAACAAGTATCCCAATGCCTATAATCTTAATTCCACTCCTTCCACAAAGGCCATTGTTCTAGTGCATTCTAATTTAGTCTAAGGAGAGGATCATTTGGACCAAGGGGGACAACCTCAATGTCAGTTTATGTATGATGATGGAGAACATAGACAAGATTCGGTGACATAAGAGGAAGTGAATCTCATGTAAAGGGATATTCATGGAAAAGGTAGTAGCCAAAGTGTAGGTATGATGAACTTTCAAGTGAAGGATGATGATGTGTTGAATTAAAGAACATCAATTATATTCAACATAAGAGCCAAAAAGAGATATTTGTGAGATGTTATAGAAGCACATGTGACTCCAATAAATTCCTCTCTAAGGCCATAAAGTGTGAATCCTAATGCAATACCTACTACCAAGCATGCTCCTCAATAAAGTCGTAATGCAAGTAATAAAGTCATGTAGCCCCTTAAACTTCAAAACATAATAGTGTAGACCTCACCAATAATAAAAATTATGTCTTAGATCCCTTAAATAATTCTAAAAATCCTCCACCATTCTACCTCACATTCATTATAGGAGACAACTTGGTTCACAATTGTATTGTAGATAGTGGGGCTAGTACCACTATCATGCCTAAGGTGGTGGCTGATAAGTTGGGATTGAAGTATGAACCACATAGTAAGGTGTGTTACATATTTATGGGACTCTAACCAAGATAGTGGGATTGGACAGAGGTTTTAAAGTCTTTCTACATGGTTTCTCAAGTTTCCCCATTATACAAGACATTACGGTGATAGACCTTCCAACTCATTTTGCTATCTGCTTGTGGATGGACTTCATGGATAAGATAGGAGGGTAACTTTATTCTACTTGGTATTTTATATATTTTAAAACAATATAGAACCAAGGTGACTATAAGGACATAGTCCTTAGCAAGGTTTCATATTGATCCATACATAGAGATAATTTCAAATTATAATTATCTAATTAGTAAAGAAGAAGAAGGTGTCATGGATCGTGAAGCATCCCCCCCCCCCCTTGAAGGTAGTTTTGATATATTCCTTGAGAATTTAAAAAATATAAAACATGGACTTGATCTATATGAAATCATAGAAGAGACTTATCTGGGAGTCTACTGTATGCATGAAAAAGATGCTTCCATTCCTTCACTAATTAATGAATACCATGAACTTGAAGGGATATGGGAAATGTTTTTTGATGGCTCAAGAAGCAAATTAGGTGAAGGATCTGGTGTTATGTTAGTTTCTCCATTAAATAATCAATACTACTCCTCATATAAATTGCACTTTAGTTGCACTTGCAATGTGATAGAATATGAAGGCCTAGTTCATGAACTATAATGGGCAAAGAAGAGAGGGATCAAGAATTTGAAGGTTTATGAGGATAGTGAATTGGTCATCCATCAAGTGAGAAATCAAGATATAATGATGAATCCCTTACTTAAATCATACAAGCATAGGGTATGGGACCTACTTGAAGACTTTGATGCCTTCAACATATAACTTGTACCAAGGATTCAAATAAAAATGCTAATGAATTGGCTACCATAGGAACATAGTTTGATGCAATTGCTAATATAGGTGTTGACCAAATTTCACTTCAGTATAATTTTTTCCACCATTTTCATGGAGATCTAAATAAAATTTACAAGAATAGGTCATTTCAGAGGTCCAAAATTACAAGTCAAGGAGGCTAAAGTGTTTTGGCTTCATGTAGTGTATGTCAGGTTCTTCACAAGTCAAGTCTTAGCCCCTGATAAACCTAAATTAAATTATTAAGACTTGTTAAGAACCCCTTATCCAATGGAAGCACAATTGATTACTTTCTTATAAGCAATTAAACATGGAATTATACCAGAATGATAAAGTAACTAGAAACTTGAGACATCAAATAATTTGAGAGACAATACACACTCTTATATTAGATATTACTAGAAGAAAATACAATAAGAAAGATGCCACTTCTTCCTCCACCTCAAAGGCTTGCCACACCTCAAGACCTTCTTCCCTCTCTCTCTTGCTCAACACAACAACTCTATAGCCTGAGTTATTATCCCTCCTTGAATGCTTTAGCTGATCTCCTTGACCTTACACCTGTAGCTCTCCTTGACCTTGCTTACTTTAATGCTTTTACTTGCCTTCTTGATAATTACAATACATGCCTCATGGATCTTTAAATAGAATCCCATGGTTACAAAAATAGAAATCTAACTACAATAAGTAGACATGTAGCTCGTGACTATAATTAGTCATTTGACATGCAAACACTCACTTCACTTAACTAACTATTCGTCAACAACAGTTCTGGAACACACAAGTGACCGATGCCGGTCCCTGCTTACCTGGTGCTGCCGACGTCAGCCGACTATCTACTGTCACTGGTTTCCTCCTGCACTACATTTGACTAACGTCAGTCATGCTACCGATGCTAGTGCTTCTAGTTCTTCAGCAACCTTCCTTCTTCGTGTCTGTAAATAGTTAAAGCTTTTAGCTCCACACCCTAACAATCTCCCACTTAGAGATAAATAGTTGCTACTGTACCTGTACCTATACACCATCTATTTTGTTCTCTTGGCTCTGTATCCCTCTTTAAAGTCACTCTTGAAGACTAACCACCACGTAAACTTGTGATGCTATATCTGTAACTTATGCTGAAAGAATTTTATTGCTCCCGAATTCTTCATGACATACTTCTGAACCAACTCTACCCTTAGCTGAGAAAACTCCCTATATATGAAACCCTGCAATAAGTAACACAATACAGTAACAGGATAATGTAGCTAATATTATCCAACCTGGTAAAGATAAAATATAATGGTCAAACCTCCATTACTCTGCAGCCTAAACAAGACCATATACCATAGCCTTCTATCTCACGTGTCTATTCACTCTCTTCTCTAATATGGGAATCCATCCCTCATCCAGTGCTTCCTTCCAGCTAACAACTCTACCAACAAATACCTATTTGGTTCTTCTCCAAGGACTCACACTCCTCATCCATGCCAAGCTCCCATTGTTTCTGGATTCTACGTGCATTGTTTCTTCCATCTTCCTAGTTCTTGACCATTTGTAAGCAATATAAATAAGGTGAACAATGAATATGAGGTTCACTTACCCTTTCTAACCTCCATATGGGTGTTTGAGACTTCTTGACAGCTTGCTATCCATCCAACATCCATTTCAGTGACTAATCTCAGCCATCTCCTAGTCTGCTCCCGATTGATGTCGATTCTCTGCACTGACCTTGACTATCGATGCCATTTCCCTGGCTGACGCTAGTGTCCCCCATGCCGATGTCAGTCCTACTGACTGACGTCGAACTTCTCCTGCCCGACTCTACCGACCCTGTTGGTCTGCACATGATCGATGCCGGTATCTGGATGACCGATGTCGGTCCCAAGTAATTGACATCAGTGTCTATGTGTTCCTGTAAGTGATGAAATCTTCATCCGTGAGCTCATCTTGGATTAAACCTCTGTCCATACTACCCTACTCAGATTTATTTAGCCCCTGTGACTGATCTCTATCCTTCATCTCCTCCATAAACACTAAGGCTTCTTTATTCCTATCAAAAGCATCAAATTTCCTTTTCCTACAATGAACTCTATCTATGCTTTCTGAATCTAAACACGTACCGTTTGAATCAAGAACATCCATTCCCTTCTTATTCATGTGACCAAGCCTATTGAGCCACATCTTTGAATCTATAGCTGAAGTAGATAAACCAAAAGTAGAATCAACAATATAAGTAGATAGATAAAGAGTATCTAGTTTCTTACCTCTTGTTAGAACAAGTGCACCCTTGGTAACCTTCCAAGAATCCACTGTGAGGGTTATTGTGCATACCTCATCACCCAACCTTCCTACAGAAATCAAACTCTACTTTAGAATTAGGACATGCAAGACCTCCTTCAACACCCATGTGTTGTCAATCTGTAATCTCAACTGCACTTTCCCTTTGCCAACTATCTGACAAGGCATACCATCCCCTAAATAAAGCACTCCAAAGTCTCCCTGTTCATACTCATGGAACAAATCTCTGTTTGGGGATGCATGAAAAGATGAACCAAAATCTAAAATCCATGATCCTACTTGACTATCCAAAGAAAGTATGAGAGCATCCTGTACCATAATATTTGCATCCTTTACTTCTTCAATACCTACATGTTGATTCTCTTTATCTCTCAACCAACACTCCTTTATATGTCCTTTCTTTCCACAAAACCAGCAGGTAATACCTTTGGATTCAGATCTCCTTCTCGACCTTGATTTCCCTTGCTCAACCTTCTCCCTTTGCCTTTCCCTACTTTCTGCACTTAGAGAATTTCTTGATGATTCACCTGTGCTTCTCCTGCGTATTTATTCATTTAAGATCACATTCACAACATCATCAACTTTTAAGATTTTAGAAGCAGATGTAGAATTACTTACTGCCATAACCAAACTATCCCAACTTTTAGGCAAAGAATGTAAAATCAAGAGAGCCTTTACCTCATCATCAAAAACAATATTGACTGAAGCTAACTAGTTTACCAAACCATGGAAATCACTGAGATGAGTATGTACCAATCCACCTTCTTGAATTTACAAAGTAAATAGCTACTTCATAAGATATACCTTATTAGAAGCTGAGGGCTTTTCATATAAATTTGCCAAGGATTTTATCAACTCTTTCGTTGTCTTGCACTGTGATAAGCTGGAAATCACAAACGATGCAAGGCTCAACCTTATGGAATCGAGAGCCTTCTGATCAAGAACACTCCATTCTTCATCCTTCGTATCTATGGGCTTGCATGCAACCCCACCCAACGGTAAGTACAAATCCTTTTGATACAGATAATCCTCAATTTGCATCCTCCAATGTTGATAATTCTTGTCGTTAAACTTCTCCATTCATAGCTTAATTTCTTCTGCCATTGCTGAACTCCCACTCAGTCAAAAAACCCTATGAATGACCTGTAATAACAAACAATACCCTACTTCCTGTGAATCGTAGCTCTAAAACCA
This sequence comes from Torreya grandis, assembly GCA_037957365.1. Taxonomy (NCBI): domain Eukaryota; kingdom Viridiplantae; phylum Streptophyta; class Pinopsida; order Cupressales; family Taxaceae; genus Torreya; species Torreya grandis. Next base: position 279,361 of record JARHVA010008241.1, on the reverse strand, counting down.
ACTATTAGGGACCCTTATCCAACAAAAGCACAATTGATTACATTCTTATAAGCAATTAAACACATAATTATACCAAAATGATAAAGTAACTAGAAAATTGAGACAACAAAGAATTTGAGAGACAATACACACTCTTGTATTAGATATTACTAGAAGAAAATACAATAAGAAAGATGCCACTTCTTCCTCCACCTCAAAGGCTTGCCACACCTCAAGACCTTCTTCCCTCTCTCTCTTGCTCAACACAACAACTCTATAGCCTGAGTTATTATCCCTCCTTGAATGCTTCAGCTGATCTCCTTGACCTTACACCTGTAGATCTCCTTGACCTTACTTGCTTCAATGCTTTTACTTACCTTCTTGATAATTACAATACATGCCTCATGGGTCTTTAAATAGAATCCCATGGTTACAAAAATAGAAATCTAACTACAATAATTAGACACATAGCTCGTGACTATAATTAGTCATTTGACATGCAAACACTCACTTCACTTAACTGATTGTTTGTCAATAGTAGTTTTGGAACACACAGGCGACCGACGCCGGTCCCTGCTTGCCTAGTGCTACTGATGTCAGCTGACTATCTTCCATCACCAGTTTCCTCCTACACTGCATCTAACCAACGTCGGTCATGCTACCGATGCCGGTGTTTCTGGTTCTTTAGCAACCTTCCTTCTTTGTGTCTGCAATCAGTTGGAGCTTTTAGCTCCACACCCTAACAAGACCAAGTCAGGTTCTCTGAATGACTCAACTTATAAAATTTTATGAGTAGAAGTAAGTTGGGCTTACAAACCCAAATTACTTCTAATGCTTTATAGGTTTTCAATGATGCATGACTTTAGGTTTCCAAACAAGCTTTGATTATGACTTTTATAAGTAGAGAATAATGAGAGGTCTAAAGTGAGTAATTAATAGAGCTTATAAAACCTAAAATGGTCTTGTTAATGCCCCTCAAAAGTGGCCCTTTAGAAAAAATTTAAAGGGCCTTTTTTGCCTTATTCACCACCAAGTGTCTCCTCAAAAAGTTTTGAAGGGCACTTTGCTTTCCCAAGTGTCCCTTCAGAATTTTCCTAAGGGCTCTTTTATTTCTAAGTAACCCTTCAAAAAAGTTCTAATGGGAACTTTCTTTCCCAAGTGTACCTTTGGACTTTTTTAAAGGGCAGTTTGTTGTCTAAGTGACGCTTCAAAAAAGTTTCAAATGTCACTTTTCTTCCCAAGTTACCCTTCAAACTTTTTCAAAGGGCAATTTTCTTCCCAAGTGACCCTTCATACTTTTCTGAAAGGCACTTTTCTTTGGAAATACCCTTCAATTTTTTTTGAAAGGTCATTTCCTTTGGAAATTCACTTTATAATTTTTTGAAGGGACCTTGTGCCTTCCCTAAGTGTTTTTAAAAACATTTCTGAAGGACACTTTCCCACGTGTCCTTCAAGAATTTTTTTTGAAGGAACTAGCCATTGCCTTTCATGCAAAATCCCTAAAATAATTACTTTGAATAAATTATATCAAGGAATTACTTCAATAAAATTGCCTAAAACATAAACCTAACCTAATGGATCCTCATGATGTGCCATAGGATGTCAGGTCTAATATAACCAACTAGCTGTTAGGGTGCAAAGATGATGTGCCATAGGACATCAAATTGAGGGTGGCCAACTAGTCATTAGGGTATAGACATGACATGCCACAAGATGTCAAATTTAGGGTGGATAATTAGACATTGAGATTCAAGGATAATGAGCTGTAAGACATCAAATTCATGCCTAAAATATTCAATCAAGGAGTAAAGCCATTTAGAGAACTTGATAGGGTCTTAAGCAAAGTAAAATTAGGTTTTCAAAAGAGCCTTATGACATTTACAAGTAAAAGCAATCAAAAAACCCAAAAGGGAAGAGATAGTACAAATTAAGTTTTTAAAAGAGCTTTCCTTATGAATTTTATAAGCAAAAGCAATTGAAAAACCTAAAAGGGCAAAGAGAGTGTAAATCTAGTTTTCAAACAAGCTTTGCTTATGACTTTTACAAGTAGAAGCAATCAAAGAACTTGAAGAAATAAGTAAGAAGTAAACTCACTTAGAAAACTTGAATGGGTCTATAGTGTAAAGCATGGGAGATTTCAAGAAGAATCTAAGGTTTAAAATAGAAATCTAAGCCATTTATTATGGAGGGTCATCTCACAATTGATTTTGTAGTGATCCTAGTCCTTTCAAGAGGGTGAATCAAAGAGAAGGACAAACTCTAATTAAATGAGAGAATAGCTAAAAGTAGTTTCACTAGGATGGCAACTACAAACCATTTTAGAGGCTTCTATTTTTTCACCCAGGATCTCTCTCATCTCTCCTCTTTTTCTATAAATAGGACCCTTAGGCTCTTATTTTTATCATACATAGATAGTACGGTGAAGCCTTGCTAGAATGTTTTGTCATTTTCTTGCCTTTGAGTAAAGAAGCATAAGGCTATTTTTCTTCTATGTTCTATACATTTTCCTAGGCATTCAAGAGACATGGAGTGATATCAAGTGATGTTTTATCCTTTTGTTCTCTATCCTTCATGATTTTGAGTAAAGATTTGATTCAATAGGGCATGTAGAGTGCATTCTAGTTGTATGAGATTTTGCACATGTGAAACTTTTTATGGACTATATAGGTTGTCTTTTCCAATTATTTAACTTATGTGATCTAATTCATTTTATCTATACATTAAAATACTTATGTTGGAATCTTCTAGAGCTTGATTTATAGACTATACTTAATTGTATTATTCATAAGTATAGAGCATACATGTGGATACTAATTCTTTGTGTATCACCATCTTAGACTAGGATTTTCATTTATGCAAACTTCTAACTCTTTTGACTCATACAAACTGGTTCAACAGTATTATCACACAAAAAGATAATTTAGGGAGCTAGCCCTTTCAACCGAGAGGTTTATTTCTGCTTATAGGCACACCCACAGGCCTAGAAATGTCCCAACATTGCCCAAATTTGGAGGAGGCCTAAACAACCCTCTTCTAAGGTATAATATTTGGAGACACTACTTTTGACACACCGGGTGGGACCCAAATTATTTCTAAGTCAAGGTGAATGTTGGTCTTGATAGGCCTAAAGTACTAGAAATACCCCTAACCCAACATTTGGTGACTCCAAAAGGGTGTGAATCCCTAGTTATAGACCAAGTTTATACATTATCTTAAATGGTCCTCTCAAGGTCCTTAAGATTTTCTAACCAAGCCCCTTCAATTGAAGCTTTTCCTAAATAATAATGCCTTGAACCACGCCTAGCCCTATTAAATCTTTGGCAAGGAGGTTTTGGGGAAGAAGTAGAAGAGGTTTAAGAAGTTAAAGTAGAGGAAGAAGTTGAAGAATAAGAGGAACTAGAGGATCATAGAGGAAGTAGAAAAATGGGAAAAATGGGAGAGATAGATAGACATTAGCCTTTCCCTACTTTTAATACCCAAAACCCAATACAGATTCCTGCATATGATCCCATCCCTCCAAATACTACTAAGAATCTTCTTACTTTCAATGTAAAGGGTCTTATTACCCCATATGAACATATTAGAGACATCTCTAATTTTTGAAATTTACATAATGTTATTAGGGACAACATAGCCATTAAGCTACCTACTATGTCTTTAAAAGGCAAAGCACATGACTAGTATAAAACATTAGAGGGGTGCTACATTACAAGTTGGGATGGCATTGGAGACCTATTAGTGACAAGATTAAATAATAAAAGTGATCATTCTTCATTAATACATCAGTTGAATGTAATAAGAAGAGGTCCAAATGAATCCATAGGAGATTTCAATGAGATATTTCAAAGAACATGGTATAGGCTGACACCAATCATGAGACCTCCTTGTATCTTTGTGTTCCCAACATACCTTAAAGGGATTGGTATTGATGTTGATATTATGTTGCAATCAATAAGAGGATTCAATCTTCTAGGTGCATATGAGCTAGCAATTGAGGCTTAGAATAGCTTAATTCAGGCTAGAAGACTCCCTCTAAGAGTTTCCATGCCTTTATTATCCTATAATTTAGTTGAATCTCCAAGCATGTCTTAGGTTCCTAATTCTAATGTGAATCCAAGAGCCTTTCTCAAGAAGGTGGATAACATTATGGATAAGGATGAAGAAATTATATTGTTAAGAGCTTAGCTTAAGCAAGCTCAATATTAGGCAAGTGATCCTCCTAATACACAATACTATCCTCAACAAAGATATAGAGTTCCATCCCAATACAATTATCAATGGAGAGGACAAAATCAAGAAGGTTACAATAGACATCCCAATGCATATAATCTAATTTCTACTCCTTCCATAAAGGTTGTTGTTCTAGTTCATGCAAATCTAGTGCAAGGAGAAGATCATGTGGACCAATGGAGGCAGCCTCAAGGTCATTTTGCACATGATGATGAAAGAACTATCTACACTTTGAATATACCAAAATAAGCTACTCCTTACATGATAGTAGAAGAATCATGTCCCAACCAAAGGGATAATCATGGAAAAGGAAACAACCCAAGTGTGGGGATGATGAACTTTCAAGAAAAGGATGATTTTGTGTTAACTCAAGGCATGCCAATTATAGCTAATATAAGGTCAAAGAAGAGAGCCTTGGGAGAAGGCCAAGAGCCACAAATAGTTACAATTTATGCCTCTCCAAGGCCACAAAATGCTAATCAAAGTATTGCACCTTCTACAAGCCATATTCCTCAATAAAATCAAAATGTAAATGTAGCTACCAAGATTGAAACACAATAATTGACAACTCATTTATTAACATCAAAAATGTAGAAGAAAGTGAGTACTCCATCCCTAAATATTGTGGACTCATTAAAGAGCATTAAGATAATCATATCCCTTTGTGAGGTTCTACATATACCTGGTCAAAAGGATCTTTTACAAGAGTAGTTAGCAAGCATGTAGGTGGCTCCTCAATCTTCAAGGCATCATAGTGTGGCTCTCAAAAATTCTTGAAATTATCTCTTGGATCCTTCCACTAAAGATAAAAATCCTCCACGCTTCTACCTCACACTCATTATAGGAGATAAGTTGGTCCACAATTGTATTGTGGATAGTGGATCAAGCACTATTATTATGCCTAAGGTTGTGGTTGATAAGCTAGGTTTGAACTAAGAACCACATATTAAAGGCATGTTATAGTTGGATGGAACTCCAACTAAGATATTAGGATTGGTCAAAGGTCTGAAAGTGTTTTTACATGGCTACCCAAGCTTCCCTCCATACAAGATATTGTGGTAGTGGACCTTCCAACACACTTTGATATATGCTTGTCTAGGGACTTTATGACCAAGATAAGAGGATACCTTTCTATTGATTGGTCCTTTCTAGCTTTCAAGACAAGGTATGGAATTAAGGCAACCATAAGGACTCAGCCCTTAGCAAGGTTCCACATTGAGCCATACTTGTAGATAATGACAAATCAAAACTGTCTAATTATCAAGGAGAAAGAGGCAACCCTAAATAGTGAAACATATTCTCCTCTTAAAGGTATTTCCAACCTTTATCTTAACAATTACATCAATAAATCACATGGCCTTGATCCTTACACTTTCATTGAGGAGATTGATTTGGGATTTTACTACATGCATGAGAAAAACATCTTGATTCCTTCATTCACCAATGAAGATCATGAGCTTGATGGCATATGGGTAAAGTTATATGATGGTTCTAGGAGAAATGAAGGTGTAAGAGTTAGTGTCATGTTGGTTCCCCATCAAAGAATCATTACTACTCTTTTTATAGGTTTCACTTGTAATGTGGTAGAATATGAAGGCTTAGTTCATAGTCTCCAATGGCCAAAGAAAAGAGGAATCAAGCTTTTGAAATTCTATGGAGATAGTGAGCTGATAATTAATTAAGTGAGAAGTCAAGCTACATCCAAGAACCCCATTCTCATGTCCTACAAGCATAGGGTATGGGATCTACTTGAGGATTTTGATGCCTTTAACATGCAGCCCATACCAAGAGACTTGAACAAGCATATTGATAAACCAACTATAATAGGAGCATGTTTTGACTCAGTTGCTAACATTAAACAAGACAAATATCAATCTCATATCAAGATCATTGTGATATCTTCCATTCTAGATAATGAAGTGTCATGGCAAGTGTTTGAAAGTGATGAACACATTGTACACTTCTTGCAAAATGAGGTATTCTTTTCTTTAAGAAATCAAAAGGAGATTCATGATCATTATGAAGAGCAGATTATATAGCTAAAGACAAATAAAATACCCAAGGGGTTTATTACCTTAGCGAGTGTCTTCAATGAAGATGATCAAAATAAAAACCAAAGAATGAGCATGTCAACAAAAGAAGAGAACTATGAGAGAGTTTTTATTTTCAAGGACAATCTTTAGAAGATTGGCAATGTTTGCTCTCAGATGGAAAGGCAAGCTTTTATTGCATTATGCAAAGAGTTTTATGAAATCTTTTCCTAGGAATACAAGGACCTAAAAGGGTTTGACCCAATTCTAGCTCATCAAACCATTGATTTAAAGCATGGAGCTAAACCAATAAGACAAAATCAAAAGCCTATCAACCCCAAGGTAGAAGAACTCATGAAGAAAGAGTTGACCAAATTTATTGAGTCTATAATTACCTTTCCTATCAAGAACTCAACTTGGGTGGCCAACCTTGTGTTAGTTTGAAAGAAGAATGGATAAATTAGGCTTTGTGTGGATTTTCATGATCTAAACAAAGTGTCTCTAAAGGATCATTACACACTCCCTTCCATGGAACAAATTCTATAAGATATTTTAGGTTCTCAACATTTCTCACTTCTTGATGGTTATTCAGGTTATAATCAAATATTTGCAAATGAAGGGGATCAATTAAAGATAGCCTTCACCACTAAGTGTGGGATCTTTGCCTACAAGAATATTCCATTTGGTTTATCCAATGCTATAGCTACATTTTAAAGGGCAATGGACATGGATTTTAAAGGTTTGATCAATAAGTTTTTGCTTATTTACCTTGATGATATAACTATTTTTTCGAAAGATGATTATGATCGTATGGGACATCTAAGGTAAGTGTTTGAGAAGTGTATAGAGTATGACATATCCCTCAATCTAAAGAAGTGTATCTTTGTTATCCATGAAGGTAAACTTTTGGGTCATGCTATTTCAAAAGAAGGCTTGTTTATTGACCTTGAAAGGATTGAAGCTATTCTAGGCTTGTATTTTCCTCAACACAACAAAGGGATAAAAAGTTTCTTGGGAAAAATAAACTTTGTAAGGAGGTTTATCCCAAAATTTTCAACTATGGTAAAGTCTATCATAGTCATGCTAAAAAATAACCAAGTTTTTACTTGGAAAAAGGAAGGTAAAGGTAGCTTTGAGGTAATCAAGCAAGCAATTATAGCCTCTCCCACTCTCTTAAATCCAAATTTTACAAAGAATTTCATTCTTTGTACTTTTTATAACTTGGATACTATCTTAGAAATGCTTATGTAAAAGAATGATGAAGATGTTGAATAACCAGTTGCTTTCTTCAACCAAGACTTAGAATACTACAAAGTGAGATATTATTTTATTGAGAAGTAATCTTTAACCATCATTAGAGGTTTGAAAAAGATAAGGCATATGGTTTCCAAAAATAGGATCCATGTCATGGTCTCCCATACTAGCACCAAGGAGTTTCTCCTAAGTAGGGATCTCAATGAGATGAGAGATGGATGGATCATGAAGGTGATGGAATATGACATTGACGTCAAGGTAACTAGCCTAGTAAGAGGAAGAGGTTTATGTGAGAACTTAGCATCCAAATTTCAAGAGCCAAAAGAGAAAGCCTTGGTAATCAAGTTCAAGACCAACCAGATGATAAAATGCAAAATCAAAGTTGGACACAAGACATCATTGGTTTTCTTCAAAATGGTGAGTGTCCCAATGGCTTGAAAAAATCTCAAAGAAGGTATTTTAGGCTGCAATCTATTCCTTGTTATCTTGTGGATGACATTGTCTTTAAGAAGGATGTGAGCAATGTGTTGCTAAGATGCATTAGCAATGACCAATTTGATATGCTACTAGAAAATTTACATAATGGTACAGATGGTGGTCACTTCTCTCCTAGAACAACAGTTATAAAAATAATGAGAGTTGGTTACTAGTCGCCTAGTCTTTTTAAGGACTATTATAATTGGGCTAATGTTTGTCCTCAATGTCTTTCTTTTTTGGCAAAAAAAAGATATTTTCCATTCTATTGAATCCTATCTAAGTGGAAAAGACTTTCATGTAATGAGGCCTTGACTGCATTGGCATGATCAACCCTCCATCAAGTGCTAGACATAAATGGACATTGACTATTATAGACTACTTCACAAGATGGGTAGAGGTTATTACTTTGAAAGAAGAAAATGAAAATGCCATTTTGGAATTTTATTACAACATTATAATAAGGTTTAGAACTCCTCATGTCATCATCTCAGATAATATACTTGCTTTTATAAGTGCTAAAACTTTTTATTAGGGAAAAAAGAGTGGAGTGCATTTGAGTACCTCATCCAACTACTACCCTCAAGGTAATAGATTGGTTGAGTCTACCAACAAGAACCTCATAAAGATCATCAAGAGGACATTGGAAACCAATCAAAGAACATGACATAATAAGTTGAGGATAGCCTTATGGGTAGACAAAATCACTTCCAAGAAGTTAATTGGTAATTATACCTTTATACTTGTCTATGGGAGAGAAGCTAGGATGTCCATATCAAAAGAGCTCCCTATCTTGGAACTTGCACAACAACTAGAATTACTTAAAAACACTCCCATGGAGGTTAGATTGATGAAATTAATATATCTATAAGAGGTAAGAGATGATTCACACAAAGCTTTGAAACACCATCATGTTCTCATGAAGAAATCCTTTGACAAATGGGCAAGGGCAAGAGTGTTCAAAGAAGGTGACTTGGTCTTGAAATGGGATGAAGATAGATAAAAACTAAGAAAACATATAAATTTTGATACCTTGTGGATTGGTCCTTACATCATCAACAAGTTCAAGAAAAGAAACTCCTTTTAGCTATCTAAAATGGATGGAGAAGAGATGCCTATTTTAGTGAATGGAATCCATTTAAAGCCTTGTTTTTAACCCTTACTAGCCATGTCTTGTATATAATTTTATTTTGGTGTGTTTCCTTTGTTTTTTTTTCCTAAGTGATTTATATCATAGGTGTGTTTTCCTTCCCTTTTTTTAGTGTGCATCTCTACCTTGTGTGTGTAATCAACCCAGCTAGTGTGTTTTTGAACCAAAGCTTATTCAGTTCTCTTTGAAGTGCATATATGCATGACTCCATGCCAAATAGAAGGATTTAAGTGACTGGTATTTGACATAGCAAGTATGTTTCCCCTTGGAATCACCAATAATGTTGACCAAAATTCACCTTAGTTCAATTTATTCAACCATTTTCATGGAGATCTGAAAAGCAGTTGCAAGAATAGGTCATTTCAGAGGTCCAAAATTATAAGTCAAGGAGGCTAAAGTGTTTTGGCTCCATTTTAGTGTTTGTTAAGTTATATACAAGTCAATTCTTATCCCTTCATAAACCCAAATTACATTATCAAGACCAATTTAGATTCTTTGAATGACTCAACTTATAAAAATTTCATGATTAAAAGTAATCCAGGTTTATGAACCCAAATCACTCCTTCTAATGCTTTGTAGGTTTTCAATGATGTATGACTTCAAATTTTCAAACAAGCTTTGCTTATGAATTTTATAAGTATAAATCAATGAGAGGTTTGAAGTGAGTAAGTAATATGGCTTCGAAAACCCAAAATGGTCTTGATAATGCCTCTCAGAAGTGGTGCTCTATAAAATTTTTGAAGGGCCTTTCTTGCCTTATTCTACCCCAAGTGTCCCTTCAATAGTTTTGAAGGGCACTTTGCTTTCCCAAGTGTCCCTTTAGACCTTTCTAAAGGACACTTTTCTTTCTAAGTGACCCTTTGGAAAAAATTTGAAGGGCACTTTTCTTCCCAAGTTTCCCTTCAAACTTTTCTAAAGGGTACTTTGTTATCCAAGTGATGTTTCAAAAAAGTTTTGAAGGGAACTTTTCTTCCCAAGTGACCCTTCAGACTTTTTCAAAGGGAACTTTGTTGTCTAAGTAACCCTTTAGAATTTTTTTAAAGGCACTTTTCTTTGAAAATACCCTTTAAATTTTTTTTGAAGGGCCATTTCCTTTGGAAATGCCCTTCAAAAATTTCTAAAGGGACCTTGTGCCTTCCCCAAGTGTCCTTTGGAAGTTTTCGAAGGACACTTTCCCAAGTATCCTTCATGAAAAGTTCTCGAAGGAAATAACCATTGCCTTTCAGGGAAAATCCCTGAAAGAATTCCTTTGAATATATTATCCAAAGGAATTTCTTCAAGAAAAGTGCTTGAAATATAAACTCAACCTGATGAATCCCCATGATGTGTTTCAGGATGTCAAGATTAATATAGCCAACTAGCCATTGGGGTGTAAAGATGACATGACATAAGACATCAAATTTAGGGTGGCCAACTAGTTGTTGGGGTGTAAACATGATGTGTAAATTTAGGGTGGCCAACTAACCATTAAGATTCAAAGATGATGTACTGTAAGACATCAAATTCATGCTTAAAGTCTTCAATCAAGGAGTAAAGCCATTTAGATAACCTAATATGGTATTAAGTAAAGAAAAATTAGGTTTTCAAAAGAGCCTTTCTTATGACTTTTATAAACAAAAGAAATCAAAAAACTTGAAAGCGTAGAGATAGTGTAAATCAGGTTTTCAAAATAGCTTTATTTATGACTTTTATAAGCAAAAGCAATAAAAAAACCTAAAAGGGTAGAGATATGGAAAATCAGGTTTTCAAATAAGCTTTGCTTATGAATTTTACAAGTAAAAACAATCAAAGAAGCCAAAAAAAACAATTGAGAAGTAAAATCACTTGAAAAACTTGAATGGGTCTACAATGCAAAATGCAGGAGCTTTGAAAAAGAATCTAAGTTTCACAATAGTGATTTGAGCCATTTATTATGGAGGGTCATCTCACAATTTATTTTATAGTGATCCTAGTCATTTTAAGAGGGAAAATCAAAGAGAAGGACAAACTCTAATTGAATGAGAGAATAACTAAAATTAGTTTCACCAGGATGGTAACTGCAAACCATTTTGGAGGCTTCTATTTTGGTGCCCAAGAGCTCTCTCTTCTCTCCCTATTTTTCTATAAATAGGACCCTTGGGATCTTTTTCTTATCATCCATATATAGTACAGTGAATCCCTACTAGAATATTTTTCCATTTTCTTGCCTTTGAAAAAAAAAGCATGAGTCTATTTTCTTTCTAAGTTCTAGACATTTTCTTGGGCATGCAAGAGACACATAGTGATAACAAGTGATGTTTTATCCTTATGTTCTCTATCCTTCATGTTTTTGAGAAAATATTTTATCCAATAGGTCATATAGAGTGCATTATAACTATATGAGATTTTTCACATATGTAACCTTTTTTTTGGACTATACAAGTTGTCTTTTCCAGTTATTTACATTATGTGATCTCATTCATTTTGTATCTACATTGAAATACTTACATTGGAATATTATATAGCTTGATTTATAGACTATATTTTGTTGTATTGTGCATAAGGCATACATGTGGATACTAATTCTTGGTGTATCAAAATCTCAAACTAGGCTTTTCATTTATGCAAACTTCTAACTCTTTTCGCTCATAAAAATTGGTTCAACAATTTTATTACATAAAAAGCTAATACAACAAGCTATTCCTTTCAACCTAGAGGTTCATTTCCACTTATAGGCACACCTATAGGCCTAGAAATGTCCCAACATTTCCCAAATCTAGAGGAGGCCTGAACAGCCCTCTTTTAGGGTACAAGATTTGGAGACAACAATAGGGAAGGAAAAATATCAATCTCATATCAAGGTCATTGTGAGGCCATTTATTCCAGATAATTAAGTGTCATGGAAAGTTTTTGAATGTGATGAACACATTGTAAACTTCTAAAAAAATGAGTCAGAATTCTCCTCAAGGAACCAAAAGAGATTGCATGATAAATATGAAGAACAAGTTATTCAGTTGAAGACAAACAAGATACCTAAATGGTTGATTATTTTGGAGAATGTTTTCAATGAATATGATCAAAAGAAGAAATAAAGAGTGAGCATTTCCATGAAAGAAAAGAACTATGAGAGAGTCATGATTTACAAGGACAAGTTTTTAAAAATTGGTTAAGACATGTTCTCTGTTTGAGAGGTAAGCCTTTATTGAATTATGTAAAGAGTTTCATGACATTTTTGCTTGGGAATATAAATATTTGAAATGGTTTTATCCAAGTCTAGCTCATCACATCATTGAATTAGAAGCTAGAGCTAAACCAGTCAAGTAGAAACAGAGGCCTATCAACCCCAAGATAGAAGAACTCATGAAGAAGGAGTTGACCAAGTTAATTGAGTCTAGGATCATATTTCTTATCAAAAACTCAACTTGGGATAATCTTGTACCTATCCAAAATAATAATGGAGAGATCAGATTTTGTGTAGATTTTTGAGACCTTAATAGGGTGTCTCTCAAGGATCATTATCCACTACCTTTCATGGAGAAAATTATGTAGGTTGTTTTAGGTTCTCAACACTTTTCACTTCTTTGTGTATATTCATGTTACAATCAAATATTAGTGAATGGATAGGATCAATTCAAGATATCCTTCACTACAAAATGGGGGAACTTTGCCTATAATAAGATGCCATTTAGTTTGTCTAATGCTAGAGCTACATTTAAAAGGGTAATGGACATGGATTTTAAAGGCTTGATCAATGAGTTTTTGCTTGTGTACCTTGGTGATATAACTATTTTTTTAAAGGATGCACTGATCATATGGAACATTTAAGGCAAGTGTTTGAGAAGTGTAGGGAGTATATAATATCCCTTAATCCAAAAAAGTGCATCTTTATTGTCCATGAAGGTAAGTTATTGGGTCATATTATTTCAAAATAAGGCTTGTCTATTGACCTCGAAAGGATTGAGGATATTTTAGGCTTGTCATTGCCTCAACACAAGAAATGAATTCAAAGCTTCTTTGGGAAAATAAACTTTGTAAAAAGGTTTATTCTAGGCTTTGAAACTTTGGTAAAGCCTATCATGACCATGCTTAATAATAACCAAGATTTTACCTGGACAAAATAAGGTAAGAGTAGCTTTGAGGAAGTCAAAAAAGCAATTGCAAAATCTCCTACTCTATTGAACCCAAAATTTGCCAAATATTTCGTACTCTATCTTTTCTAATCTTGATACAATCTTAGATATGCTTATGTAAAATAATGATGATGAGGTAAAGCAACCAATTGCATTATTTAGCCAAGGATTGGAAGATTATGAGGTCAAGCATACTTTTGTTGAGAAATAAGATCCATTTATGATAAGAATATTGAAAAACTTTAGACACATGGTTTCAAACAACAATGTCATGGTTTCTCATCCTAGCACCAAGGAGTTTCTCCTAAGCAAGGACCTCAATGACAAGAGAGATGGGTAGATTACCAAGGTAATGGAGTATGATGTGGATATGAAGGTGACAAACATAGTAAGAGGAAAATGGTTATGTGAGAATTTAGCTTTAGATTTTCAACAGCCAAAAGAGGAAGTCTTGATCAATAAATTTCACCCCCAATTAGCTGAAGACATACAAGTTTAAAGTTAGACACAAGATACCATTAGTTTTTTACAAAATGGTGGGTGCCCCAATGGCTTGAAAAAGTCTCAAAGGAGGTATTTTAGACTATATACCATTCTTTACTATCTTGTAGATGGTGTTCTCTTTAGGAAAGATGTGAATGGTGTGTTTTTGAGGTGTGTTAAAAATGATTAGTTTGGTATGCTACTGAAAAAGTTTCACAATGGTGTAGATGGAGGTCATTTCTCTCCTAAGATGATGACTGTAAAGATAATGAGGGATGTTTACTATCAGCCTAGTATTTTTAAGGACTATTACCATTAGGCTAAGATGTGTCCTCAATGTGCTTTATTTATATGCAAACATAAACTTATAGCCCTTCCATTGAATTCAATCCAAGTAGACCAAATTTTCATGCAATGGGACCTTGATTTCATTGGTGTTATCAACCCTCCATCAAGTACTAGACACAAATGGATATTGACTGCTACTGAGTACTTCACAAGGTGAGTATAGGCTATTGCATTGAAGGAGGCAAGTGATATTTCTATCTTGGAGTTATATGAGAACATTATAACAAGGTTTGGGGTTCTCCATATTATCATTTCTAATAATGCACTAGCTTTCATAAGTGATAAGAATTTTTATTGGGAAAATAGGAATGGAGTTTACTTGAGTACCTCATCTAACTATTACCCTCAAGGTAAAGGATTGGTTGAGTCTGCTAATAATAAGATCATCAAGAGGACATTAGAGAATAATCAAAAAGCATGGAATACCAAGTTGAAGATAACATTATGGGCTGATAGGATTACTCCTAAGAGATCAATTGGTAACTCTCCCTTTATTCTTGTTTATGGGAGAGATGTTAGGTTGTCCATATCTCAAGACCTCCCTGAATTAGAACTTACACATTAGCTAGAACTACTTGAAAATACTATAATGGAAGTTAGATTGATAGAACTATTACAACTACAAGAAGCAAGAGACAATGTAGACAAGGCCATGGAACACCACTAAGTACTCATGAAGAAGTCCTTTGACAAAATAGAAAGTACAAGAGTTTTCAAGGAAGGTGACTTGGTTCTAAAATGGGATGAGGATAGAGCAAAACTAGGTAGATAGACAAAGTTTTATGCTTTGTGGATTAGTCCTTACGTCATTAGCAAGTGTAAGCAAAGCAAATCCTTTCAGTTGACCAAGATGAATGGATAAAAATTGTCTATCAATATGAATGGGATACATTTAAAGTTTTGATATTAGTCCTTTTAAGTCTATTTTGTAAATAGTAGCTTAGGTGTGTGTGTTTAGTCTAGTTGTGTTTCAGTTTGGTTATGTTCCCTAAGTGTTATAGTTGAACACATGTGTGTTTACTTTGGTTGTATATTGTGTTACCTAAGTGATTTATAGCACAATTTTGTTTCCTTCCTTTTATTTAGTGTGTCTTTGCCTTTGTACATGTGGATCAAATAGTTTGTGTTTCTTTGAGCCAAAGGATTGTTTAAGTCATTTTGGGTTCTTATATGCATGAATCCAAGCCCAATAGAAGGATTTAGGCAACTAGTCTTAGGAATAGTAGGCATACCACCCATAGCAATCACCAAGAATGTTAGCCATTTTTCACTCTTAAGTTTTGCATCTTTCATTTTGGCTAAGTGAAACATTCAAAATTTGTCTATCGAAGGAAGAATTTACACTATGTTGACAACAAAGTGTCAAATGTTATTTCCTTTGAAAGCTTTTGTTCTATCTTTTTGCATAAGTGTTATTTATTTTAAAAAAGTTTTGATTTAGGTTTTTTTTTCAAGACAGAGGAATTATTTTGGACATTTTGTCTGAAACAATGTTTTCAAAGGAATCATTTTAGACATTTTGTCTGAAATAATCTTTTCAAAGAAATTATTTTCTACATTTTATCCCAAACAATCTTTTCAAAGGAATTGTTCTACAGGAAAAGGCACTTTCATTATGCTTGATGGAATTGTTCCTTTGAAATATTTCCAAAGGAATTATTCCTTTGAGATATTTCTAAAAGAATTGGTCCTTTTCAATATTTTCAAAGGAATTGGTCCTTTGCAAGATTTTTGAAGGAATTGATCCTTTGCAAGATTTTTGAAAAACATTTCTCATGAAATTTCCCTACACACTTTATCAAAGGGTATTTCATCAAGAAAGTGTCCTTTTCAATATTTACAAAGGGAATAGTTCAATTTTATGAAAGGAATCTTCCAAATTTTTGAAGGGGTGTCTTCAATAAAAATTTCAAAGGAATTTTTAAGTAAGGTGCCTACGCAGTTTTCCCAAAGGTATTCGAAGGGAATGTTTCCAAAGTAAAATAAACTAAGAAATAATCCATTTGTAATTTTATCTAAATGACTTACTTAAGATAAAAGTGGTCCTTTACAAAAGTTTGAAGGGTACTTGGTAAAATCCCAAAGACTTTCTCTCTTGAGAAAAGGGGCTGAGGCAAATCGTTCAAAAAGAAAAAGGGCCCAAAAGGTTAATTCTTTTAAAGAAAAGGGTCCATGGGAAAATGTTTTAGGAAAATGCCAAAGTAAAGGTCTAAGGAAAATACCTTGAAACAATGGTGATAGTTACACAGACATCAACTTTAGGGTGGTGGTCTAGCTATTGGCATTTAAATAATGGGTCTCAAGTATATCGATGGTCCTCACTCAAACACTCAAAAATACAAGGACTCACATTTTTCATCTATTAAAGATTGGATGGATAAAAATAAGTTAGATTAGAGGGATCACATCACCTTGATCAAATCAATTTAGAGTCATTTTTGATAGCCAATCAAAAGAAGAAAGGTTGAAGGGCTCTACAGGGATTGAACATTTGACTAAGGTGCAGTTGGGATGAGTTTTGAAGTGATGTTTGTATACATACACATGGATCCAACATTATGAAAAATTCCATGAAGTCATACATGTAGGCTTCAGGTAGTTTCATCTCTAAGGCCATTAGAATGAAAAGGACCCTCCCCTACACCATTACACACCTCAGTGAGCTAGTGAGAAGTTGTTAGCATAAAGATAAATCTACAATAAGTTGACTCATTTGAAATAACCACATTTATGCCATTACTCAGCTTAAAATATCTTGATTTTTCTAGTGAAATCATTAAAGAATCATCTTTTAGAGAGCAAGCTAACTATGTAACCAATTGAGGTGACATGGATCAATCAAATGGCCTGAATGAGCATCATTTGTAGAGATAATTGTAGCCATGGTTGGAGGATTCTAACAGACTGATTCCTCTTTTTAGTGCCAAAAAGCCTCCCCTCTCACTTCCTCTCTACTATAAATACAACCCTTAGGCTAGTGACAAGAAGTTCCACATAATGTATGGTGAAGCCCTGCTAGATTGATATCACATTTTTCCTTTAAGCATTAGTACTAGTCTATTCTTTCAAGTTTCTGAACAATTTTCTAAGCATGTAAGTGATGTATAGTGACAGGAAGTGATGATTTTCCATCATTTTATATACTTTATCCTTCATTTTTGAGAAAAATTTCTTAGTCTAACATGTCATGTAGATTGTGTTTAAGTGTGTTAAATTATTATAAGTGTATAGTTATTATTGGAATGTGCAATCTACCTTTTAGTTCATTTACCTTGTGTTATTATATACATCTCACCTCTATACTAAAATTCTTGTGTTAGAATCCTTAGAGCTTAAAAATGGTCTATGCATTTTGCTATAATGTACACTAGATTATGATATGCATATGAGAGATAATATTAGTGTATCAGCACTCTTAGAGTAGGTTTCCTTTTCTACAATTTCTAACTCTTTTCCCTTCAATAAAATTGGTTTAAATAGAAATTGTTTTACAGATATGCATTCAAAGAGCTATCCCTTTAAATATAGAAGTTCATTTCCTATATAAGTATACCCACATGCTTGGAAATGTTTCAACATTTTGAAAATATGGAAGAGACTTGAACACTCTCTTCTAAGATGCAAGATTTGGTGATAATAGTATACACATAATATATTTAATCTTTAGCATTTTTTAACACTTTATCTGTCATATGAAGGTGTCAATTTTAAATCTTTTTGAGTGCATGTCTTTAAGAGTACACTAAGAAAGGGGTGGGTATACCATTAGTGATTCACAATATTTTTATTTAATGATATCATTTCTACTATTATTCTACTTCCTTAGAGTGTCCATTTATTTACCTCTTATGATTTCTAGCTAAAATATTGAAACCTATAAATATTGATAAATTTTATATATTGAAATCCTTAAATATGGCTAAGTCAAAATCCAATAGAACCCTCTAAACCTTACAATTTGCATTATAGCACTTGGAGGCCTGAAACCACTCTTCAACATCCTAAAAGTATGTATATATATAATATAAATTAAAGTATAAGAATATATATTTCCATGTCTAAATTTTAACTTATAACTTAAATGTTTATTTTATATATCATGTTTCAAAATCTTTCATGCCTTGATCCCTTAAGCAATCTCCATTATCGATAGCCGCTAACTAAGTTGGCCACTTTTCCTATAAAGTTGGCATGATCAACCTTGTCACCCATTTTTCCTACTAATTCAGCCTGGACAACCTTATTACAAAATTTATGACACATATTATGAAACTAAGTCAACCTACCCAATTTAGTTTATATCCTAATGATAACTTTGTATAAAATAGAGTCATCTTGACTAACCTTTTTAGATAAAATTCTAGAAGGTTTAGGAAATACCCATTATTATAAATAAAATATACAATTTAATCCAATTTAAAATATCATTCATTTTCACATTATTACAACTCATAATTCTTCTAAATCTACAATTGAAGGAGAAATTACGTAGGGTTTTCCTTGGAGGGAAGAAATCTGGTCTTATGATAAGTCTTAGATGAAAAGTAGGAGTCTTTTAGCCTAGATATGATTTTTATTGTGTGATACTTAAAAATCCACCATAAATTATTACAAATCACCATTGGCCAAGGGAGAGATTGAGACTCAATATATTCTTATAAAATTAAGTATCTCTAACTTTTCTTTTTATTTCATTTGATAGATAGATAGATATTACACAAAGTAATAGGTTTTGAATGTATAATTCCTTGCTTACATTACCTCTATACTTAAGATTACTATAGTTATAGGGTATTATTTTCTTTCCATATTCGACCTTAGGTTATCTAGGCCCCCATTTTCCTACCATGATACCATCATTATTTGTTTTTGTTAAACTATTCCCCTTTATGCCACAAGCTTTGGTGAGCACTAGATTAATTTTTATTTTATGTATTAAAAGACATAGCTAGGTTTATTTCATAGTGTTATTTCACTAGAGGCTTTGGAACCCTCTCCTTTAGTTTTGTGTGATAATATATCCCTTGGTTAGGATGAGTGGATATAATTTGGTCATACCCATGATATACAAATTATCATAATTGATCTTAGTTGATTACCTTCTCTGATCTTTGATTTACTAAGTAGGATAAGTTGTATATCTATCTTAATATAATGAATATATTATGGTGAAACTAACATGAATCTTACCCTTAAATTTTATATTTTTCAAATAAATAAAATTAACTAGGTTACATAGGTTGACCTAGTCTTATTTTATGTGTGTAGATTTTATATCTATGATCAACTAGGTCATGCTGGTTAACCCAATTTTTTATATATCTAAAAATTTAGTCACTACTATAATATCGAGTTAGTTTATCTTATTAATTCTATACCAATCTCAATCTTTATCCCATATAACATGATCAGGTTTTTTTTATCTTATTCATTTTATTCAAATCTCAATATTCAATCTCAACAAACTAGGTAATGTTGGTTAACCCTATTCATTGTCTAAACTTTTTAGTTTTCATACTCAACAAACTAAGTCAACCTAGTCGACCTTGTTCAGGTTATTTCTAAATAGCTTAGTACTTTACATTTGTTAATTATTTATATTTTATATTTATATTTTTTAATGAAATTAATAATTACTTCATATTTCCATTTTTTTTTCTAACTTTTTAGTTCTACTAAAATTTTATCACACAGTCAACTAAGCCAACTTGTCTAACTTAGTTTTGTGTCTCCTTGTCTTCCTAACAAACTAGGTTGACCTAGACAACATAGTTTATTTTGTCTTATTATTTCCCTAGTTCAATAAGTGTCAAACATAATTTAATAGGTGGTTAGCTTAATTTATTAGGTGGCTGACCTAGTTATCTTGGCCCATTTCTCCCTAATTCAGTAAGTGGCCAACATAGTTTAGTAGGTGGCCAACTTAGTTCAATAGTTAGGTGACCTAGTTTGTGTTGGCAAATTTTTTCCCCAATTTATTATGTTGAAAAAATAGTTTTTTTTGGCATATTTTTTTCCCTATTTTAATAGATGGATAACCTATTTTTTAGTAGGTGGAATACTTTATTCATGTGCAATTTTAGAGGCTTAATCTCATGCACATTTATAATAATATCTCCTTCACCTTGAAACCTAACTCTACATTTGGAATTTGGTTAACTTATAAAAATGGGTTAGACAATATGTGTTGGATATCCCAAAATAAACACCACTAAATGGTTGAGGTTTTATTACATTCAAATACTCTAAAACCACATTTGATTCTCCCACCTAACTATATGTGTGATCAATAGTGATTTTCTATAATCTATGAAACTTGCATGGATTTTGACACTTGAAAAACTATGATTTTGACCTTGAAAAAGTATTCAGACTTGGCTTGGTATATATTCCTTTGAGTTATTTTTATATTTGTCTTCTTTAGGGTAGGGGCTCAAGGATGTGTAGATGTATTCCTCAATGTGTCAGTTTAGTATTAGGAACATACGAGAGAGATATTATACATGATTTTTTTGAAAAATCAATAAGTCCAAGCCCATAGATTGAATAATGGATCAGAGAGAATCTAAGAAAGAGTAAACTACATATCATAAGTCATGCATGCTAAGTATTGGTCAAATTTGATATTTTCAAGTGTCTAATACCAAATTTATGTACATATAATAGGGGGCATAAATTTTCCCTCTTGAATGTCTTAAATTTTAGAGTGATCACATATTTTATACATTCATTCCTATAAGTGGTGGTGATTAGATTCTTGAATAGTCATATGAGCTCTTAAAGTGCCTAGGATCTACTTCTCTTGGCTTATAGTAAATTAGGTGTTCTGAGTTTAGTCTAAGAAGATGAAAAATCACTCAACACCACCATAATATAACAACTCAATTTTGGGAAATTTTATTATTTATAAATTTTTGTTTATTAAATTAAATGATGATCTTACATGTGTGTGGATAAAACCCTTGTTATAATGGTAATTAGATGTAGTATTACACCTAGTTAAGATTGTGTGCTTATGTGGTTTTCCTTTCCTTGTGGTTACTATAAAAAAATACATATGGAAAATAAATTCATGGTTATCCTTAGAGGCTATCTAGATATGATTCAATTATTTCTTGTCACCTTATAAATATCACCTAAGATATGCCACTCCTACTTTATTATGTTTAATCTATAAATATTTCCCTTATTATTTATGCATTATAAATATATTAAACATATGGAAATGTGTATGATTAAATCATAATTTCATTTAATTGAAAATATTAATTAATATTATTAATATATTTATATTTAAATATTAAATTGTGGAAACCCTTTTTTAAATGAAAATGATCAATGTTTCAATTTATTTGAGATAGTTATTAGTTTAAGATAGTAGGAGGCTAGTTGGTATTCTTGGTATCTTACTACCTTGTAAGAGGCATATGTGGATGTGTAATATATTTAATTTGGAGGTTAATAGGAAGGTAAATTTTAGTGCAAGAAAATTCATGGTCCATGCAGTGCCTTTGTATTTGAAATAAATGAAAAAAATTAAGAAGATTTAGTAAGAGTGTGAGAAGGATATGGGCTTTATATAGAATTAAAGATAAATTAAATTCCATGTACGGGAAGTAGGTGTTGAATTAGTAAATTCTTGGTTTTTTAGTAATAAATTCTAGTCATGTTATAGGGGTTGGGTTAATTGGGTTTCCTCTTTCCTTCTTATTCAACCTTGGTGATTAAGTGATAGTTAACTAGCTAGCTAGCTAGGCCATTATTTATATATTTAATTAGTTATTTGATATTATATTTTTGGTTAACTAGTAGATTAAGTATACATACATGAAAGCATAATTTTATAATATAAATAGAGACCTTGAATAATAACCTATGTTTTAAAAATAATGTCACCTGTGTTGGATTTAAAGGCTCCCTGAAATGATGAAAATATTAGAATTGGAATATATCCACTCTTATGATTTGGTATAAGCCCTAGTTTGGTTATAAATGGATTTATATCAATATTTTTCCTTGGTAAATAATAAAAAGGGTAAAATCTTAGTAACCATTCTAGTGTTTGAATAAACAGATTCCAAACCATCTAGTCTATAGTATTGGAGCCAAAAAAATCTATATTTTATTGATGTATACTTTACCAATGTCTTTTAGTGGGATACAAATTTTTACATATGTTAATCATCTCTCTCTAATATTCACTTCATGTGGTCAAACTAAGTCTCTAAAACACATAATTTAGTTTTGTGATAGATCTTAGTAATCTTAGAGATGGATTCATTCCTTCTTCTGGCCATTTAAACCTAAACCCTTCACTTGGAACATAGTTATATTGAGGAATTCTTTTTGTTCCTTAAAAGTTTCAAGTAGAATTGGAATATATTTTATATTTAAATTCTCTTTTTTCTTTGGAAATATATAAATTATGATGCATTTAAGAAAAATCTTGAAAAATATTATTTTACCATTAACAGAAGTAGTATCTTATCCAATGTTATGCTAAAAATACAAGTACAAATAGAAAAGATAGCCTTAGAGGTGGAACACCTCTAAATGTTTATTGGTAACATTTTAAATTCCCCTTGCATTATTGTTAGAGTTCTTACATATTTACCTCAATAAGAAATCCTAGGAACTTACCAATAACGATGTGATCATGGTAGAGGCTATCACAAATTACAAAGTTGTTATGCATTTTTCACCCATCCTAGTAAAAAGTCCTTACCTTTAGGGGGTCTTAGATGTTGGCCCTTGCCACATGCTAGATATGGATGTTTAGGGTTTATGAATTTAATGGGATATGGTCAATGGAAGTTTCCCAAGTTGGTTATTGATGTCAATACCCTAATTCAACCTAATGTCATCACTAACCCACCCTAATCCTATCATTAATAGATTTATAAATAATATGCCCTAATGTCACAAAACCATAACATCACCACACTAATTAATTAAATCACCATCGTTACCCTATTTAATCACACTAACATTATCCCCTTGACTAATTAATTAATTAATTTTAATTAATTAAATAATTACTCATTAAATCTATGCACATAGCTAATTAAAAGAAATTGGATATCCTCACATCTCCACTCCATGTCATCACATGTTGAAATTAAACAAAATACCTAATTTATAAATGGAAACTTATTCGAGCCAATCCAATATAGTTAGTTAACTCTATCTCCATTTTTAAGAAAACTAGTTAACTACCCCATTACTCAATCTCCAAAGAGGAAACGCATTAGTTAAGTCTTCATCACTCTTGCACAAAATAAAAATAAACTAATAAATTATGTCTCCAAATGAAAACATATCATTTATATTCTTAATTTAATCTCATCCAAGTTTTGAAAGTTTCTAATCCAATCAAAATACCTCAACCATCAAATCTCTCAATTGAAAGTCTATAAATCGACCTTTGCATCCTTAATTTTGAATCATGAATCATCTTTACTATCAATTTATTGACATGATACCAAAATATTTCATGATTCTTGATCAACCACACATTAATCAATTTCTATAAAATTCATGATAACTAGTGAGGATATTCATTTGGTAGGTGAAGGTAAAATTTGAGTTGTTCTCTTTCATTTTGCTCAAACTAAGGTTATGTTAGGTTTAAATTAGGAATTTATTTTTATTTTACATTCAATATCTAATCTTTTAATATAAATTTTTGGTATGCCTAGTTAGAATCATTCCCATTTCACTTTATAACACATTTTTTCTTATTTTGAAGTAGTTTTTTAACTATTTTGTTTTTTAACAAGTTCTGTCACAACTTGGGTTTAGATTATTGATCATTTGGATTGACTTCATAGTTGAATTTATTGATTTTTTACCTCTATTTACATTTTATGTATACTAACATTTCCACTTTGATTTATAGTTGTTTTATTCTTGGGAATGATGTTTTTGTGTCATACTTTGAAATTTATGTCTCCATGGAGGTATTCTTCAAGAATTTCTAAGTAGCAACATTTGTATGCTAAGGATTGGTGTTCCTATGCTAAGGATTGGCATTACTATATTAAGTATTGGCATATATGTGCTGAATATTGATTTTTTTCACAAGATAATAATTTTTATATCCTAGTAGTATTTATGTATTACCTGGTAGCATTTATGTGCTTGTTACAAGTGTTTTTACATTTATTTTTAGCATTTCTATTTAGAAGTGTTTGTGTTATGTCAAATGGATTTTTTGATCTGACAAGTAGTGTTCACATCATATGTTACAACATATTTGTTTTCTAGTTTCTTCTATCTTGTAGGTTATGTATGATTAATAATAAAACTTTACAACTATTAATGTCTATTATGTAGCTATGTTTTTAAAATACTTGAAATTAAAAACTTTAAACATTAATAATTAATCTTGAATCAAATGAATCTATTTTATTTCTTCATTTTTTGTGTTTGTGTTCATTGTGTTTTTTAAATGAGTTCATTCATGCTCTTATATTATACCAAAAAGTGATCTTGAAAATAATAAAAAATTTAGTTACGTGTGTTCCTCTCCCAAGATTAATTTATGTATGTTCTTTCCTTGTGTTTAAAAGTTAGAAATAAAAAATAGTTAGGCTTTTTATTTTAACCTTTATTAGGGGTTTAATGTCTTTTATCTATGTTGGATAGTTTTCAATGATATCAAGGTGTTGTCATGGAGGTGTTCAGGTGAGTTGATGAAGTGCCTTGATAGTCTAGGTGACAATGATAAAGTGTGCAATGTGTTTGTTCTAATATGCTTGAAGTAGGCTTGGTTGATATTCAGAGTTTTTCTATTTAAATATTATTAGGGATGATTTTTAAGTATTCATATTTTTAAATATTTATATTAAATGTCAAGGATGAATTGAGTGATTTTTTGCATAAGTGGAATTCATCTAGTAGTCCATAGTTTTCATCTAGACATTTTGGGTCTAGTGGTAAATTTTTTGAGTAGGCAGTTTGTTGACATCACCATTGCCACATGTGAATGAGTTGAGAGGAATTGGTCATATGGTTATGATAATTTTTTTTCCTATTATCTATGTACTAAATTTCATGTCATACGATGAAGTGCAACATAATATATGTAAGTGAAAGCTTGGGCTCCCAGGCAATTTGACAATGTTTTCCCATACTTAGCCAAATTTGCAATGTGGCAAGAAACATTGAGTAGGCATTTTCATGGCGATATATTTTTCATGAGTGAAGGTGTTAGGATAAAATTATAATATCTATTTGTTATTTTTTTATTATTTACTATGTTATAAGTTTTAGTTCATGTGATGAAGCACATCAAAAGATATAGATGTGTAAAGTTGGCCTTCTAGGTGATTCTAGGCATAGTTGGATCTATGGAAAAAAAATTGAGTGATAATATTAATGGTGTTATATATTTCACATTTAAATATTCCCATGGAAAATTGATATATGGTTGCATTATCCTATGTGAGGAGATCATATGGTCCAAATTTTAGATCATGCGTCTAAGCACAACAAAAATTATTGAGGTCTAAAGTTGGCCTTCTAGGTAGATTATGATGGTTTCCATACTTGATTGATATTAAAAGAGATAAATATTAGGTCCAAATGAAGATCCAATGGTTCATAGGTGATCGTATAAATTTATTGAATAGTGTGTATCAAGTTAAACAAGTCAAAATGATAGTTGTTTAACAATAGGTACATGTAAAGATCGATCTAGTTATAAGATATGATGGTGAGAGGGTGTTTGTACTAATCAAGATCAATGGTGCATATTAAGAGAAATGAGATTAAAGTGCATAATTTTTAATATAGATAAATATCAAGCTACGTATAAGAGATTGATGGAGTGTGTTTATTCTAGGATATCAGGAAGAAGTGAGATGATGCCAAGTGTTTATAGTTTAAAAATTAGGAAGTGGCACACTATGAGTTAAAGTTCAAAGAATATCAATGGTGCATGTTTAATATAATATTATAAGGCATGAGATGCATTTTAAGTGACCTAAGTTTAACTATGACCATTTGGATTTAAATATTCAAATTTGTGAAGGAAAAATAGTGCTCAATTTTTTTGCTATATCTTTCAATATATGTAAAATTTACTCAGTGTAAAAAGAAAATTCATAAAGGACTCTAAGGTGCATCTAGAAATATATTTTTGAATATATGAAATTGTGTACAGTCAATTATATTTAGGTTAAAATTTGATTATGTGTTTGTGTATGTTATGCAAGTAACCTGAAAAGGGTATTTAAGTTTTCCTTATTGGTATCTTGATGTTTAAAGGTGAACTAGATATTATAGTATGTTGTAGACTCCATGAGGACTGTCTATGTGCATTATAAAGGTTTAAACAATCATATGCATTATGAATAAAGGGTTAGAGGTTGATTATGTTTTAGTTCATAATGAATGTGTGTATATAGAAGTGTTTGAGCTAATTGGGGGTTAGCAAAAGAGTGGTATGATGGATGTGTTGACTAATTTTGCCCATAGGCAAAATTTTTGGTCCCCTTCTTCCCTTACTATTCATGACAGTCATTTTTGGGTGCACAAGTTCAATGAGTTTGGTTCATGGCCTGGTTGAAATGGTTCAATGACCTTTGGTTCAAAGGTCTATCTTCAATTTCAACATCTCAATTCATAAATGGTTAAACCATTGAACCGTTGAACCATTTTTGGTTCAACGAGCTTGGTTCAAGGCAAGAAGTTCATCGGCCTTGGTTCACTAGTTCATCGATGCATAATGGTTGAACCATTGAAGTGTTGAACCATTTTGGTTCAATGGCTTGGTTTAAGTGTATGCCCTTGGCTGATGGGGAGTCTTCAAGTTCAAAATGCCCTAGCAGAGGGTAGGTGCTTCAAAAGAAAAGGACTCGAGTAAGTTTGGTTTTGTTCAAAGTTCAAATTTCAAATTTGTCAAAATTGACTAAGTCTCGAATTCCTTTAGACTTTTTGCCTGAAGGAATTCCTTTAGATAAAAAGTCTGAAGGAATTTAGGTGCAACTCAAATAAAAAAGGCAAAGGCCGGGTAGAATTTCTGTGGACTTTTTGTCTGTGGGAAAATTTCCATAAACAAAAGCCCGTGAAAAATACACAAAATAAACAAAACTTGGGAAAATTGTTTGTGAGGACTCAGGGAAAAATATAGAGGACCAAAGGACCCATTGAAGGCCCCCAAAGGGTAGGTACCCTTGCAGGGGACTCTCAGCCAAACACAAAGGGGACACTTTCAAAGAGCCAGAGGGTCATCTTCCCCCAGAATGGTGCTAAGAGGAAGCAAAACCACAAAGAAGCCATGAAGACCCAATGACATTTTGATGGGGATGGTGATGTCCTGGAGGACATCAAAATTAACAAAACAAGTTATCCTTTAGTTTTCAAACCAATGACGGTTGTATGAATGTCAAAGTTAGCAAAACAAAATGGCCATTTGTTTTCAAACTGAGAGAGAGTTGCCCAAGGGGCCAGAATGTAGTGACCTACTAAAAATTCAAACAAAAGGGCCAAAGGAACTATAAGAGACAAAATTGAGAAAATACAAGGATACAAACATGGAACGAGCAAGCAGTTAGTCTAAGTGGTGCCAATTTGAGAAGTGACTCTGGTAGGTGAAATAGTTCTTGTGAATTGATCATTGGGGATGAAAATAGCTAGCAATGCAATCGGTTTCTCCATTTTACATTTAATGAGTAGACAAACCATGTATTGACCTTGAAAAGGTAGACTTCAAATAGACAAAGTGCATAGCTCATTAATGTTTTTAGCGACTTGTTCTTCCCAATGAAGGGACGTGATAGGCCACTTGTAAGAAAAAGGAGTGCCAAATGGGCCTCCTTGCTTCTCCTATATATTAAAGACTTATCATTTTAAGAAACATCTTCCACTTTTGTAAGGCATAGCCTTGGCGAAATTTCACCTGAATCAATAGATGTAGTTTCTACCTCTCTCTTGGATAGATATATCTGAGTATGTCTTGAGTGTTGTTTATGTTCAGTCATTATTTCTTGATGCTTTCACAGGTTCAACACCAGCATACCTATTGTCTACAAGGTGCCATCTCTATAGCTGACAAGAGAAGAGCTATATTTGGAAGTGTAGGAGCAGAAGAAGTTACTTACAGTGTGCATTTCATAGCACCTTGGTGGATCTCTATTTCTATTTTTTCATGAAAGCCTCCCTACCAGTTTCTAGTGGCCTAGTCCTTTTGCCAAGTCTGAAGTGTACATATGGGATTGTCTAGTTTCAAGTGTGGATGTGAGAAGGTTGACTTATTTTGGTGCATCACCTCTTTAGAGTAGTTTTTTTTTTCTTGCAATCTCTCTCGCTTTTCATCCCCCCCATTATATCTATATTTATGTATGTATTTGCACTTGTTGGAACAAACATGATGCATCAAAGGGAGCTAGCCCTTATCTAGAGACTCTCCCCTCTAGCTTCACCAGTTCCACAAGTGAGAGGGGAGTTTCCATAGTTGTGAGGAAAAGGTAAGAGCTCGCCCTCCTGCCAAGGGTGTAATTTCCTATGTCAATAGTTTTGGCACACCCAATGGGACTCAGTTTGACAACTCAGTAAGGTTTCAGGATTGATGCTGGTCTTGTCACAAAAAAATTAAGTTTTCCAACATTTGGTGACTCCACTGGTAAGAGCTTTAGTTTTCAAATTAAGGCTAGTTTCTTAACTTTCTATGCCTAAAGTCACCATAAGGTCTACTTCAAAAGGGGTTCCTTTCAATTTCGTTGAGTTACCTTTATACTCTACAAAAAGGCTACAATTTGAGAGGACCCATCCTTATCCAAAAATCAATCCTCTTAGACATATTGTAAGGGATGCAAATGAAGTAGAGCCCCAATTACAGCCCATCCTGGTGATGGCATTGCCTTTTATAGCTTTTTATGGTCAGAGCCCCTTGAATCTCCCACACTATGATCTAATTCTAGGAATAGTCCTAAAAAATGTACCTTCTTTTGATGGAGAGGGGCCCATTATAGTCATCAAGCATATTAGGAATATTGCTAACCTCTAAAATATTCACAACATAATAGAGGAAAATATTGCCAAAATATTCACAACATAATAGAGGAAAATATTGCCATCAGATTGCTAGCACTATCTCTCAAAGGCAAGGCTCTTGATTGGTACGGAACTTTGCCTGTAAATTCAATACATTCATGGAATGAATTGGGCACTCAGTTGACAAATAATTTAGGGAAAAGAGTGATAGCCTCTCACTTGTTGAGTAGCTGATGACCATAAAGAGAACTCCAGATGAGTATATGCAAGATTTCAACATGTGGTTTCAAAAGACATGGGATAGAATTCCCATCCTAGTAAGACTGACTCCCAGCTATGTTTTCTTGTACTATTTAAAGGCATTAAATAGTGATATTGTTGTGATGATCTAATCCATGGGAGGGAATATACTACTTGCTGATTATGACATAGCCATAGCATCTAAAAATTTCTTAGTACAAGCTAAGAAAATAGCCCCTAGACCTCACATGCCACTTTTCCTAGAGATGCTCCCTCCAATTCAGACTGTTGTTCCCACATTGGCTCCTCTACCTACCATAGAGAAATTAGTTGCTATTCTATCCAATGAACTTCATGAGGTTAAAAGTTTGTTGAAAAGCATGTCAAATGAACTTGTAGCTCTTAAAATGCAATAAGCTCAAAGCAACAGGTTGAACCAGGGATATCAGCATTATGGTCAAGCCCATAGACCCCCTTTTCAAGGTTATAATCAAGGACAGGGTCAGCTCACTTAGACTAGACCATTTCAAAACTACAATTCAGGCCCCCCTTCATCATCTAAAGTCATGGTGTCAGTTTAGAACAATCTAGTACAGGAATAGCTAAGTTGTTTGACCATGGGATATGGTCAAGAATAGGCTGTTTACACAAATGAGATGATGAGTTATTTCTAGAATGTAGACAATCAGGCTGCTACTCAAACTTAGGTCTTTGAGCCTCTAATGCAACCCATCACAAGTAGCATTCAGAACCAGCCTGACTCTAATCTTATAAACCACCTGGAAGGTGAGTTTTGTGTAATCAATTATGTAGGCAATGCAGATAATCAAGCTGATTGTGTTACAACCAACACAAGGTTTAAGAGAAGAGCAATAAGAGAAGCCCAGGTTACCACTCAAGTGACAACATCACCTTCTCCATCACACTCAAATCAAAAGGCCCTAATTTTCAAATAGTTGTTTGCACCTTCAGCCCCTTAGCCTATAGCTCAGGTTGGAATCAGCCCCAAAGAAAGCTCGAAGGGAGGCACTCCCCAAGTCAATATAGTGGACCAAATGAAGAAGATGCATGGGAACATCTCTTTATGGGATTCATTGTCTCTTCCAGGATAGAAGGATGTATTGAAGAAGGAATTGCATGAGCTAGATGGACAAGTTATCCTAGCAAGCACTGATAATGTCCTGATGAAAAATGGATAGCCTTCCACTTTAGGTTAGGTAAAGAAGGAAGAAAAAATTCCCCCTTTCTATGTATCCTTGGTCATAGGGGATTTCTTGGTACACAACTGCATAATTGATAGTGGGGCTAGGACCTCAGTGATGCCCAAGTGCATAGCTAACAAGATGGGACTAAAATATGAAGAGATGAACAAAGGAGTCCTATAGCTAGATGGGACACCTACAAAAATAGTTGGGATTATGAAGGGTTTAGGCTTGACATTGCATGCAATCCCAACCTTCTCAATTCCCCATGATATAGTGGTAGCGGATGTTCCTCCTTATTTCACAATTTGCTTGTCCAGGGACTTCACATCAAAGATAGGTGGCTATTTAGTAGCGAATTGGCCCTATTTGGTTTTTAGAACCAAGTATGGGACCAACATAAAAATTGAATCTGAGCCACTCTACAAGGACCATCTAAAACCATACTCGCCCAAGGTAGTGAATGTCAATTACACCATTATCGACCCAAAAGAGTCCCAGATAGACCAATCTCTATCCTTTGCTCTTAAAGGAGTTTTAGACCTACTCTTGGATGAGTGGGGAAATGAAAACTTTGAGCATGATCCTTACAAGTTCATTGAGGAGGCAGACCTTGGAGTCTACTATATGCACAAAGAGGGTTCCTTCATGCCAAATTTAATAAAGGCTAGCCAAGAGGACTTGGGTCTATGGCAACTATATTTTGACATTTCCAGAAGTAGGCTGGGTGTTAGTGGTGGGGCGATGTTAGTCTCCCCTTTAAAAGATAGGTATTTTTCATCTTTCCATTTCCATTTCTCTTGCACAAACAATGTTGTAGAATATGAGTCTCTTATCCATGGCCTTGAATGGGCAAGAAAAGGAGGGATTAAGGAGTTGCAAGTTTTGGGAGACAGTGAATTGATTGTAAATTAGGTGAGAGGCCTGAATTTGACCAAGAATTCTTTGTTGAAATCCTACAAATATAGGGTCTAGGACTTGGTGGAAGATTTTCTCACTTTCAATATCACTTTTATTCCTAGAGAGTAGAACAAACAAGTGGATAGGCTAGCAAAAATTGGTGCTTAGTTCAATGTTTCAAAGGAAATAAGTCAAGATTGTGGTTTGTGCCACTTGAAAGTGGTGGTCTGGTCCTCTATTCGAGACAACATTGCAAATTGCTAAGTTTTCAAAAGTGACCAGCAACTAGCTTTCTTCCTACAGGAGGAAGCTGAGTTTGTAACATAGAATCAGGTGAAATTGTAGTAGTAATATGGCAATTAGATTGTTTAGTTGAAGAACAATAAGCTCCCTAAAGTTTTGGTCATGCTTGAGAGCATCTTCAATGGAGATGACCAATTGAGAAATGACAAGGCATGCGTCACAACCAAAGAGGAGAATTAAAAAAAGATTGAGATCTTCAAGGACAAGCTACATGTGCTTGGAAATGTTTGCACAATTCAAGAAAGGTGAGCTTTCATTTTGTTGTGTCAAGAATTCATAGATGTTTTTGCATCGGATTACAGTGACATGAAGGGCTTTGACCCAAGGCTCACCCAGCACACCATCAAATTAAAAGAAGGAACTAAGCCAGCCACAGAAGCAAAGACCTATCAATCTAATGATTGAGCCCCTCATGCAGAGGGAACTAGCCAAATTGATTAAGTCCATAATTATATTTCCAATCAAGCATTCCTCTTGGCTAGCCAACCTTATTCCTATTAGAAAGAAGAATGGGGAAATCAGGTTATGTGTCGACCTCATAGACCTTAATAAAGTCTCTTTAAAGGATCATTATCCCCTCCCAAGCATGGATCAGATCCTTTAGAAGGTAATAGGTAGTGAGTGTTTCTCCCTCCTAGATGGTTATTCAGAGTATAATCAGATTTTGGTGCAAGGTTGTGACCAGCACAAAATGGCCTTCAGCACTAAATGGGGAATGTTTGCCTACAAGAAGATGCCATTCGGGCTATCTAATGCTGGTGCTACCTTTTATCGAGTCATGGACATGGATTTTGGAGGCTTGATAAACAAAAATGTGTTGGTCTACCTCGATGATGTGATGGTATTCTCCAAGGAAGCAAGCCAACACATAGAACACCTCAGGCAATTTTTTGAAAGGTGTAGGGAATTTAGCATCTCTCTTAATCCAAAGAAATGCATGTTTGCTATTCATGAGGTGAAATTCCTTGGCCACATTGTGTCTAAGGAGGGCTTGTCCATTAACCCTGAGAGAGTTTGCTCTATCCTAGAGATGTCCATACCAAAGCACAAGAAAGGCCTGTAGAGCTTCATTGGCAGGATAAATTTCATTCAGAGATTCATTTCGAATTTCCCAGAGATAGTCAAGTGACTAACCTCTATGCAGAGGAAGGGTGAGGAGTTCAAGTGGACAACACAAAGAAAGGATAGCTTTGAAGCCATCAAGTAGGCCATAACCCGGTCTCCTATTTTGATCAGCCCTGAGTTCAACAAAGACTCTAACCTCTATACTTTCAGTAATGAAGAGGTGATATCAGCCATGCTTACCCAAGCAAATGGTGATGACCTCGAGCAACCACTTACTTTTTTCAGCCAAGGGTTAGAGGATTTTAAAGTTAGATACATGTATGTAGAGAAGCAAGTTCTAGTAGTAGTGCAGAGCCTAAAGAAATTTAGGCATATGTTGTCTAACAGTAGGATTCACCTCATGGTCCCACATCTTGGCATTAAGGATTTCTTGACCAATCAAGACTTAAAAGAGAAGAGAGCAAGGTGGATCACCAAAGTGATGGAGTATGATGTAGACATCAAAATCACCAAGCTAGTGAGGGGAAGAGGCATGTGTGAATAGCTTGCTATAGACTTCAAGAAAAAAAGGGAAGACAGCTTGCTAATTCACAATGCAACCACTATAGAGGAACCAATTGTCATAAAGGATTGGATGTCAGACTTGAGGTGTTTCCTTCTCACTGGTGAGTGCCCACAAGGTCTTGATAGGACCAGAAGAAGGTACTTTAAGCTCTAGTCTCTCCCTTATGTTCTGTTTGATGGAGTATTGTTTAAGAAGGATCTCTCTAAGGTTTTTCTAAGATGCATTGATTCAAACCAGGATGATAAGGTATTGTCTGAATTCCATGATGGGCCAACAGGGAGTCATTTCACTCCTAGAGCCACTGCAGCAAGGATATTGAGAGCTAGCTATTTTTGGCCCACTCTTTTCAAGGACACCCATGCCTCGGTAAGAAAGTGCCAAAAGTGTGCACTTTTTTATGGGAAACAATGGTTGGCTTCCATGCATCTACAGCCTATTCAGGTGGACCAACCATTCATGCAGTGGGGCCTAGATTTCATAGGGATGATCAATCCTCCCTCCAGTGCTAGACACAAGTGGGTCCTGACTACTACAGACTATTTCACAAGGTGGGTGGAAGCTGTTGCTCTAAAAGAGGCAAATGAAAGTGTGGTCCTAGATTTTTATGAAGACCTGGTAACAAGATTGGGGTCCCAGCCACCATAATCTTAGACAATGCCTTGGCTTTTTTGGGAACAAAAAAAAGTGAATGGGCACCAAGGTATGGTATCTATCTCAGAAATTCATCAAATTATTACTGGCAGGGGAATGGGCTGGCTAAGTCCACCAACAAAAATTTGATCAGAATCATAAAGAGGACCATGGAAGAAAATCAGAGGACTTGGCATGCCAAGCTGAAGACAGCTCTGTGGGCTGATCGAATCACTCCAAAGAGAGCAATTAGAAATTCTCCATATACACTCATATATGGAAGAGAATCTAGGCTTCCCATCTCACTTGAATTACCAATATTGGATTTCTCTCACCAGCTACAGTTAGAAGAAGGAAGTAGCATGGAAGTCAGGCTGTGTGAGCTAATGTAGCTCCAAGAGGTAAGGGACTGGGCTATGGCTTCTATGACCAGTCGCCAATAGCAAGTAAAAGGACACTTTGACAAGAAATATTCATCAAAATATTTCTCTAAAGGAGACATTGTCCTGAAATGGGATGAAGATCGAGCTAAGCCTAGAAAGTAGCATAATGCATTCCAACTCTCCAGGTTGGATGGTGAAGAACTATGTATCCCAGTTAATGGGATACATTTGAAGCATTGCCACTGAGTCTCCTTTCATCTGTATATATTTTCCCTTGTTTTATTTTTTGTTTTCCCTAAGTGTTGTTTCACAAGTAGTAGTTTTCTTAGTCTTGTGTGTGTTTTCTTTTCCTTGGTGGTAGATCTGCATGTTTGGTTCTGAATTATTGGGACTGTTGCTAATTTTAAAGTTATAATCTAACTCTATGCCCAATGGACTGCAAGGCAACTAGTCTCTAAGCATAGAAGGCATGCTTCCCCTAGGAGTCACCAATTTGTTGACAAATTTTGCCCACAGGCAAAAATTTTGGTCCCCTTCTTCCCTTGCTATTCATGACAGTCATTTTCAGGTACACTTTAGTTCATTATATATTGACTATGGAATTAGAGTTTTTTTCCCTACTAGTGTTTCATACACAGCCCATAGGAAAGTATGGATAAAACACACAAAAGTGTTCTTCAACCTTCCATATATTCTTTTCACATTAAATACAACATAATACAACCCCTTGGGTTGAAATAATCACTCCAACAACTAGAAAATCCTAACTTAGACAATAAACCTCTATTCTAGATTCAAGTAACAAACTATAAAAATGGATTTAACAATCTTTTCCAACTAAATGAGATTCTACCAACCTAAATCGCATCCAAACAACCTAATATCACGTATTAGATGATACATAAAACTAATTTTGATTAAAATATATGCAAACTTGGCCTTTAGACATGTTTTAGGCC
Source organism: Torreya grandis (assembly GCA_037957365.1). Classification (NCBI taxonomy): domain Eukaryota; kingdom Viridiplantae; phylum Streptophyta; class Pinopsida; order Cupressales; family Taxaceae; genus Torreya; species Torreya grandis. Next base: position 244,081 of record JARHVA010008241.1, on the reverse strand, counting down.
TTATTAAAATCTTAATAGTCATAATTATAAACTTGAAAATTTTAAAAACATAGTTTTCAAGGGAAAAAAAACTAAGCATGTCCAAACAACCTACACTCAACCAAAAATAATGAAAAAATTATCATGACATGAATATGCTCCTGTATCATTATTCTAAGGAGAAAAAACAAGTAATATTCATTTGTTGTTGTTCTTCATCAACTCCTTGACACTTATGCCTAACTTGTGGATTTCATTTGTAGTAAACCATGTTACATCTTTAGTTGGTATGTTATTAAACTTGGTTAGGTACTAAAAATATTATGTCTCTTGTCTTCTTAACCACTTTCTTGTCCAAAATGCTCTCAACCTCCTATGGTACTTCCTTGGGTAGTTCTTATTCCCATTGGAAAGCTTCATCAACCTCTATTTAAAATTATTCAGATGGTTATTCTTCACCTTTATAGGGATATAGGTCTGTAGCATTGAATATTGGAGATATTCCAATCCCCTTTGGTAGTTCAATCTCATAGCCATTATTTGATAACTTTTTTACTACTTTGCATGAACAAATTTTCTTCACTTTCAGCTTGTGGTAATCCCTCTTAGGAAATATTTATTTTCTAAGGTGGGAAACAACAAGGTCTCCAACACTAAAATTGACCTATCTTCTATTTTTATCATCCCTTAGCCTATACTTGATGGTTATTTCTTCAAGTTTTTTCTTGACTTGTTCATGCAAGTTTTGCATTGCATTTGTGAACTCTTCTACATCAACACTCCTTGATTCCATATTTCCTAGATATCTTAGCTCATATACACCTCTAGGATGTATTAAATGTAATATTTTTAATGGACTCATTCCTATACTTATATTAGTAGAATCATTAAATGAAAATTGAGCTTGTGCAAGAACAAAATCCCACTATTTTGGTTGCATACTTACCAAACTCTTCAAGATGTTGCCAAGGCTCCTATTACAAAATTCAGTCTAGCCATAATTTTTTGCATGGTAGGCTAGGATGAAACCAAAATGTGTGCCCAAATTCTTCCACAAGGTCCTCCAAAAGTGCCTAACAAACATAGTGTCCTTGTCAGAAATAATGCTCCTAGGGAGCCCATGCAATCTCATAATCTCTTAAAAGAATAAATTGGCTATGTTAGTAGCATAAATTATTTTTAAACATGGATTGAAGTGATCCATATTTGATAAGATATCAACCATTAAAAATATATAATCATGACCTTTTTGATTTCTTGGCAAACCAAGTACAAAGTCCATACTAAATTCCAAGGCCTATTGGGAATGGGTAGTGACTAGTACAAATTTACATTTTTACTACTTCCCTTGGCATGTTGGCATGTCTTTTACCTATCAAAAAACTTATTTACATTATTAGTCATACCTATCCAATAGTAATGAGCTCTTAATTGTGTTAGTTTCTTATTTTACCTAAAATGTCCTACCAGGCTACCACTATGTTTATCCTTCAGCAAATTCTGTCTCATGGAAATATTGGGGATGATAGATATAATTGAAAAAAAAAACCTTATTTAATCATGAATTATATACAAATACTCCTATCATCCCCTATTATATTCATGCAAGCTTCATATGGTTCCTTAAATTCTAGATCTTCTTTATACATTTCCTTCAACTCTTCAAATCTCGAGATGCTTACTTGAGATTCCTACATGATTACATTCCTCATTATTAAGGAATATACAACCTTTTTATATTTTCATTTCTTATTTTTAATAGTGAATGTCAAACGTTTCAAAAATTCAATCCATTTAACATGCTTTTGACTCAACTTATTCTAATTGATAATAAACTACAAAGCATAGTTGTAAGTGAATAAACCAAATTCTTTAAGCAAAAGATAGTGCCTCCATTTCTTCAAGGATTGTATAGTAACATAGAAATATTGATCATAGGTTTAATATGTATTCTTAACATCACTTATTTTCTCACTAAAGTGGTCTATGGGTTCCCATTTTGACTTAAGACAACACCTATGGTAGTCCCACTAGCATCACATTCCACTTGAAATAGTTTATTGAAATTAGGAAAGGTTAAGATTGGTTCTTTAGTTACCTTATTTATAAATAATCTAAAACTTTTATCATTAGAATCTTTCCAACAAAATCTTCTCTTATCACCCTTGAATGTGTCTATCATTGGAGCAACAATTCCACTAAAATTCCTTATGAATTTCCTATAGAATCTAGCCAAACCATGAAAGCTTCTTACCTCAAAGGTGATCTTGGGTGTAGGCCACTGAAGTTTGTATTTTATATTCTCCTTATCCATCTTAAAACCATCATTTAAAATAAAAAATCCTAATTAAATCAATTCTACCCTCATGAAATTGTACTTTTTCACATTGATTAGTAATTTCTCTTCATTTAGTTTACTCAATACCATCTTCAAATGTTTAAAATGATCTTCCTTAGTTTTGATAAACACCAAAATATCATCCAAGTATACTATCACAAACTTACTAATGAATTCCTTAATCACTTCATTCATCAACATCATGAAAGTGCTTGGTGCATTAGTTAGCCCAAATGGCATGACTAACCACTCATAGAGTCCATCATTGGTCTTGAAGGATATTTTACATTCATCCCCTTCTCTTATAATAAAATGATAGTATCTGATTCTCAAGTCTATCTTGGAAAAATATGCATCTCTACTCAAACAATCAAGTAAATCATTAATTTTAGGCAATGGGAATCTATACCTGACAGTTATCTTGTTGATTACTCTAGAGTCTGTACACATTCTCTAACTCCCATCCTTATTAGGAATCAATAATATGAGAATAACACAAGGACTTATACTCTCTCTTACAAATCCCTTTTTCAACAATTATTGAACTTGGTGTTTGATCTCTTCACGTTCCTTTGGTGTTAACCTATATGTAGCCTTATTTGGAAGACCTAGAATCAAGTCTATGTGATGTTTGATGCTTATCAATGGTGGTAACTCATTATGAAAATCATCTAACAAAATATCAATGTACTCATTCAACATATCTTATATTTCTAGAGGCAAATCAATCACCCTAGTACTAGTGACTAGACTTATTGGCTTACCAATCACAACAAAGTTTACCTCTTCCTTCTTCATCTAATGTAGAAACTATTTACCATTCATGATCAACACTTTATAATTATATCTTAAAATATAAACAAATCTTTTAAATGGTGTGAGTGTGTGTTTGATCCCTTCTTTCTCAAATGTGTATGTATTTTACCTTCCATCATGCATGGCCTTATTGTCAAACTACCAAGGCCTTCTAAGCAATTTATTGCATACATCCATGGGCATAAAATCACATAAAATAAGATCTCTATATGTTCCTATCTAAAAATCCATTTTACATTATTCACTTACCAAGAGTTTGTGTCCTTTTTTAGCCAAGAGGCTTGATAAGGTGTAAGATGCACCTCTTTCAAGCCTAGTTTCTCCACCATCTTAGTCGACACAAGATTGTTTGTAATCCCACTATCTATGATGACCTTGCATAACTTTCCCTTTCTCTTACATGTTGTATTAAAAATAAATTTCCTTTGTGGTGGTTCCACAATTTCCTTATTAGGCTTCAACAAGATTCTTTTCATTAAAAGAGACTCACCTTCTTCTAGTACATCTTCATGAATTGATGTTGGTCCTTCATCTTCTTATTCACCTTGGGATACATGTAATCCTATCTAATTTATATTATAAGTATTCTCTAGACACTCATATGCTCTATGACATGCATACTTATTTCACTTGAAGCATTTTCCCATGAATATTCCTCTTCCTCTTTGGTAGCTTTGATATGGCCTCCTTTCTCATGGAGTATAGCTACCTCTTAAAATTTGTGATCTGATAGACTTATATTTTGATGTTTGTAGTTTCATTATACCTCCTTTTGATCCTCTTCTTCTAATGGATCTACCTCTTCCCCTTGCAAAGGAAGTTTGTTTCCTTGCAATCTTCTCCTTAGCTTTCAAAGCAGATTGGTATGCTTCTTCAACTATCTTGGGTATGAGAAGGCTAATCTCATCTTGGATGACAAAATTTAAACCATTAATGTATCTTGATAATTTTTCCAAATCATAATTAATGTGCACTGATCTTATAGTTATCTTATAAAACTCATTAGTGTATTCTTTTACAGTCATGTCCTTTTGTTTCAAATTTTGTAATTGCTTTAAGAGATTTGCTTGGTAATTTAAGGGCATCAATTTACCTTTAATTTTTTCTACCATTCTATCCTAACTTCTAATATTTGGCTTGCATTTTCTCCTCCTTTCCTCTTGTACTCCATCCCACCATAAGGATGCATGGATCTTCAATCTTGTCATGGAATACTTGACTTTCTTGTCATCTTCATCTATTCCTTTAAATTCAAAGTACTTATCTAATGCACTGATCCAATTAATCAATTATTCCATGTTCAATTTTCCTTCATACATTGGAACCTCCATATTTGTCTTTGCATTCACCTTCATAATGGATTTGATCAACCTCTCTTCAGTTGTATCATCCTCTACCACCAATTCACCCTTTAGTGGCTCGTCTTCTCCTTCATTAACTTCTCCCATGCCAACACCTCTCCTTTGATCCATATTTAGATCTTTAAACCTATATTTTAATTTCATAGATTATTCTATTATTACCATATATCTTTCTAGTCTTACCCCTCTAACTTTGCCTCTATTCCTCACTCTCATGGGCATCTTGATTCTCTCTCACAAATCACTTTCTTTAACTTGCTTGGATCTTCAATTGTGCATAATTAATTTATCTCTAATACCAAAACTTGTTTCACCATAAGAACACCTAAATAATCTTCTAAAAATCACTATAATAACTTAAAGACTCATCATCAATTCATGTTTCAAGATTTGGTAAGAAACTTGACCTTACATAAGATTAAAGAATTGGCTTCAACAAGATTTATGTAAAAGACTCAAAATCATTAAATAATAACTTAGACACCCTAAACACATTATATATACACTATTTACATCCACATAACCCACTTTAAATTATCAGAAGAACCACACCAAGCCATGAGGCCTCTCTTTCTTTGTACATGGGTTCATGGGCTTGTAGCCCTGTTGACCCCATTTTTGGGGTATAAAGTCATATATATTAATCATAAAATAAAAATTATATAAGGTTTCGATACCCATTATGGTTTTACATAACATACCTTAAAATATCCCTAGGTTCCTTTATATGGATTAGTCCTATTGAGGACTATGTTATGCCTAACTAGGCCTTGAAGAGCCCTGTTTGGAATGGTGTGTGGATAAAAAGGTGGAGATAATACTTAAAACTTATATAATAAGTTTAAAATGTCATGATAAGACTATTAGATACAAAATATTATCAAGTTACAATCTAAACCATGACCAAAACCTATTATCTCAGTCCAGATAGGCCTACAAGGGCTAGAACAAGGTCATGAACTAGACCATAGCTTTAACAGATGAATTAGACTTTGAAATTTTATACAATGAAGGCATAAATGGAAAGCTCATCTATTTCAAATAATTACAAATTTCCACCATAGAAATTCTCTATACTAAGAAGCCCTAGTTTGGGCATAATCTATAAGAAAAATGATCTACAGGACCATCCACAAAGAATCAAGACTTCAAAAAAAATTCATTGTGCTTTTTTTTACCTATATTATAGATCTAAACACTTATATAAGTCACCTTAGTTCATTATATATTGACTATGGAATTAGAGTTTGTTACCTTGCCAAGGTTTCATGTATAATCCATAGGAAAGTATGAATAAAACACATAAAAATGTTCTTCAACCTTCCATATACTCTTTACACATTAAATACAACATAATACAACCCCTTGGGTTGAAATAATCACTCCAACAACTATAAAATCCTAAATTGGACAATAAACCTCTATTCTAGATTCAAGTAACAAACTCCAAAAATGGAGTTAACAATATTTTCCAACTAAATGAGATTCTACCAACCTAAATCACATCTAGACAACCTAAGATCACATATTATATGATCTATAAAAATAATTTTGATGTAAATCTATACAAAATTGGCCTTTAGACATTTTTTAGGCCTTATTACAAGCTTAATAGTCATAATTTCAAACTTGAAAATTTTAACACCATAGTTTTGGAGGGAGAACAAGATAAGCATGTCTAAAAAACCTAGACTCAACTAAAAACAATGAAAACATTGTCATGACATGAAGATGCTCCTACATCAAAAAGGAGAGGTAGGGTAGAAAGAAAGATGTTGTTGGTCTTGTTCCATATAGTATGATAAAGTTCAAATATCATTTGAATATGCATTTAACTAATGTATGAAGTGAAATATATTAATCCAAAATCACAACATACATTAGGTAAGCTTCAAAAGAAGTGTTGACGCAGTGGATTGCACCTTGGGTAGGAGGCTGAGCTCCTGCCTTCCACATGTCAAAATGGAAAATCCCCTCTCACCTGTGGGACCAATGAAGCTGGAGGGAAGAGTCTCTAGATAAGGGCTAGCTCCCTTTGATGTATCTTTTAGGCCCTATATTTCTAATACTAACAAATAAAATGAAAAAGGGGGGGGGATGAAAAGGGAGAAAGATGCAAAAACAAAACCTAAACCTAAACTAAAAGGTGATACACCAAAAAGATGACCCACCCAGCCTAAATATACACTTTTCACCAAAAAGCTCCTATACACTTCATTTGATACGAGAAATCCTTCTGCTTCTATGAGCTAGGGGTCCATGGAAATATAGGGAGGAAGAAACTACCAGAGGGGTCCTCAGACACACTTATGGAAGCCTATTCATAGGCACCTACACTCCTCTACGGACACTTCTGGCAAACCTGCAAAAGAGGAACTGACAATGCACTAGACATGTTGAAATCACCCTGTGAAAGCATAAGAAAAATGACTTAACACAAAACAAAGGCATAGACACATCCAAAAGTGCAAGCTCAAATAGAGGTAAAAATGCTAAGTCTTGATTTAAGGTAAAATCTAGCAGAATTCTGCCTTACAAACCCAGAGATTTTTGGGTAAAGCTTTGCCTTAAGGCTGAGATAATGATCCTTTTCAAATGATAAGTTTTACAATATATATAAAGAGAAGAGAACTTGGTGATTTCTAGAAAATACTTTGGTACTCTTTTTTAAATGGCAAATGTGCAATCTGAGCCTTGGGAAGAGGAAGCCATTTGATTATCGGCTCTTGTTTTGACTTTGGCATTCCACATTAATGTGAAAACATGGTCACGCCTCTTTTCTACAAATAGATTGCTCTTTCCAGATGTTCAAGTAGTTTATCCCATTATAAATGCAAAATGTAGAAGATAGGCTATGCCATTTACTATTTGTGCTATTTGGTGACCATCTGGGAATAACTCACCTCCCCTTTGCCACTTGGATTGCTTTGTATTTTCTTGCACTTTGTCTTTTTCATTGCTTTATCTCTTTCTGGCTTTTTCAGCCCCCAAGGCTATCTTTTGGTGGGTCACTACATTCCTTGGGCTCCTCTTTAAGGCTTTTCAAAATCAATGGTTATTTCATGAGCCTTAAAATTAACATTCACACACCCATCACTGCATTTGAATTCCCAATAACTAGTTTGTCATGCTTGAGTTTGACATCCTCAGGCCCATCATCCCTTGGACTTTCTTTGGCTTTCTTGCTTTGGCTTTTTCTATGGGACTCCCTTCTTTGCACCTTCTTGAAGGGAAGGTGACCCTTCAGTTTTTGGAAAAGTTCCTTTGTTTTGGCAACCAAGAGTCCCCCACAAGGGCACTTGCCCTTCGGGTGGTCTTCTCTCTTTGACATTTTTCTTGTGGACATTTTTCCCACAGACAAAAAGTCTACAAGAATTGTTTTGGCTAGTTTGATTTCTTTTAGGTTTTATTCCTAGCCATTTTTCCTACATCTATCTTCCTTCCAAATTTATTTAGACTTTTTGACCAAAGGAATTCCTTTAGATAAAAAGTCTGAAAGAATACGTTCAATGCCTTAGTATTTTCTTGCTTTTCTTTAGCTTTGTTGCCCTTTAGAATTCCTTCAAACTTTTTGTCTAAAGGAATTCCTTCAAAAAAAATTTCTAAAGGAATTCCTTCGGACAAAAAGTCTAAAGGATTTCTTCCTTTGCTCCTTCAAACTACCTTGAAAGTGCCCTTTGGGAAAAATGGAAATGACCCTTCTGAATGGCATTTCCTTTGCCTTAGAAAATTTTCCAAAAGAACTTACCTTTACGACCTTCTCTGTGGCCTCCTTGAAAGTGTTCTCTACCCTCCGCAAGGGCACTTGTCCTTCAAGAGATTCTCTTGAACTTTTGCTTGAACCACTCCTTTGAACTAATCATTAAACTGAATGTTGAACCAACACTTTGAACCAAGCTTTGAACCAAAGCATTGAACCAAGCTGACTGAACCAAGTCATTAAACTGATTGAGTGAACCAAGTGTTTAAACCATTTGATTGAACCAAAGGATTGAACCAACTGAATTGAACCAAACCTTTGAACCAAGCTAACAAACCATTTGATTGAACCTCAGCCGTTGAACCATTTGATTGAACCAACGTGATGAGCCAAAGCATTGAACCAGTTCAATGGTTCAACAGTTCAAAGATGATAACTCTTGGAAAGATTATGTCATTGATCCACTCTTCCAACCTTAAGGAAAAGTGTCTTTGAATCATTTTAGCTCTCTTTCCTTATAAATTTCTTCAAACAAGAGTTTGAAGAAGCTTTGTAAAATCTTGCACTCTTTGAACTAGTTCTTCATGTGTCAAAAGATTCGCCTACAGAGTCTATGGAAATCTTCTTTGCAGAGTCCGTAGAAACTTCAGCTATAGAGTCCCTAGAAAATATTGTGGAGTCTATAGAAAATCCCAGACTTGTGCAAAATCAAAAAATTAATTGGCCTAGAATATCAGGGGAAGAAGGGGACTAATTTTTGCCCTGTTGGACCAAAAAATGGTCAACAAATTGGTGAGTCCCAGGGGAAGCATACCTACTATGCTTAGAGACCAATTGAATTTTAGTCCATTGGGCACAAAGTTAGATGCAGCTTAAAAGAAAGGTTAGCAATAGCCTTGATAGATCCAAGAAACAAACATGAAGCTTTTTACCCCAGACACAAGGGAAAGCACACACAAGACTAAAAACACTACCTATACAAAATGCACTTAGGGAAAACAAGAAAAGAAACTGAAATAAAACTACTATATAAAACTAACTAGGTATATTTGCCTCCCTCCTAGATCAAAGGGAAAACTTCTTAAGTCCCCTCACTGGCTAGGGAACCTATGGTGCCAGACAAGTGGCTGAATGAAGTAGAGACTTGGTGACCTACTCCTCTTGCTTGCCACCTAGATTGGCTTGCATCCAAGTGGATCAGATTCAAACATGCTTCTAGCATATACGTACTCTATTTATTCTTTGAAGCTTGCCTCCTATTGGTTCTTCATGTTGGTGTATCTCATCAAGAAATCAATCATTGCTAGCTCATTACCATAAGCCCCTTGATATGCATCATTGATTGGCTTATCCCATTCTGCCTCATGCTCAAGTTTCATGGCATGATCATCCTCCTTGATGACTTCAAAAATATCATCTTCAGATTCACCAACCTTTTGAAAGGATAAATCTGAAAGCTTACAGCCCCTTTACATACTTATTTGAGTCCCAATGCTACCTCCTCCACTCTTATTCAGCTCATAGCCTCCTTGAAGAATAGTGTAACCTACCCCAGTGACTTCAAACAAATCATTCAAAACATGATCAAGAAAGTGTCCAAGCTCCTCCATGACATCTTGAAAAGTGAGAAAAAGGTCAAAGATCACTTCTTCCTAATTAGAGATAGAGGTAAAAGCTTGTGACTTGTCTTCTTGTTCATCAAAGGGGGTACCTATGGTGATCTCCTCCTCATTCGCACTCATGAAGTCTCCCTGATTAGTCATAAACTGAGCATACTCCTCTTTACTTTCTCCTTTCAAAATAGGTTCCTCCTTGAAAAGGGGTGAAGTGGAAGGCTAATGGACAAACTCATGTGGAAGAGGAGGCAGTCCTTGAGCTAGAATTGAATGATTCTCCTCCTTCCATTTGGCTAACACATCATCTATATCAGGTGTGGCCTGATAGCTTTATTGGAGGTGTGTAGATGGGGTGTGTTCAAACATGGAATCTGCTATTTGGTCTAAAACATCCATCACATGTTGGCTAAATAAACTCACTCTGGACTCCAACTCTATAATTTGCCTGTCCATATCTTCTTGGAAGAGCCTTTCTTAGAGGTCACAATCATCATCACGATGAGTAGAAGCAGCTTTGTCTTCTTCAAATTTTTGAGCAAAACCTTTCTTCTCCTCCTTCCTGCCCCATGATTCCACTGATTACTTCTAGCTCATGATCTTGGGACTGGAATCTCCAAGGCCCTAGGCTAGTTCATGACTTTCCTTCTTTCAACTTGGAATTTGGAGATCATGTTGAAAGATTTGAGGAGGTTGCCTCTCATGAATACTCAGATTCTCTTCCAAAGATGCAATCAAACCACTCACATCTAGTATCTCACTTATAAGCCTCTGTCAGTTGGATCTTTAAATAGGAGTCCGTTCCCTCTTAACCAAATTTAGTGCATTTCTCACTTGATGGATGACATCATCAATAATTTCTTAGCCACATCCCCTTCCGGTGTCAAGCTCTATTACATACTTTTCGTATCCCAATAGTGCCCTTTTGAAGGTGGAAATGGGTTGATTGGCAAAGAGATTAGGTTGAGCAAGAGAAGTGACACATTGAGGGGAATGGGCATAAGGCTGATATAGCTCATGACAAGGCTAAGACTGGTCATATTAGACTTGATAAGGATCAACACAAAGCTGGTAAGGATCATAACTTGGTTGGCCAAGGAAAATAGGGTCCATGGTTTTGAATGATGGAATTATACATACCAAAATACTATTTCTTGATGGCACCAGAACTACTTAACAAGTTGATTTAAATTAGAGTCTCCATTGGTGTTGATGCAAAATCCTCTAAAGGCTGGTTGGCTGAAGAACACACCAAAAATTCTTCAACAATTTTTGGCACGCCCGTTGGGACCAACTAGGACATGTTTCATCCAAAGACTCTGGGCATGCCAAAAATTGTTGACATAGTGGATTGAACCTTGGGAAAGAGTCCAAGCTCTTTCCTTCCACATGTCAAAATGGAAACTCCCCTCTCACCTATGGGACTAGCAAAGCTAGAGGGGAGAGTCTCTAGATAAGGGCTAGCTCCCTTTGATGTATCTTTTAGGCCCTAAATTTCTACTGCTAGCAAATAAATTGAAAAAGGGGGGGATGAAAAGGGAGAAAGATGTTGACATAGAACCTAAACATAAATTAAAAGGTGATACACCAAAAAATATGACCCACCCAGCCTGAATATACACTTTTCACCAAGAAGAAGCTCCTATACACTTCATTTGATACAAGAAATCCTTCTACATTAGTTAGATAGGGGTCCATCAAAATATAGGGAGGAAAAAACTACTAGAGGCATCCTCAGACACACTTATGGCAGCCTATTCATAGGCACCTACACTCTTCTAGGGACACTTTTGGTAAACCTGCAAAAGAAGAACTCACAATGCACTAGACATGCTAAAATCACCCTATGAAAGCATAAGGAAAATGACTTAACATAGAAAAAAGGCATAAACACATCCAAAAGTGCAAGCTCAAATAGAGGTAAAAATGCTAAGTCCTAATTGAAGGTAAAATCTAGCAAAATTCTACCTTACAAACCCAGAGATTTTTGGGTAGAGCTTTGCCTTAAGGCTGAGAGAATGATCCTTTTCAAATGAGAAGTTTTACAATATTTAAAAAGAGAAGAGAACTTGGTGCTTTCTGGAAAAGACTTTGGCACTCTTTTTCATATGGCCCATGTGCATTTTGAGCCTTGGGAAGAGGAAGCTATTTGATTGTCAACACCTGCTTTGACTTTGGCATTCCACATTAATGTGAAAACATGGCCACGCCTCTTTTCTACAAATAGATTGCTCTTTCTAGATATTCACATGGTTTGTCCCCTTATAAATGTAAAATGTAGAAGATAGGTTACATCATTTACTATTTGTGCCATTTTATGACCATCTAGAAATAACTCACTCCCCCTTTGCCACTTGGACTACTTTGTCTTTTCTTGCACTTTGTCTTTTTCCTTGCTTTGTCTCTTTCTGGCTCCTTCAGCCCCTGGGGCTATATTTTGGTGGGTCACTGCATTTCTTGGGCTCCTTTTTAAGGCTTTTCAAAATCAATGGTTATTTTAAGAGCCTTGAAATTGATGTTCACACACCTATCACTACATTTGAATTCCCAATGGCTAGTTTGTCGTGCTTGATTTTGACGTCTTTGGGCCTGTCACCCCTTGGACTTTCTTTGACTTTCTTGCTTTGGCCTTTTCTGTGGGACTCCCTTATTTCCACCTTCCCAAAGGGAAGGTGACCCTTCAGCTTTTGGAAAAGTCCCTTTTTTTTGGTAGCTGAGAGTCCCCTACAAGGGCACTTGACCTTTGGGCGGTCTTCTCTCTTTGGCATTTTTCCCGCAGACTTTTTCTCACAGACAATTTTCCTGCAGACAAAAAGTCTGCAAGAATTATTTCAGCCGCCTTGATTTCTTTCAGGTTTCCTTCCTAGTGATTTTTCTTGTAGCTATCTTCCTTCTAAATTTCTTTGGACTTTTCATCTGAAGGAATTCCTTTAGACAAAAATTCAAAAAGAATTCATTTAATGCCTTAATCTCTTCTTGCTTTTCTTTGACTTTGTTACCCTTCTGAATTCCTTTAAACTATTTGTTTGAAGGAATTCCTTTAAACAAAAAGTCTAAAGGATTTCTTCCTTTTCTCCTTCAAACTACCTTGAAAGTGCCCTTCAAGAAAAATGGAAATGACCCTTCTGAAGGGCATTTCCTTTGCCTTAGAAAAATTTCTAAAAGAACTTACCTTTGTAGCCTTCTCTGTGGCCTCCTTGAAAGTGTTCTCTGCCCTCCGCAAGGGCACTTTTCTTTCAAGAGATTCTCTTAAACTTTTGCTTGAACCACTCCTTTTAACCAACCATTGAACCGAATGTTGAACCAACACTTTAAACCAAGCTTTGAACCAAAGAGTTGAACCGAGCCAACTGAACCAAGTCATTAAACTGAATGAGTGCACTAAGTGTTTGAACCATCTGATTGAATCAAAGCATTAAACTAACTAAATTGAACCAAGTCTTTGTACCAAGCTGACAAACCATTTGATTGAACCTCAACTATTGAACTATTTGATTAAACCAATGCGATGAACCAAAGCATTGAACCGGTTTAATGGTTCAATGGTTCAAAGATGCTAACTCTTGGAAATATTATGTATTTGAACCACTCTTCCAACCTTAAGGAAAAGTGTCTTTAAACCATTTTATCTCTCTTTCTTTATAAATTTATTCAGACAAGAGTCCGAAGAGGCTTTGTAAAATCTTGCACTCTTTGAACTGGTTATTCATGTGATAAAAGACTCGCCTGCATAGTCCATAGAAATCTTCTTTGCAGCGTCCATAGAAACTTCACCTACATAGTCCATAAAAATGGACCTGTAGAGTCTGTAGAAAATCTTGTGGAGTCTGTAGAAAATACTAAACTTGTGTAAAATCAAAAAATGAATTGGCCTAGAATAGCAGGGGAAGAAGGGGACCAATTTTTGGCCTATTGGACCAAAAAATGGTCAATAGGAAGGTATAAAATGATGCAAATATGAATCAAGTTAACTTTAAGTATTCACTCCTATAAGAAAATAACATTATCCCAAATGCAAAATAAGTGTAGAAAATGAAATGAGCCTAAGAAATTTCAACTAATCTGTCATTGGCATAAGTTAGCAACTATGTGTTCAATATACACATCCAAAATCCATAAAAATCTTTCAAATCTAAAAATGAAACCATACAAATAAGAGAGAAATCATATAACACTTCACACAAGAAAATACTAGATAATTTTTGTAGAATTCCTTACTCATATTAATTTCTCAATGTTGACAAAGTAATTTGGTTATATGAACTCTCTCCCTCTTGACAATTAATAATGCTCATTTGATAAAATGCAAAGAAGTATGTTGATCAGTCTTAATCCAATGACATTTTTATAAGTGTATAAGATGGTTGTCCTTTTTGTAACATTCTAGAACAAATGATCTTTTCCTTTTAATTGACTGACCTATAAATAACGTGTTATTATAAATCGCACATGTCTATACAAAAATAATATATTATTTCAAAATATTATACAATGTTGGATATAAAATGAATATTCTTATTTCACCTAGCTTAGGACCCACTGGTTGATGATATGCTTCATATTTGCTCTAGGGTCTTCATTGTTCCTTGATGCTCTTGGTTTATTATAGGATTAGTCCCATCTTCAAGCTACTTCAGTATAATCAGTGCTCCAATGGCATATTTAGTTAAGACATTATGATCTTAGATCCTCACCCTTTATATTACTAGGTATATAGGGTCTTTGATTTGTCTTATTACACTCATATAAATTTAACATTGCAATTCCACGGTGTCTTAGGTCATTCTATTCATCACTGTCTAAAAATGATCATTTCTTTGTAAACTTTGGATCCAAATTTAAAATGTTAAAATTGACATCCTTATGACCATCATTTGATGTCTATGAGAATGTCTTTGATGGTCATGTGACTAGTAATTTTAAACACATGAACTAGGATCTTTACTATGTTAAAATTGATGTCTTCATGACCATCATTTGACATCCATAAGAATGTCTTTGATGGTTGTGTGACCATAAATTTTAACCTAGTTATGGGGATTGTCTACCAAGCCTACCACTTGTCATTTTCTAGTTTTCTTTGCATCTACATATTCCTTGTGTCAACTAATTTGTTCTTCTAAAATCTTTACACTGGGCTCCATGGTTATGCCACATGGAGGTCTTACATTAAATTAGTACTTCATTTGAAAATCTTTGACTTGATACACTTCATTCATCAGGATCTATATGTTAGAATGTGTATCATTGATCTAGAATATGTCTTCAATGTTTAACTGGGCTCCACTACTTTTCATCATTAATTATGTTACATTTGATTTGGGTCCTTCACTTAAACGAGTGTTATATATTGGGATCCAAATAGTTGAACGTGATTGGTCCCTTCATAGAAGAATGAAAGTTAAGCTTTGAGACTTAGAATAAAGGATTAATCTAATTTCTAAACAAATTATATGGTACCCAATGAATTTAAAAGGGACTCAACATAAAGACTTTGGACCATGGTGATAAACATATAATAAAAGGGACCTTAAAAAAATGACTTAGCATAACTTTTAGCATAGGGTTTCATTGTATAAATAAATATGATGGTACTTTATGATAAGGCCATAGGCTAAGTAATAAAAGTGACCTAGCATTTTTAGTTGGACCATGCTAAGATAAAAGACATCATGGATTAAAAGATATAAAAAAGGATCAATCATGAATTTTTAGCCTAAAGGTTTGGTTATGTTAAAAACCATGATCATGCCCTAGGATAAAAATTAAACTAAGACCATGTTATTTATAAAAGGCTCTTGCCAAATTTTATGTTTGAATCAAAAGGTTTAGGTAAAGCATTAGTCTAGGGTTTCAAAAAAATGAATTTAATTAATAAATTATAGGCCAAGGTTAATAAATTATCAATTTAACATGGAATAACAAAAACCTAAACATGTTCATTCCTAAATAGGCTCCATTAAACCTTCAACCTGAGACACAAATATTCAATATTAGCACTTTAGATAAGATTAAAGAAGAACCATGAACAAATAAGTTAGCCAAACCATGGTTTGAATGATCTTCATATAAAAATAATGTGTAATCATGCTAATGATACTCTGACCAAGTGGATTTTAATCTCAAAGGCACAAATTTGCACAATTTGACACAAGGGTCCCTATTTTTTAGAAATGGGTGTATGTTGGCTTCAATAAATGGTGACTTCTGGGGGAAACATAGCAATATGTTAGATTTCATAGATTTTGGTTCAACCTAATGATTAAGCTACTTATGAATTTTGATCAAACATCATTATTAAGATCAATTCATGGTTAGAAAAAATCTTTCACGTGTATAATTAGGATCAAACATCAAAACCTTAGTCATGTTGTGTGTTTTCTTTGATTCCAATTATGGATTGCCAAAGGATTTAGAGAACAACTTTCAAGTTCATGAATTTAATAATTAACATTGAATTTTAACATTTTTTATTATTCATTAAGAACCATGATTTAGTTCAAGGAAGGTTTGGGTATTGTTCTTCTACTAGTTAGGCATCCATATCCCTGATAGAGTTGCCTTTGGCACCACTAAAGGCCTTGATTCACTTCCATCCAGGCATCCATATCCCTAGTGGAGATTACCAAAATCACCTTTGCTTGGAAATCTTTCAATTTTTTCAATAATCTCTTAATTTTATATTTTTTTAAAGTCATTTTGACTTTTTAGCAATGGCTAAGAACTAGGTTAGCTAGGTTTAGGGATTTGGTTAAGTGTTTAAGTTTTTGACAATCATCCTTGGCTTCAAACATTATCCTAGGTAATTAATGCTTTTTAAGTGCAAACATGACCATGCTTTAATAATTTAAGCTTTCATCCTACATGTGTAATCATTATTAAATCCAATCTTAGATCAAAACAAGTTTTAAAATATTAAGGAATAATTAACTTATCCGTCAATCTTTTCTAGCTTCTCTAAACTACAACATCAAGCTCATATTTCAATAATCCATGATCAACCAATGTTGAGAAGTCATACTTGCATTTTTGAACTTGAAGCTCTTGAGTAGTTAGATAAACATTTGAGCTAAGGACTGGCCAAAAGATTTATTAGAAGTAACAAAGCACAAAATCAAAAAAAGGCATACATATGTTGTATACAAGTAAGGGATAGGAAAGAAAAAAGAAAAAACAAAGAACAAGAGAGAAAATAAACTAATCCCTAGACTAACTATAGAAATAACCTACCTCCAAGATCAAATGGAAAATTATTTAATCTACTATATGAAATTGAAACATGATTACTTCCATTCAATGACCTCTTCTTGTGGATAGGAGTACTTGCATGCTTGTGTTTTATAGGTTATGTAGCTTGGTCTCCTATAAACATTATCATATGTATAGATAGAATATATGAATCTAAGACCTGATCATCTTCTTCCCAAATTCTCCTACTTTGTAGTAGGAGTGCTAGTTTTGTTTCATCCATAGATAGATCGTGGCTTATATCATCTTCACTCAATAATGGTAGCTCGAATAGTATCCTTAGACTGATGTCTTCATTAGTTTCCTTTTGGGGTAGACAAAGACTACCAATCTTTGAACAAAAATATTCCAAGTCATCCCAAAAGGCTTCATCATCTTGACCAATTAAATGGAGTTCATCAAGAATATCATCATAAAAAAGATGTTGGTCATATATTTCTAATCCTCTGATGGAGGCATATGAAGTTTCTTAATTTGTTGCATTATATTCATCTTCATCTTCATCTTTCACAAGTATTTCAATGACATCCTCAAGAAATTCATTCATCTTAATGTAACTTCTTTCAATAAATCATTGTATATTTGTCGCTCATGGTCATATTCTTCAACAGTATCTTCAATTTCACCAATGTCTTCATATAAAGTGTCCTCACAAATGTCGTCTAAAGAGAATTCATCTTGTATTTGATCTTATTCATGGAGTTTCTCATCTTAAGGAAGTATTCCTTCTTCTAGACCATATTTAGGTCCATTTTCCTCTTTAAATGGAAAAAAAAATACTATACAAATCTAGATGCCCCTACAATATTGTCTTTATTGGGCATAATTCTAAAAGTGTCTCTTCCATATTAATATGCTTCAAAACCATGGCACTGATTAGGCAAATCTATATCATAAAGATTCATTTCATGCATGCTCTCAGATGACTCATTATTTATATTTTGAAACCTAGGTCTATTTTGATTTGCATTAGAAATGACATTCAACATAGACAAATTTAGATTGACATTTAGAACAGTATATGGCATTTGACCCTGGGGTTACATTTGGTCATTGATTATCATGGCTTCAACATAGGCTAAAGCTAATGTATCAATGACTCTAATAGATATTTTCAAAAACACAAAAGTCAATAGATCTAAATCATCCTTATAAATCTCTAAAGCTAAAGCCTTGATAGGTCTATAAGGAGCTATTGTTCTATTAAGCATCTTTTGAAATACAGCATTAAAATTTCTAATGGTCTCATTTGAATCCTTATTCACAATAAGGAATTGTTGATTAAGGACATATAGATTGATGGTCTTTCCAAATCGATCAATGAAATAATTATCAAAACCATTCCAACTGATAATGAAATCCTTTGGAATGTTAAGAAACCAATCATATGCTTCATCTCTAAGAGTAAAAGAAAAAAATATACATGTGACATCTTCATGAACAACATTTAATAATGTTAAGGCATCCTTAAAGAACTTTTTGTGTTATTCAATAGTAACAACACCTGTAGGAATAAAATAATGAAAATACCTTTCTAGATATTAAGGAAGATCATGTATTATACTTGACATGTTGATTGAAGAACCACCTAGCCAAGCCATACCTTGAACAAATGAGTACCTTGAAGTGGTGAAGTGTTTAAGACTTTGGGAATTTTGATCACCCAAGCCTTAGGTAATTCTACATTGTGACTTTGAAACCTATTTTAAAATATGATGCATCAAACCAACCTTTGTAAATTATAATGATTAAGTTTGCACGCTAAGTTAATTTTGCATAAATACATGTAATACATGACTATATTTAACTAAGTAGGCTCAAAGGTATGCCTAGATTGATGAATGAGAGGGATATTTACATCTCTAAGCTTGAATGAACTCAAATTTTCAAATAACCAGTCAATCTTTATATAAAATTGTTATTACTAACCTTAAACACAAGAAATACACAAAGCATGAACTACCTTTGCATGAATGTCTATGGATCCTCAAAGAATATTGATATTTAGCTAAAGGAATCCCAAACACTGGTCTAAAACCATAAATATCAATGATATTTACATAATTATGCTTAAAGAAGCACACATATGCAAATAATACATCAATCTTTTGACACAATTCACCAAAATGAGCAAATATTCTACAAATTCACAAAGATATAACTAAAGGCCCTCCTTTTAGCACTAGTGAAGCTCATCTTGTTGATGCTTAAATGTTTACCATAGGTTCCTAGAATGTTAAATAAAGAATTCTCATTTTTGAGTTCTAGGAATTAAATGCATGAGTTATGAGTTGTGAAAATCTTGTTATCCATTGGTGGAATAGAGCCAAAACAAGTGACTATTTCACAATATTTATATTAGTTTGTGGTTTGGAGCCATCATGGCCAAATAATAGATCTATGTAAAATATGTAATATACTATGCTAAGAATAGTGAATTATGATCAATTCTAAGTCTAAATCTAAACTAAGAAATAATCTAAGATGGATATTTACAAAGAAAATTAAACTAAAGTGATCGAGTTAAAAAAGAAGCAAAATGAAGGGTAGGGTAGAAAGAAAGATGTTGTTGGTCTTATTCTAGATATTATGACAAAGTTAAAATATCATCTGAATATGCATTTAACAAATGTATTAAGTGAATCAACTTAAGCCCAAATCACAACATACATTAGGCAAGCTTTGAAGGAAGGTATGAAATGATGCAAATGGGAACCAGGCTCACTTTAAAGATTCACTCCTGTAAAAAAAGAGCATTATCCCAAATGTAAAAGAAGTGTAAAAAATGAAATGAGCCTAATAAATTTCAACTAATCTATCATTGGCATAATTTAACAACTATGCATTCAAGATACACATCCAAAATCCATAGGAACCATTCAAATCTGAAAATGAAACCAGACAACTGAGAGAGAAATCATATAGCACTTCACACAAGCAAATATTAGACAATATTTTTATAATTCCTTGCTCATATTAATTTCTAAAAGTTTACAAATTAATTTGGTTATAAGAAATCCCTCCCTATTGATAATTTACAATGCTCCTGTTATAAGATGCAAGGAAGCATGTCGATTAGTCTTAATCTAATGACATTTGTACAAGTGTATAAGAAAGTTGTCCTCTCTACTACATTATAGAAAAAATTATCTTTTCCTTTTAATCGACTAACTTATAGACAATGTGTTCTTAAAAATTTCATATGTCTATAAAAAAATAATATCCTATTTTAGAATATTATACAATGTTGGTTATAAAAGGAATAGTCATATTTCACTTGGAGTAGGACCCACTAGCTGATGATATGCTTCATAATTGTTGTAAGGACTTAATTGTTACTTGATGCTATTGGCCTAGTATAAGCATGGTATCATCTTCAAGTTGTTTAAGGATAAATAGTGTTCTAATGGCGTAGTTAGTTCATACATTATGAGCTTAAATCCCAACCCTTTATATTACCAAGTTTGTAGGGTCTTGATTTGTCCTATTTCACTCATACAACTTTAACATGGAATTTCCATGGAATCTCAAGTCATTCTATTCATCACTATTTGAACATAACTATTGCCTTTTTAAATTTACATTCTCGTGATCATCATTTAACATCCACAGGAACATCTTTTATGGTCACATGACCATCAATCTTAAACACATGAACTAGGCTCTTTGTTATGTTAAAATTGACCTCCTCATGATTGTCATTTGACATCCATGGGAACATATTTGATGTTCACATGACCATCAATTTTAACATAGTGATATCTACATGTTTATATTGTTCCTTTGGAGCTTAGGTGTCTAAGCATTTGAATGGTTTTTTCATTTCCGCAAGGGATCTATCACAACATTTGTAGATATTTCTAAGATATTTGTAAAAAATTTATCCTATAATGTGGAACATTAAATAATAATGATTGATATGTGTAACTTAAAACAACATAATGGAGAGAGTTTTTATTCATTATTGTAATGATGGATAAGCCTAGTAAGTATTTTTTCTTGGTCCATTCCTAAAAATAGTTGGTCAATATCTTCAAATCCAACATAAATCAAGAGATATATTTTTACCCACAAGTCCATTATGTTATAAAATTTTAATAAATAACTATAAAAGGATGACAAATTTAAAAATCCTTGTAGCTAAATTATTGGTGAAAATTATTCACATGGATCACCAAAATTAAGGCCAATTAGAAAATACTAAGTTCTTTAACAAAAATAAGAAAATTATTTGTGATGGAATGACTGATGAAATACATGTCCACTCTATTCAAATCACTTCAAAAATTATCATTCATAAAAACATGAAATAAAATTAAGATACTACACTCTTCTAAGGGAATCATTGGAAGCCATGTTTCATAAATTTGTTGCTACAAACATGATAGTCTTCCTACAAATAATACTCTTTGATGAGATCAAATCAAAACCCACATGGTATACAAAAAAATAATATTGTGATTTTCATAAAATAAAAATAAATTCAATAAATAAATGCATAAAACTAAATAATTATATTCATGATCTAATCGATAACAGAGAGACTGGACTTAAACAAAGTGCATCTACATATAAAAACCAACACTTTGGGATATACCAAGATCCATTTACAAAACATGAACAACCTCATTCATAATTGAGTCAAGGTAAAAACACCCAATCCAATTATTTTGATTATGAAAAATACCCCCATTCTTATCATTTAATTATTGGTCACATCAGACATATTGATAATTGTGTCTCCACCATCAAAGTTAAAACCCTAGATTTTGTTGCCACAACTAGGCAAACAAATATCATTGTCCAAATTCCTCATATACCCACCCTTGAACAAAAATACATTATTATTGAAAATATTTAGAAAAAAACCTATTGAGATATCTATTCTATATATTCTTAAAACATTAATAAAATCCTTTAAGAGTTAAGAGTCATGAATGACATTGAACCTGAAGGGATTATCCCAAGAACATTCATAAATGATAAATGAAAGTATAAAAATAAATAAATCACCAAGAAATGTTACCTCTCAAGGTGCAAAGCACAAATGAGACAAGAAGTTTATAGTGAGAAACCAAACTTATTAGATAAAAATCCACGTAATCTTATAAGAAGGATTATAACCAAAATCTCCACAAGTACTATTTAGAATAAATAGAAAATTAAGAAGAAGAGATAAAGCTATGAATTTATAGTGAGAGGATGGATATTTTATATATATAGAGGAAAATAATGGGAGTTAAAATAAATCCCATGATTACCTTACAAACATCCTCTGTGAATTCCACTTATGACCTAGTGAAAATATCAACCATTTATTCTTGAGTAGGATAGAAAGAGAAAAAAATTTGATTGTCTTGAAGAAGTTCATGATGAAGCTAATGTTAAATATCAATGTTCTTGCCTTGCATGGAATTTTTTTTTTTCTAAGCTAATGTCACTTTGATTAGCACCAAAAATTAGGGTAGCCAAGGATTGATGATGACCTAAATGTGTAAGAAGTCTTCTAAGCCAAATAGCTTCCTTAGCAGTATGATTTGAATATTTATACTCAACTTCTACAGAAGATAGGGATATAGTAGTTTTATTTTTACTATTCAATGAAATTATATAGGAACCCAAAGAAAAATATTAACCACTTATGGATCTACAATCATTAGGATCACCAGCCTAATCAAAATCTGAGTAACCTACCAAAGAGAAATTACTATTCGAGGTATACTCGATGAAAAAAGTTAGATTAACTTTAATATAATGAATAATTATTTTAACAACTTAAAATGAGTATCTTGAGTTATAGACATAAAAATAGAAATTAATCCAATAGAAAAATAAATATCACGATGAATATGAGTAAGATAATTTGAACTACCAACTAATTGTCTATAGAGAGTTGGATCAACAGTTTTAGTTTCCATGTTATTAAGTAATTTGAAACCATGCTCATAAGGGTTAGAAATAGGTTTTCAATATAAAATATTAAATTTATGTAACAATTCATATGAATATTTATATTTAGAAATAGAAATGTTATCTTTTTCTTGCCAAACTTGAATGCCTAAAAAAATGTAGGTGTTTTAACCTTTTAAGACTTAGTTTGAGTAAATCATATATGTGTTAAAGATATGAGTAGATGAAATTAGGGAAATAATATGCAATAAATACAACCATTTAATTTTTATATAATTTACTAACTTTGACTTTTTTTTAAAATAGTAATAAAATGTACAAGTGATGACTTATCTAGAAAACACCTAATATAGATGATCTAAGTACTAGAAACTATCTTGAGATTCTAGGTGCACCTATGTTTAGATCTCTGGGGTCAGTTACTATGCACACAATCTCTATAACCATGAATTTTTCTTGTAATAATTTATTTATTATATAAACCCTAATCCTCCATACAACTAGGACATGAACTAAAAAGTGTGTTCATTAATAGGTTCTATTTGACATCCTCAACACCGCACTATGAAGAGAGTTGCCTACATACCAATATTCTAAGGAGGGTTCAAGCCCAATTTAGTTCTCCTCAACTAAGTTATAGTACAATTAATTATATTGTTATAGTGGCTTTGAGTGCCTTGAATATGCTTGAGATTGGAAATCTTTAAAATCTAATCTTAGGACTACTATAGATAGTCATATATAGAAGTAGGTTAGAATAGGGATTGATAACCTTAATTGTGATCTACTTATTCTATGTTTGAATGTGTATTTTGCATCCAATTTCTCTCTAGTTCTTAGAGGGATAAAATTCAGGTGTGTGTGTGTGTGTGTGTGTGTGTGTGTGTGTGTGTGTGTGTGTGTGTGTGTGTGTATTATTTTATTCTATTTATCGATGATAAAATATGTCTAGGCCAACCTTAAGAGGTTCTAGTTTTGAAAAGATATCCCTTTGGGAAAAGATAGGTAAAAACACATTAATGCCATTTTTGGGACATTAACACCATATGGTGCTAATGTCCTTATTATGAAACTAATATCTAGTTGTCATAAAACTAGGCACAAAGGGATATGATCATGAAATGAGGGTTTGGGATTGATTTAAGGATGACTAGGGATGCTTGTGGCTCATATGAAGGCTGGATAAGTGTGATAATAGGCTCTAGAATAGGTCTGAGGCTAAGTTATGGTTATGGAGTCTTATGTATCGCTCTTAGCACTCAAATATGAATTTTATGTAATTACATTCCCCCCTTAATTATATAAATGTATCAAAGCAAAATTATTATGATAAAGGAAAAATAAATTTACCTAGACTTATCTAGGAAGTAAAGCCCATGAAGCTAGGTCTGAGTATGTGAACAATGATCTAATTATTATCCTACAAGTGAAACGTCCATGAATCAATCCTTACTTAAGATATATCAAAATCAAAAGACTAAATTGAGTAAAGAATTAAAAGTGAGTAAAAATGAATAAAGAGATAAGGATTAAATGAATAAATACACCTCATTAGGTATGTGAACCAATGCTTAAACCTAGTGACAACTTATGTGTGTGCATGTATATAGTGATAAATCAATGAATAGATTGGACTAAGATAATAAATTTCTCAATCCTCATGTGTGGGTGGCTCAATAACTCAATCCAATTTTGAATCCATCATTACCCATTATTTTTTGGTGGATAATGACTTGTGAATAGCTTGGATTGGATTGATAGTTTGTCTAATCCTTTCATGTAGGTGGATAAATAAATCAAGTAGGATATAACTCCATCATTTCCCACCCATGTGTAGCAAATTAATTTGAAACTAAACTATGTGAAGTACTATAAATGTCTAACAAAGTATAATAACTATGTATGTTAGCTCTATGTCCACTTGGGTACATTAGGCAACCCTAAGCCACTCAGGAATGTTAACCACTACAAATGGAGTAATGCATGAACCTAGAGTGTAACCTAGAATATGATGTTGAGTGTATACAATATAGATAATGACATGGAATTTATCATTCCATATAATGAACTAGTATGTAAGTGAACATACAAAAATAATGTGTCACACACATGCCCCCAAATTTGATATTTGATTATATGGATTATGGATGGAGTTATAGTAAAATTGTATTTGGGCATCTGAATTGAATATGTGAATGGTCATGATGTACATTATGTCCCAAACCTAATAAAAATAATATGAATATGAGTTGAACTAGTATAAAGATGAGTAAAATTTACTATAACTAATAGATCTATAACTAAATATGTACAAACATGTACTCTAGCTACTGTATTGTTAAGGCCAATATAGGTTATTATAAAATAAATGCTACTATAAAGTAGTTCCATATCTTGGATAGAAGCACCATGTGGTGCTAGTATCTATATTTGGGTGCTAGTGTTCTTTTGGTATCAATTCTATGCAGTTATACTACTTTTTGGGTCATTATTTTCACACTATATTTACTTATGTCTGATTTTATATAACTAATTCTATGTACTATAAAATGTACTATGGGTGTAATGTAGGAGCTTGATATCTATAAAAAATCCTTTTGAATTTCCCCTCTTTTGATGGGATTTGCTGAACCTATGTAAGAACTATCCTAAAAAAAAAAGTTGTACAAAATGTGTGTTATCTGGAGCATATATGATAACTACATAATAATCCAATATAATGTGGATACACAACATCAAAATATAAGATGATCTGAGGATAAGTATGTAATATAATATGTATGTCATGCCTAGTATTAACAAGGGTGTCTAGATATATGTAATCAATGTATATATCAAAAAATATAAGTAATAACTAGGTATCTACCTAGGGGGATGGGGCATGATGTCCATCATAACACCCAAGTAGGAAGGGTATATGCATGAGGTTCCTCATGACATCAAAAAATTATGTGTGTAACAAGTGAAGACAAGTGTATTGACTATGATGCATATAATACAACATATATACAAAACACTTGAGGCACACAAACTATGCCAAGGGGCCATAATACAAGGGACATGGGCACGTGCCACTAAATCTGAGAAAAAAGACATACAAGGACATGTATAAATGTCCACATACACAAGTGACAAATAATTTGTCTTAGATCCACATAGAATGACATGTTCAAATGTCCACACACATAATCATTAGGGGCACACATCAAGACATGGACATATGTCCAAAGTATACATATTATGAATATAAGTGGAATATAGCAAAATAACAAAGGTATATTCAAATTCTTTTAAATATAAGAACCATAGAGATACAATCAAGTAAGAAATATATAAATGAAAGTATGCATGAACATGTGATACAAATCTATGTAAGATATAGGATGTACATATGATGAGTCTAAAGTTATAAAACCCAATAAAAAAAATCTAAGTAAGAGTATCATGATCAATATCATAATATAAAAATGTTAAAGTTGGGGTGTATACTATAGAAGGATAGAACATGATAATGAAAACTATGTATAGGGTGCCTCCAAGTGGGTGAATGTGTCAAGTGAAGACTGATGTATCAATGTATATGCCCCCAGTGGGTAGATAATAACAATTCTAGATCACTATAATGGACCTAAGTCCTGTAGTAATTTACAAATGCTCAACAAGAACAAGTGAATCATGTATGTATGATAAAATAGACTATACTAAGATAGCTAACATATGTAGTGTTTAGAAAATATAATAAATGTAAATATATCTATGCAATAATCTTTAATTTTGTTATTTCTAATTAATTATTTAAATGTTTTTATTTTTTGAGATATTGCATGGTTTTTATATTTTTTAGATATAATCTATGTACAATCAACATGAAAATGAACTATGTACAATGAGAAAGGGATAAGGAAACTATGTAAAAAATGTAGGAAAAATAATAACCAATGAGTCTCGTAAGATATTCACTATCATTATGGCATCTGTCAAATAAGGGAACTATGATTATACGTGTTATGTGAAAAGGATATTTTAGTCACATAATCTATTTTACTAAGTGGTCTATATTTGTATATGCCTGTGTAATGGTGCTAGGAATCCATGGCACTAACTATGGTGTCTTATGAAATGTAGGGTTCTTAGGAACCCATATGGTACAAGAAGCTTTATGTGGCATCAATTTTATATGTTGAGAACCTAGATAACTCAATAATATTGATCTTGGTAGAAAGTGAGTAGAGGGAGGTCCTATAGAATTTGTAATATATCTATGAAATATGGGTCTCTCTAATTATGGTCTCCATAGGAGAGTATGTGTATGTGTCAATACTATAGGATTAGGGCTCACCTACACTGGTGGATCTACTAAACTCTATGTTGTATTAATAAAAACTATGTTTTGATATATAACTAATAATTGTGTTGTATCTGGTAATTGTGTTATAATTGGTAACTATGTTATAGCTTCTTGTGGAATAGGTAGAGGATACTCATATGAAAGACCATCAATTTTGACCACCTAATTTTCATGTATAAATTTTAAGCATTTATGCACTATGGATGTGATGTCTTATAGCTTCTAATCCATGGCCTACCCAATAACATATCAAACATGCTTTCACTAAGTACTACTGAGGACCAAGTGGCCACATGTGCTAGTCCAACCTATAATGGATTCATAATCTCCATGATTAAGCTCTAAACATGACATCAAAAACCATCAATAACTATTTCTATATGGGATATATCCTACTCTTAATACCCCAAATGATTTAAAAGTTTCATAGTACACATGCTAATTCTTGAACCATTGTTAGCCATAAAACTTTAGATAGGATGATGACATATTTATGCTCATATAAAGAGTGCATATAAATTTGTATTATCATAAATAATCTCCTTATTTAAGAAGGTGATGAGTGTTCTAGCTAGAACTATAATCTGGTAAATACAAATGACATTTTGAAATGTGTGTGCCTCTTTTATAATAGTATGATATGAAGCTAGTGGTGGATTTGAATAATATGTGTAATTAACAACTGAAGTACAACATGCCTCATTCGTCATGTGCTTTGGAAATAGATATAATAATACATTTAATGTCTTAGCTTCCATTTTTTATAATTTGGGTGTGCCCACATCAATAATATTTCCTTAATCAAACCTTTTATCCTATGTTTTAAGCTGATGCATCTATTTTTTATATGTCGTGGTTCCATGTGATACTCATAGAATGCATTATTTGGAAGAGGTCATGTTGTATCAAACTATTTTATGGGAGGGAGAGATATGACATTGCATTTCAAGAGATACTTTAAAACCCATGTTGGTGATTATGGAGGGTTGGTAATGATTCTAGGTGGAGGAGAAAATAAAACCAAATGAGGAGATTGCTCTAAAGCTACATTAGCTATGGCCTTTTCATCATTGTTATTTATAGTGGCCCTTAACTTGTATAAAGGATTACTTTAATGATTAGTATTTTGTTTTGATTCATTTGTATATTTTATTTTTCCCATTGATAAAAGCTTTACTTTTATTTCTTTTTCTATGTGGCACAAATCTATGAATGTTGAAAACTTCTTAAACAATATAGCTTCATGTAATGATGGTATATGACTCTATTTGAAGATGTCCTAAAGCTTGTTTTCTACCATGGGGCTAGTCAATTTAGGTATTATAGTCTTGTATCATAAGATGTACTATATAATAGGCTCTTTTGACTTTTGTTTCAATTGTGAAACTTGAGCATATGATATCTTGTCACTAATATTTATGGACAAGTGTGCTAAAAATATATCTACTAAGGGATTGAATGTTGTGATGGATTGATTCAGTAAGCAATAAAACCGTTGTAAGGCATAATCCTTTAAACTTCATGGAAACAACTTTTTGAGAATCTAATCATTGGACATGTAGTGAAAGCATGTTCTATGAAAATCTTGGAGATGGTTCTCTGGGTCACCCTTACCATCATACAGTGTAATTTTAGGTGCCATGAATCTATATGGAAAGGGAGTTTCCAATATGTGATGTACCAAAGGTGTATTTAAGAGAGCATTAAAATTCAAGGCATGTGATGTCCTAGTGGATCCCTTCTCAATATGTAGCATCTTATCATATAGAGTATGAACCTCATACATAAGGGATTATACGAATGGAGTGGAGGAACTATCCATAATAGGTGTAGATGTCAGTAAAGGTTGTTTAATTATAATTATTAGTTATGTTAGCTGAGTTGGCCCCATTATAGGTGTAAGAATATTATTATTTGGGAGAGTTGAATACTGACCATTATTTGATTTATTTTTTATTTACATTATGGCTTGTA
Source organism: Torreya grandis (assembly GCA_037957365.1). NCBI lineage: Eukaryota > Viridiplantae > Streptophyta > Pinopsida > Cupressales > Taxaceae > Torreya > Torreya grandis. The sequence goes on along the minus strand of JARHVA010008241.1, from coordinate 214,794 downwards.
TAAGTTTTTCATGATCAAGAGGTTATTCCCAAAGTCTATCTTTGAATCTCTATAGGATCTCATCCTTATTGACAATTAGGTTGTCATTGTTAAGTGTAGGGAGAGTGTTCTAATTTCCAACTTGTGTATCATCTTGATCTTGATTATATTGTTCATCTTAAGATGCATTATCATTGAAATCCATATAATCATGGTGTGAAGGATCAATAATGGGAGTTAAAATATGTCCCTTATCCATGGTATAAGCTCAAATAGTAGAAATATAAATATGCTCAATAAGATTACCACCTAGCCTAGCACTTTTGATTAATGGAAGAGAGATAACATTTTTAGATGGAATATAGTAGAAGAATTGAAATAGAGATGATAAAATAAAATATATGAAATCTAAAAAAATATAGTAGCTAATGAGAGTAGGAAAAATAATGATACAAATCCTAAGAGGATATAAGGTTAGGGTTTGCGCAATGTTTGAAGTAAGTTAGGTTCACCAAATGTTTTAACCTTTTAGGAATTAGTGTAAGTAAATATTATGTTTGTTAGAGAGTTGAATAGAATAAATTAGGGAAATAATATGCAATAAATATATCCATTAATTTTTTATATAATTTACTAGCTTTGACTTTTCTAAAAATAGTAATAAAATGTGTAAATAATGACTTAACTAGAAAATACCTAATATAGATGATTTGAGTGTTGAGAAATGAGATGAAAACTAGTTTGAGTGTCTTAAACTAGATCCTAGTGTCATAACCACTCATGGATAGTAGTGCCATAATTGGATAGTAGTGCCATTATTAGAAAAGTAGTGGTAGTGTCGTATGTGTAGGACTATCTCGAGCTTCTAGATTCACCCTTGGTTGGATCTCTAGGATCTATTTCTATGAATATAAGTTTTGAAATCCTATACTTTTCCTATAATAACTAATTTATTATGTAAAACGTAATCCTTTATACAACTAGGGTATGAGATAAAAAGTGTGTTCATTAGTAGGGTAGGCTAGACATCCTCAACACCCCAATATGAAGAAATTTTCCTAAATACCAATACTTTGAAGAGGGATCAATCCAAATTTAGTTCTTCCCACCTAATTACTGGTTCAATTGTAAGTGATGTTAGTATGATAGTATCTTTGAGTTCCTTACATGTGTTTGAGACTGTAAATCTAGAAAATATGAGCTTAGAGATTCTGTAGATGGTAGTATGCAAAAGTAGGGGAGAATAGGGATTGATAACCTTAATTATTATCAACTCATTTTGTGTGTGAATTTTTATTTTGCATATAATTTCTATCTCGTGGTTAGAGGGATATAATTCATGTATATATACTATTATGTTTCTTGTGTGGATGATAAAATATGTCTAGGACAACATTAAGAGGTTCTAGTTTTGAAAAGATATATATTTGGTAAAATATAGGGGAAAATACATTAAAATCATTTTTGGGACACTAACATAATGTGGTGCTAGTGTCCATCTAGTATAACACTAGGCATGAAAGGCAAAGATCGAGAAATAAGGATCTAAGACTATTTTTGGGCTGACTAGGGATGCATGTGGCCTAAAATAAGGTTGTAAAAGTATGCCAATAGGCTCTAGGATATGTCTAGGGATAATATAGGGATAATTAGTCTCAATTATCACTCTTATCACTCAAATACCATTTTTGGGTGATTACAGTAAGAGACCCAAATTAGTCATTTCAAAGGTATTCTTCAAATCATTTTTAATGAAATAAACTAGTTAATTATTACTATCAGTTATGATTATGTCATCAACATACAAAATAATGATAACTATGACATTAGGATTTATTTTGTTAAAAATATTAGGATCATTATAACTAAGATTAAAGCCTTGAGCTATGAAAAATTGAGAGATTTTAGAGTAACATTCTCTAGGATATTGTACCAAACCATAAATAGTTTTATTTAACTTGAAAAAAAATCATTGTCTTTCTTAATAAACCCAAGGGGTTGAGACATGTGAATTCTTCATGTAAGTTACAATTTAATAAATCAATCTTAACATCCATTTGATAAACAATCCAATGTATGAGAGAAGTTAAAGCTAAAATAACTTTAATTGTAGGCATATTAACAATAAATACAAAAGTTTCATTATAATCAATTCCTTCAATTTGAGAAAAACCTCTAACAGCTAATCTAGTTTTATTTTTTTTAATCTGATTAGAAGAATTAAAAATAGTTTTAAACAACCATTTACAACTTACCAAATGATGTCCTTTAGGAAGAGGGACTAAGTCCCAAGTGTCATTAGAAATGAAATATTTGTATTCATCATGCATTTATTTTTCCTAATGAGGATGGCCTTGAGTTTTTTAGTGTTGTGTGATCATTATTGTTCATAATTTTAGATATTAAATCATAATTAAAAAATTAATACCTAGTTCTAAGAGTATCATTAAGATCTGCATCAATTCTAGAGGCTTCTAGAGTAGTCTTGGCTAACTTAGGCATAACATTAGGTATAACAAGACTATAATAAGGATAAATAAATTTAGGAAAAACATTATTCACCACATCATTATGATTATTACTTGATTCAAAAGGAAAATAACCATAAATTATATCAATAGAATCCAAATTGGAAGCACAATCAAGGAAATCTTACAACAACTCTAACATCCCTTTTAATCTTGTTTTTTTAAGTTTGAGGATCATACATCTTATAAGATTTAGATGACTCATCGTAACCAACAAAGATAAAAGTTATTTCTTTAAAATATAACTTCTTTCATTTTATATGGGAATATGAACAAATGCATCACAACTAAAAACACATAAATGCTTAATATTAGGCTTTATACCACTCCAAGATTATTTAGGGGTAATATTTATAAAAAATTTAGTTGGAGTTCTATTAATCAGATAGATATCACAATACATAACTTTAGCCCAAAATTTATAATGCATATTTTTAGCATGAAACATACACCTAGCCATTTCAGTGATAGTCCTATGTTTACATTCAACAACACCATTTTGCTCAGGTGTGTAAGAAATAGTTTTCTCATGTTTAATACCATGTTACTTATAGTTTTCAATAAAATCATTGTTAAGATATTTATTTATATTTTAAGTTCATAATATGCATAGAGAATAATGAGATTATTTTTCAATAAAGACATGAAACTCAATAAAAGTGTCTAAAACTTTATCTTTAGTTTTTAATAAGTAAATACATATTCACATAGTAAAATAATTAACAAAATTTAAATAATCCTTTGCACAATCAATATAAGGAGTTTGCATAGGGCCTAAAAGATCATTATGAACTAAATGAAGCTTTCCAGTAGCATGTCAAGATTGATTCTTAGAAAAGGATTCTATATGAATTTTACCAACCATATAACCAATACAAACATAATTACTGGGAAGAAATTAAGACAAACTTTTCACCATATTAATTTATTCATAATTATAATACTTTGGTAAATAATATGTCCAAGTCTTTCATGCCATAAATTAGCATCATTAAAATCAATAAAAACATGAGAAAAGGAGGAAGAAGAGAATCCTATAAATTTGAATAAATTATCATTGTCTAAAAAATTAGTAGAAACTACTTGAAAATCTTGTTTGGTATATTTAACATAACAATTTTCATTAAATAATTATACTTTATAATCTTGTTTGCATAATTGAGAAATAGAAAGCAAATTAAATTTTCAATCAAGAACAAGCAAGACAAAATGCAATTCATTATTAATGATTTTAACCATTCTTATGGCTTCAACATTTCAATAAGCATGACTTTCAAGACTTAAAATATTTTTAGAAAGATCTAGTTCTAAAAAAGTAAATAAAATTACATTAGATGTCATATGTTGAATAGTACTAGAATCAACAATCCATTCAACAAAATAAACATGAAAGTCATAAGCAAAAGCAACTCTATTATTAGACCTATATTTAAAATTGAGTCTTAGTGTTACTAGTGATAGCATTGTCTTTAAATGTAAAATTTTCATTTTTAATATCACATTTATTTTTAAACCAATGATCTTCATTAGGAATATTTTTGTCACAATAATTACACTTTAACTTTTTCTTAGGTTTGGAATTATATTTTTTATCTTTTCTTTCATGTGTATTATTAGACTTGGCATTTTTTTCCATTTTTATGTTGGTGTTTAGAAATAGAATCATGTGCATTAGTCTTAAGACTACCAAATTGAATTAACATTTTTTATTCTTGACATAATAAGGTATAAAAAAATCAAATGTCAACTAAGAAGATAAAGTATAAAAATCTAGTTTCAAATAAATATTTTTAATAAATTTATGAAAAGTTCAATGATTTTTTTTTTCATGATAATATGAATTAAATTCAAATCTAAAAGATTAATTCCTAAAATAGTGAGTGAGAATGAAAAGAGTGAACTTTAATCAAGAAATCATCCTTAGTTTTGAAGTCATTGTAATTTAAATCAAATTATTGATTTTGAATTTTAACTTTATGAGATTAATTCACAATTTTATAGATATATTTAATCGTATACCATGAAGTAGATGCAAGATTACAAAAATCAATATGAACATGCAATTTGGGGGCCATGGGCATGGCAATCAATCAAAGGCCTCATCATTTTTCTCTTGCCATTTCTCTTGAACTTTAGTAGTTGTAGTCTTTTCATCATGTTTGGGGTTTTTGACATCTAATATGTACTTCAAGTCTTTAAAATTTAATATTTATTGAATATATGATTTATATAAATGATAATTGGTGGACATGAGTTTAAATTTTGGAAGTAATTGAGTCATTATGTCATGAAAGCTCACCCAATACCCAAAAAGTGAATAGGTAATAAAAAATCACTTAAAAATAAAAGAAGCATGGAGGAAAGACAAGAAGGTGAAGAAATGATACTTAGTCAAAGTTTAAAATAAGTATTAAGGAATAGACAGGAGAAAAAAATATTAATAATTGTAAAAAAAAATAGTAACAACAAGATGGCTATTAGAGTCTTCCAAGTTGAAAGGAAAAGATAATAAAAAATATTTTATAATATTTTGATGTGAATGATCTTAAGCAAATAATATTTTTTTATTTTCAACTCACAACAAAATGTCAATAATTAAAATATTGGAATGAGTCGATAAAAAAATTATAGTGATTATACAATAATGAGAAATGTTTTTTATTTAAAAAAAGAAAGCCTCACAAATACCAATGAATTTTTTTATTGGAAATATTTTTTGATTTAATGAGAATAAATAAATATTAATTTATGTTTTTACATATAGTTTATGTGCTTTTAAAAAAATATATCCTTAAAGATAATGTACAAAATTGAAAAGTTTTTGTTTGAAATGATTAGATAAAGATCATTCCTAAAAAGGGTGATTTGATTTTAATATTAAGACAAGAGAACAAAAGATCAAAATTTACTATTTATAATTTATGAATATCTCAAAAAATAAAGGAAAGAAAAGAAATGCCTCTAAAAAAAAGGTGCTAAAGAAGGAAAACAATACATTGTAGAGAGGAAATAAAAAACATCTTAACACAGACTGATCAGTTGGAGTGTCACATTTTAAAAGGGACTAAAGAGACACAAAAAAAGCCAAAGTATATTCCACATAAGGAAAATCAATGTTGTATAGTTGAATACCAATAGCGCTTAAGAAAAAGTGGCATAGGAGGAAGGGTGACATTGGGAAGAGAAGGAATAAAAAAGGAGAAGAGTTATAGAACTAGAAGAATGGAATGAATCAAAAACTCCCAACTAAGAGTATGAACATCACACAACCATAAAAAGAAAAGTTATAAATTAAAAAAAACCTAGAACAAGAGAACACCAAGAAGAATAGGATGCACTAGATAACAAAAAGATCTTAGAGAGAAAGATAAAAAAAATATGATGTAGAACTATTTATATCTGCTAAAGATAATAAAAAATAGAACTTAAAGAGAGATGATATGAATATTTTATTGTCGTTAATAAATACATAGAATGATTGATTATGCCTTTTTTTTTTGTTTTTTTTTAGTACACAAAAATTAATAAGTATTTCCTTGAAAGATCATAGAATAAGTTATAAGTAAAATAATAGAAATCTAATCTATATATTTCTAAAGAAACTTAAAAAATAAGTTCGGTAAGAGAAATAATAAGCAAAAAAAGAGAATATGAATTAAATTTGTATTATTATTTTTCTTTCTTGTATTATATAAAAAGAAAAAGAAACATCTACTTGGAGGGACTCTCAAAATCAAGAGAAATTTTGAAAAAAAATGCTCCTTGGGAGCAACCTATGACAAATGGTTAGAGAACAAGGAAAAAACCAAAAAAAAATTAGAGGGAAACAAATTTTAATGGATATCAATGGTGGATCCCTTAAAAAACAATCCAAAATATCTCCCAAAATATTCACACTTCCAAAAAAATGTCAATAATATGAACTTACCTCTAATACTATGAAGGGATTATCCCATGAACATTCATCAATGACAAATGAAAGTGAAAAAATAAAAAAAAACACAAATTTATGTTACCTCTCAAGGTGAAAACCATAAATTAGACAAGAATTTTAAAGTGGAAAACCAAACATGTTGAATAAAAACCCACATGATCTTATGAGAACGATTGCCCCCAAAATATCCACAAGTACAATTTAGAAGTGAGATCAAATTAAGAAGTAAAGAGAGAGCTATCAGTTTCTAGTGAGCAAATGAGGAGAGAGAGGATATTTTATATATCTATAATAAAATAATGGGAGTTAGAAGGAATATCAGATTACATTACAAGCCTCTTTTGTATGTGCCACTTGTGGCTTAGTCTTATAGAAATTGAAGGGAGGTGTGTGCAAAGTGGGGAAAGTAGTTATTTATGCAAGTAAATACCAAATCCTAAAAGAAAACAAAGAGGTGAGTGACACATCATGGAATCTAAATTTATGTGGATTTATAATTCACATAAAATAAAATTCCACACACACAAAAAAAGGGAATTTATGATAAAATAAATTATCCTAAATAAAGGGTAATCCTAACAAAACCATCTCAATTCCAAGCACTTTTTAGATAAATGTTCTAGATCCATTAACTTGTCTTTGACTAAAAATAAATAGCATTCATTAGACCATCCCATATCCTACCCTTGTACATTGAGACCTACATTACCAAACATGAAGTAAAAGTGGTACCTATAGATAATGAATCATGTTTAAGAATTTTCACTATGGTCATGAACAAATATTTTTGTTACTTCACAAAACCTTTAGATCCAAACACAGTCACAATCAAGTCATGTGACAATGAATAAAGTGAGTCAAAAAAAACTATACATCTTCTTATCATGGTTGAGCCTATCATACAACAAACTTTGATTCATGTCATTAATATTATCTCGCATACAACATCATCCTTAGCCAACCATAGATTCACTAATGTAATCCATCCCATCCACTATCCACCAATGCATAAAATTTACCCATTCAAGCATGGAGGTAACTATCCCTAGTGACCCCCAACCTTTCTAATATTTCAAAATGTTGGAAGAGTGATATCATAAAACTAATTACTATTATTGTTGTAGACTCAGGTTGCACCCTCGCTAAAAGTAAAAATGTTCAAGTCCTACTCTCAAACTTAGTCTAACATGGGAATGACCCTAGGCTATGGATCACCAATATTTAAGTCAAACCTCTAGAGTTTTTAAAAAGGCTAGCTCTTCAAATAGGATAATTTGGATCTCACTTTATAAAACCTAAGCAAGTTGGGATGAAAAGAGAAAATAAATTTGTGTAAAATAAGACATATTCTAATATATGGTGATGCACCATGAATTTTTCATATCCACTCATAAGATTAAAACCTTAGCACATTAATATACCATGAATTAAACTAACACAATTATTTTTGTGATTTCTAAGCAACAATATTTCACATAAAGGTTAGTTTGATGTACTAAGACTGGAGGAAAACAAAGATAAGGTTTGGTTGAAGACACTTATAGAAAAAATTCCATCATATCCTTGAGATATGAAGGTTATGACACACTATATGACCTACAAAGAAGATTTTTAGCATTCAATTTGAGCTCAGACATGTAAAGGGAAGATTAGACCACCTTACATATTAAAAAAACACAACATACTAAGCATAGATTGAAAAACACTATAGAATGTCTTTCTCATTACTCAAAGAGGTACAAAATACAATTTTGGTAGAGTCTAGTCATACCACCCTAAGGGATGAAAATCGAAGGTTAAAAGCATGAATGTATACAAGAATGAAATGAGAGAGAGGAAGTTTTTTGGCACTAAAGGGGTCATTATTGACATCAACTCCACTCTTAACAATAGTTACAACCACCCTACATTTTTTGTTACTTCAAAGAGCTCAATTCATAATGTACACCTCAATAAATGGTTAAAATAATCACTTAGTCCTTTTCCCACTTATTTTTGCATTGATGATATTTTTTATTACAATGGCCAGATCAAGTCATTTTCAATTTGAGTACCAACATTGATGCAATTACAATAGATGTTTAAATTTGGTATGCTCTTATTTGAATATTAATTTCCACTTACTAGTTTATTTATCATGAGAGAGTGTAAAAAAGGGTCATAATCACATCTTTAGCTTTGAAAATAGACCTTGATGTGTCTCCATCCGTGGCCTTGTTTTGAAACTTGAAACTAGGTCCACCATAGATAAAACTTATTTATATTGGTTTTTATATGATCTTGACAATTCTAATTGTTAACATTTACCCTATATTAAGTCTCCAAGACCTTTTTAATATTTCATAGAGTCCTAAATGTGACCTTTGACCCTATTATGTTTATTTTTGGATTGTCATTGATCTCAACACCTTTCTATATTAACTTGCCTGAGTCAAAAACATGCATCTTTAACTTTCATCGAAAGTCTTAGGCTTATGTTTGATTGATTCACCATAAAAATAGAAATTAGATCATTAAATTATTGACCTCCTCTCACACTATTGATCTTAATTTTCATGAATTCTCACTAATCATTGATTCTAAACTTGAGCTAACATGGTCTTGACACTTGACACCTTCACATTTATACTTAAGATTCGTTGAGCCTTTGACTTGATCATGTGCCATCGATTCCTTGGTATGATTAAATGAACTCAATTGATATTTTGGGGACCCACTAACAGTATGAAATCATTCTTGTACCATCAGATTTGGACTTATGGCTCAATACCAACCATTAGATCTACTTATATTTAAACCCCAATGACTACTTTATGAGTCTTAAATTTGATGTTTATGAAAATGTCATTTGACATCCCTATGGACGTATTTGACATCCCATAAACAATAAAACTAAATTTATAATGGATTTTTTCAATTTCTTAAAGTTGACATCTACACAAATGTATCCCATTATTTGACCAACTTTGAAGATTTATATCTTAAAGCACAAGAATCATGGAGGGACCAAATTTTATAAAGATGTTCCTAAGACCAAAAACATTATGTGCACTTGATCTATTGGCTCCAAGATCTTTTTAAATATGTTTTAAAAATGTTAAAGTGATCTCACCTATGAAATTTTTCATGATTCCCTAATGACAATTTGGTTCATTTGGTTAAATATGGGAAAACACTATCAAATTGCCTAGGAGCAAAATTTGAACATGTATAACTTTTGTCGCACTTCATCACATTACCTAAAACTTAGCACATATGTTATTAAGACTAAATTGAACAAACCTATATGATCATTTTCTCCTAAAATTACTACATGTGTGAGATATAACACCATCAAACTATTGGCTTGGCTCTATTTGAGCTTTTTTAGAAATTGGTTAAGTATGGAAACTTAGCAAATTCTACCTAAGAGGCCAACTTTGAACACTCATATCTTCTATTGTGCTTAGACAAATGAACTAAAATTTGAAATGTATAAAATTGGGACTAATGTGATCACAACCTTATAACAAATTCTCCCTAACTCATCCACATATGGAAATGATAACATAAATAAATTACCTACTCAAAATTTCTGCCACTAGATCCAAGTGTCTCAATGAAAATAATAAAGAACCAAATGAATACCATGGGTTCTCTACAACTCTATTAATATCTTTAGAAATTGAAAAATTACACTTTAAGTGAACTTAAATTGTTTCAAAATATTTGTAAGATGCATGATCCCTTAGGTCCACTCATTCCATCAAAAACTTTCTCAACTCTTGCTCCTTTTTTTGATCATCAAGACATTTAATTGCATCTAGGCATAAGCTTGGTATGTGGGCAAAAATGCCAACATTTTTGGTAATTCAGCTGGCTCGACCAACCTGATAGCTATGGAACCTAGACATTGATCAAGCTTGCTTATGATGGATGAATGAATAAAGAATTATTTTAAAATGACTCTACTTGATTCCTAATTTTTTTTTAGAATAATGGGCTACCACAAAAATAATAAATCAATGAAATACAATAGAGAACTAACTAAACAACAAAAAATCCATGTGCAAAATCAATTGGAGGAAAGATAGACCTATATAACTATATACAAAGATTAGAAGCTATAACTAGTAATAGAACTTGAGATACCTCACATTGACTAGGGATGGGAAGGCTCTCTCCATTCAACATGGCAAGCTCAAAGTAATTTCTCTCCTTGCAACTTATGATGACATAAGCTCTAGTCCAAAAACTATCAAACTTAGAGTGTTTTCCTAGTTTTACATGGTCCTCATCCCATTTGAGGACTATATCACCTTACTACAAATTATTTGAGGAATCTCTCATGTTAAATGACTTATTCAATTGGTTTTTATTGGACCATATGGTGTGCATAGTATTTTCTCTTTTTTCTTCTAGATGTCTTAATTCATTCAGCCTCACCTACATAGTATCATTTTCAAAGAGCTCAAGCTAATGTGAAATCTCTAATTTAGGAAGTTCAAGAGATATAGGGTGCTTGGCTTCTTTCCCATAGATAATAAGATATGAAGATTTTCTAGTAGCTTTCTTGGGTGTCACTCTTTCTACCCATAGGGTAGTCTTGAATTTGGTGTGCCACTCTCTTTGGCTACCCTCTATAGTATTCTTGATGATCTTCAACAAGTTCTTATTTTGGGATTTTCTAGTCCATTTCCTTATGGGTAATAGTTGTATGATGCTTTGAGATAAATCCCATGTAAAATTACCCACTCACACACCTTATTTTTACTAGAAGCCAATGCATTGCCAAAAATGATTGTAGAAGGCACATCAAACCTAGTTACAAGACTATCATAAAAGTCTATAACAAAAACTTCATTGGCCTCCTTGATGGAAACTGCTTCAACCCATCTTGTAAATTAGTTTATATCTATAATGATTCACTTTTACCATTTACTTTAGTGGGGGTGTATGATCCCTATGAAATCTAAGTCCCATTATATGAAAGGCTAATCTACTTGTATTGATTGCAAGGGGAAGGTAACTAATCTCTATTTGCCAGTAAACATTGCACATTTTTTACATTTCCTTACCCCAAGAGTATGCATTTATAAACATAGTCAGTCAAAATTACCTATTAATATAAAATAAAACATAGATTTATCCCCAAATCATATACAAGAGAAACTATTAAATGAATCAATCAAACATACAAAAAAAAATCATAAACATGCACAAAATAAGAGACACTAGATTTAACATGGTTTACCAAAGATGGGCTACATCCACCAAACTTATCTAGTATATTTTTCTAAAAATACAAGGGAGAAACAAATCCTACAATAAAACTTGTTGCATCTCTCTACCTTTGCTACCTCATTTCTATGTACAATATGTTTTTCTCTTTCATCTTAGCTAGGTAACAAATACATTTTAGGAAAAAAACACACCTAAACATAAACTCTACCATTAGATCTATAAACCTTTAATCAATGGCCTAGATTGACTATGAAATTACAATTTTACAAGGTAATTTTCATAAAATTTTCAATTGACTAGGAAAGCTTTAATCAATGGTTCCCCCTTGCAACCTCCCATGCCATCAGGGATACAAAGAATGGGATCCAAAACCTAGCTAAAATAACATTAGAATTTGAACCCTTGATCTTAGAAGATAATCAAGATCCACACCTAACATTACCCATCTCTAATGATCTTGGAGACTATGGTCTTGGTATAAAAGTATCCACCAGTTAGACCATCATGGAACTACTAAGGCAATTTGTCTATCTGACCTGATTCCACACACCTCAAAAGCATGCCTCTGATTTCTCTCTTTAAAATTAATCCACCTATTAGGACATAGGGTATATTTTTTAACCTAAAATATTTTCTCTTGGATCTATCTATCCCCATAAGACATTGGCATAAATCAAGAAACTTGATTATGTCATGTGTCCAGCTAAAAGTTATGTTGTTTACAACTATGTATTGGCTATCATGGACTACCAAAACCTAATATTCATTATGATTTACCTATGCTACAATGTGTTCACATAATCCTATACATTTTACAATATTTTTAAAAATAACCTCAAGGTCATACTCCATGCACTTTGTCACCCATCCTACTCTTTTCTCATTGAGGTCCCTGTTGAGTATGAACTCTTTGACACTTAGGTGTGCTAACATGAGTATGCTATTACTATTGGATACCATGTGACTAAACTTCTTCAAACCTATTACTACTACAAGAACATGCTTCTATAAAAAAATTTATCTTTATTCATGTCCCTCTGAGGCCTGACTAAATAAATCAATAGGATGTTATAGACCTTGGTCATTCTACTGCATCAACATGGTATAAATTGCATCTAATGTAGAGAAGGCATAAAAATAGAATTCCTTGTTAAAATAAATATTAATCAATGTGGGAGAATGAGATATGGCCTCCTTGATGACTTCAAAACTTCTCTTACCTTATATGGTCTATGTAAACTCTTTGCACTTCCTTAAGATATGAGTAAGAGGTTTGACCATCTCTACAAATCATGGAATGAATCTCCTTATGAAATTGATATTTCCCAAAAAACTCTATAGACCTTTCTTATGTTTGGATAAGGGTAAGGATAGTATGGACTCAACTCTTTTAGGTTTTATGGAAAGATCATCTTTAGACACTACATGACCCAATAATATTCCTTCATGAACACCAAATATGTATTTTTTAGGATTCAAAGACAACAAATTTTTTACATCTTTCAAAGACTAACCTCAAGAGAAAAATGTGATCAGTTGGGTCCTTTGAGAAAATATTGATGTCATATAGGTAGATGAGCACCATGTCATTTATCAAACCTTCAAAGGTGACATCCTTTGCCCTTTGGAAATTTTCCCCAACATTGTATAGTCCAAAGGGCATCTTCATGTATGCATAAGTTCCCCACTTTGTGGTGAAGGTATCCTTATATATATCTTATTCTTTGACCATGCTCTGATTATAGCTAGAGTAACCATCAAACAGTGAGAACCTTTAAGAACCTATGACCTTTTGAATATTTTGATCAATTAAGGGTAGTGGATAGTGATCTATTAGGGATACCTTATTGAGGTCCCTAAAGTCAACAATAAACGTATCTCCCCATTATTCTTCCTTACTTGAACAAAATTTACCACCCATGAGGAATGTTTGATGGGGAATATAATATTTGACTCAATCAATTTGAATAATTCCTTTCTCATTAAGTCCTTCACTTTTGGATTGGTATGACTTTGTTTCTGCCTAACTGGATTTGCATTTCCTTATAGTTCAATGGTTTGTTGTGGAATTTTGGGATCAAATACCTTAAAATAATTTTACTCCCATGAAAATATGTCATAAAATTCTTAGCATAAAGCAAAAAATGCAGTTTTCTCTTCTATTGTGTTGACCTTTCCTAACTTCAACAACTCATCCTTAAATATCTCTATCCTTTCATAATGTTATTCCTTCATTGAGATACATGATTTTCCCTTCCTCACTTGGTTATTTTCATTGAATATTATATCTAATGTCACAATCCCTTTGAGTATCTTATTATATCTGATCTATACTATTTGATCATCATATTGATGCTAGAATTTGTCTCAATTCTTATGGTATAATTTTAACTCTTACATCATAAAACATATAATTTGATCATCATTATCAAACACTTGGAAAATTACCTCATTATCAAGTAAAATTGGCCTACATATGGCCATGATAATATCTTGACTTTGGCTTCCTTTGACTCCTATAGTTTGATATTAAGCTCTAATGGTTATAAGCTTGTCTGCATGTTGATTTGTTTCTCTTGGTATGGATTAGATGTTGAATTCCAAGAAGTCCTCCATAAGGTCCCATACATAGTGCTTTAAATATTTCAAATGATGGTTCTTGAATGCAATTATGACTCTCACTTTTTTCACCATAAGCTCACTATCACCCTTAACTCAAAGAAGTTTGACACCTCTTCTTCTTACCTCTTGCAAACCATGAAAAAGAGCTTCATATTTAGCTATGTTTGAAGTCCAACTAAATGACAACCTTTCATTTAAATGTTACTTTTGAATTTAGAGTGACACTATCATGTCTCCAACTCCACTCCCATTCTTTGACCTATAGCCATTAAATAATAAATTCCATATACCATCTTCTTCTTGATTAGTGTTAGTTAAACAAGGTATAATATCACCCACCTAATGCATACAATACACCCCTAAGCCTTCTTCTTCAATGTTTCTATAGGGATAAAATACATGATTGTCAACTACCCACTCATCCAAGTATAGATCTGAGATGCCTTCAAGATGATCATGAGGCTCTTTTTCAATAACATTCTCATCATCTTCAAATGTGGTATAGTTAACATTTGTAAGTTTAGGCATATAGGGCTCTAGATTGAACCTATAAATAGGTTCTAACCTAATAGTGACTTTAATTCCATATCTAGTTTTAAAAACCATGTATGACTAGTTAGAGGACAAATATCCCTCAATTTTTGAAATAAAGTATTTGGATATGCATAGGGAAAAATATGGGGGTAGGTTTATAACCATTACATCTTGAGTGATGACATAATTTGGGTAAGCTTACAATGTGATATCAAGGTCTTTTACTATGCCTACTATTTTAGTGGGGTAACCATACAACTCAAAAACCCCTTTTTCATTAGGCACGTACTTAAGCTCAAGCTTATCTTTTATGTCCTTAGGCATAATTAAGGTTGAAGCTCCTAAATTTATCATACAATTATGTACCAAGTAATCTCTTATGATGGCTAACAATTATAATGGAGGGGGATTGATAATATTGGGGGAATGAACAACATTTTGAGCTTGACTTTGATTAGGCACTTGGTTAGAAACTTAACTAGGATTAGGTTGGTTTTTATTTATAAAAATAGTGTTAACCTTATTATCTTTCTCATTCATATGGGACGGCTTAGACAGATCTTGTTGAAGAATCTTTTTTTATACTAGAAAAGATAAGGCATCATACATAGACATAGTAACATTATCCTTCTTCATATGATCTAAAATATTGAAAGGAATATTATTACCTTTGGGATTAATTGTGGAAGTAGAAGCATCACTTGGAACTTGTGTGACATGAGGAACAAAAGGATATTTTTTCTACTACCCATGATTTTAAGGTACTTATTGAGTTATAGGGGCTTTAATAGGTACATTTAAAGTGGTATATTGTTTAATGACTTGTGGATATGATGATGAGGCCATAGGTTACCCAACCTTGTCATCCATTATCCTCCTCTTAACCCTCATGTTGACTAAAATTAGTCCATCTTGTCTTTGTGTAGTATGCCCCATGTTTACTATTATATACTCAAACATATGCTCTCCTTCTTGAAATTTTATGCACATAGTATTATTTGGTGCATTACCCATGTTCCTTTGTTGTTGAATTTGAGATTATGATGGTGTCATGGTAAGAATATTACCTTGATTCATTGGAGGGCCTTGTGGTGGAAGAGGTATTGTGTCATGTCCTTAGAATGAAGGAACATGCTACCAACTAGGGTCCTAATACATTTCTCCACTTGTATCCATTACCTTCTCATTGGACTATCTTGTTGACTACCATTGACCCTCTTGTGCAAGATTATTTTGTGTGAGGACCAAAGTTCTTAATCTACTGGTAGCTGTGGGGTTGTAGTTGTTATGAGATCTCCCTTGAATAATTTGGCCTTGGGCTAGTTGATTTGGTGGATAAGGAGGTTTATTATAGGATTGATTAAGATATTGGGTTTGGAAGGGGCCTTGGTATGTATTATAGGAATTCTATTGGTGTCTCTCTAGGGACACTAACTTGTTATTTTGAGCCTTCAAGAAGCTTTCAATCCTTGAAAATTTATCCTCTTGACCATCAATAGGTTGGGCTTGGTTTTTTGGGGTGGGTAATAGAGTAATAATAGGTAGGGTTAGCTTAAGATTAGATAAAATTAGAATTAGAGGTCTTGGCATAAGCTTTCTTTCTTGCATTAAATAGTTTTCTACCATTATAGATATTTCATAAGCTCTTGACAAGGTTGTCCCACCCATAGATTAGATTATGACTGCAATGTTTGAATTCAATGCTCTCAAATAGTAAAGGAAGGCATAATTAGGTGTGGGCTTAATGATGACAGGGATCCTATCCTAAGTCTTCTATAATTTATAGTTGAAATCAACCATGGATTCTTGAGGTTCCCTCTTGATTGAGGTGAGTTTCTCAATAACTGACACATGGTCACTTCTATCTTAAAAATGTTTACATAGGCATTCACCAAACTCATCCTAATTATTGATCAAGGTAGGAGTTATACCTTTATACAATTTTAGGGATTTACATTTCAAGGATGTGGCTAATAATCTCATGGTTACATTTTCTTGCATAATGTGATGTATTAAACAAATATTTGAAATGTCAGCAATGTGATTTATAGGGGTAGTGAAGTTCTCTCCTATAAAGTATGGTAGAATATTTAAGGAGGCAACAAAGATGTCATATTATTACTAAAGGTTAAGATGGATACCACCATTGAAGGTTATGAAATGTTGAAATCTAGGTTGTGTCATCTATATGGTAGGTATTGTTTTTCTTTAAAAAATAGGGTGGCCAGGAGATGAATATTGCTTTTGGGGATGAGGGCCTATCTTATTTAATCTTGCTCTTTTATATGAATAAGGAGGTATCTCAACAAATTCAAATGGAATTACCTTACTAAATGACCTTATAGTGACCTTTGTCATAAGAGGTGATGTCTAGAATATGATATAAACTTTGTATCTTAGAGAATAATTAGATTTTGATGATGACAGGGGTTTTTGTATGCTATAAATACTTCTCCTCAACTCTTGATTTTGGCTATGCCAAAGAGAAAGAGTCCCATTGGGCATGCCAAAACTATTGTAGACTCAGGTTTCACCCAGATTAAAGTAGAAATGTTCCAATCCTACGCTCAAACTTGGTCCAACATGGGAATGACCCTAAGTTGTGGGTTACCTATATTTGGGTCAAACCTCTAGGGTTTTTAACAAGGTTAGTTCCTTAGATAGGGTAATTCGGATCTCACTTTCTAAAACCTATGTAAATTTAGATGAAACGAGTAAATAAGTTACATAAAATAATAAATATGCTAACATGTGGTGATGCACCATGAATTTTTCATATCCACTCATAGTCTTGAAACCTTAACACACTAATGGACAATGAATAAAACTAATGCAATGCTTGTTATGACTTATAAGAAACAATATTTCACATAGAGGTCAGTTTGATGTACTAAGACAGGAAGATAATGAAGATAAGGTTTGGTTAAAGACATTTATAGACAAAATTCCATATTATCCCTTAGATATCGATGCTATGATGCACTATATGACCTAAAAAGAAGATTTTTAGCATTCAAGTTGAGCTCAGACACACAAAGGGAAGATTAGACCACCTTACATATCAAGCTAACATAACATACTAAGCATATATTGATAAACACTGTAGAATGTCTTTCTCATTACTCCAAGAGGTGTGAAATATAATTTTTATAGAGTCTAGTCATACTAACCTGAGTGATGAAAATCAAGGCTTAGAAGCCTCAATATATAGAAGAATGGAATGAGAGAGAGGAAGCTTTTTTGAGTTGAAAGGGTCATTATTGAGATAAAATCCACTCTTAATAGTAGTTTCAAATTCCTTACATTTATGTTCCTTCAAATCACTCAATTGGTCATGGCCACCTTGACAAATAGTTACAACAGTCACTCATTCCTTACCCACTTCTTTTTGCATTGATACTCTTTTTGGTTATAATGACAGGATCAAGTCATTTTCAAGTTGAGTGTCAGCATTGATGTAGTTACAATAGCTAGATAAATCAAATATGTTATTATTATAGTATTGATTTCCTTTTACTATTTAATTTATCATGAAAGAGTGGAGAAAAGAGTCATAATTACATCATTGGATTTGGCAATAATCCATTATGTGTCTACCTCTATGACCTTGTTTTGAAACCTAAAATTGGGTCTACCATAGATAAAACTAATTTATATTAGTTTTTATATATTTTCAACAATTTTACTTGTCAAACTTTACCCTATATTAGGTCTAAAATACCCTTTTAATATTTCATGGAGTCTTAAAGGAGACTCTCAAACCTATAAGGTCCATTCTAGTTCTTCTTGGATCATCATTAAACTTGGCACCTTTCTATATTAACTTTCTTGAGTTAAAAACTTGGATCTTCAACTTTCATCAAAAGTCCTAGCCTTACATTTGATTGATTGGCCATAAAAATGTGACTTGAATCATTGACTTATTGACCTCCTTTTTCACCATCTATCTCAAGTTGCATGAATGCCCACTGATTATAACATGGTCTTGACACTTGGCACTTTTGCATTTGCACTCAAGACCTACTGACCCTTTGACTTGATCATGTGCCTTAAATCTCTTTGGTATAAATAAATGTACTTCATTGATATTTTGGGAACCCATGACACTGTTAAATCATCCTCAAACTATTGGATTTAGATGTACATCTCAATTCCAACCATTAGATCTACTTAGATTTAAATGCCAATGGTATGGGTCTTAAAATTGATGTTTGCAAAAACTTCATTTGACATCCCCATGGATGTTTTAACAGCATATATATCATCAAAATTAAGTTACAATGGATTTTTGTAGTGTCTTAAATTTGATGTCTACATGAACATATCCCATTGTTTGACTAACTTTAAAGATTTGTATCTTGAAGCGCAAGAATCATGAAGGGACCAAATTTGCTAGAGATATTCTTAGGAAAAAACATTGTGCCTACTTGATCCACTACCTCTAGGAGATTTCTAAGTGAGATCACCTATGTAGTTCTACATGACACCCTAATGAAAATCTAGTTCATTTGTTTAAGTATGGGAAAACACTATCAAACTACCTAGGAGCCCAATTTTGAATATGCATAAATTTTGTCACACTTCATCGCATGACCTAAAACTTAGTGCATATGTTCTTGGGACTAAAATTAACAAAAAAATATGATATTTTTGTCTTGAAACTACCACACATGTCATATATAACATCATCAAACTACTCACTGAGCTCTATTTGATCTTCTTTGTAAATTGGCTAAGTATGGAAACTTAACGAATTCTACTTGAGAGGCCAACTTTGAACACTCATCTTTTGTTGCACTTGGATTCATGGCCTAAAATTTGGTGCATATAAACTTGGGATTAATTTTATCATAACCATATGACCAATTCTCCATAACTCATCAACACTTTACAATTATAATGTCAGTAAATAACCTACTCAAGATTTATGCCACTAGACCCAAGTGTCTCTATAAACACAGTGAAGAACCAAATGAATAACATGTAATTTCATACTCATTCTAAGCACTCTTGACACCCCATGGGGTCTCTAAAACTCTATTCATATCCTAAAAAATTTACAAATTACACTTTAAGTGAATTTAAAGTATTTTAAAACCTTTTCAAGCTACATGATCCCTTAGGTCCACTCATTTCATCCAAAACTTGTTCAGTTCTTGCTCTATTTTTTATCTTTAGGACACTGCACTGCACCCAGGTAGAATCTTGGTATGTGGGAAAAAATGGCCCATAATTGTATCACTGACAATGCCTATCAATTAGATATATCTATATCACCATCTCCATCAAATCCTTACTCCTATATACATCATGACAACCTTTCATCTACATCCAAAAAACCATATTCCAAATCCCATTTCAAGATCATTGAAAAAGTTTGAGAATATGAAATAAAATATGCCTTCCATGTGGGTAATCTCCCTATTTATTTTTGATGTTTTGGCAAGCCTAATATGAATAATAATAAGGAACAACCATCCTATTATTTTGGTGAAACCACTTTTTTCAATGTAGACTTCCTTGTTGATGAAATAATTGAGATCTCTAATGACTCTTGGTTATATGATTACAACTTAGCCTCTTATTCACAAATAAAATAATATCCCATGTCAATTAAAATGTTTCAAATCATGAATTACATGGAAAATTTACTAGAACCTCATGAATATGGAATTTTGGAGCCCATCCAAGTTTATGCAAACAAATTATCTCATGGCATTCATTATAAACCCCATGGTGATCAATATTAGTATGTTAGTGACACTTCCATAATATTTTATGAAGCTTATTTTGACATCATAATAGTTTCATCTCATAGCCTCTATGAATATATTACCTCCACCAACCTTTTTAAGGACACTATCATTCTTACCATAAACCTTGACCTCTAATACCCTAAAATCATTGCATGTGACCAAAAAAACCATATGTCAATTTATTTTCCCTAAATTGATGAAGCAATCATAGAATTCATAGGAATCAAAGATGTAATACCACAAGGGGATCATAAAAAGGACTTTAAAATCAATTTGGATGCATCAACATACTTTGGAGAGTATAAAGAGTTCCTTAGTCACAATAAATCTAAAAATAAACAAAAATTAAAAAAATAGAAGCCCCCTTGTGAAAACCTCTTTGAGGTGCTATCTAACAAAGAAAATAAATATCAATAAAATAAATATGTTTTTATTAGTGAAAACCTTTTTGAGGCCCTAATAGACAAGGAACTCAACCTTCCCCCTACACCAACATAGTTACAAGATGAATCTAAATTGTTTCATGTCAACATTGGAACAACAAAAAATCTTAAGATCATTAAACTTTTGGCTAATATTAGTCCTAAATAAAAATAAAATTTTGTCTCCCTTCTAACTAAACTTTTAGACATATTTGATCTCCTTCCTAAATCATACAAAATCATGTGAAATGAATCACTCATAAAACATTCAAAATTTAAGATGGTGTGTGAGATTGTTATTCCCACTTCCCCTTGGTATCATTCCATATATACTTACCTCCATGATAAAATCATCCCTCCAAATATATCACTCTATTAAATAAAACCCTTTATCTAACATTCATCTCAATTCCCCCTACTTGGCAGCACCCTCTATTTTAGGGGATATGATAGTACCTATTTAAGATGCCTAATTTTAAAATAAGTCAATTCACTAATCAAATAACTCATAATGTAATTTATGAATCATAAAATTTGGCCATACAAGATGGATAGGAGATTTATGAACCTATAAACATCATGCATCTCAAACACTTTCCTAATTGAAGGATATGATATTGCAAAAATTTATAAAAGTTTCAAAAAATAATACAAAAAAAAATCATTCAAAGGTGAAAACCATTATTATGGTGCCTTGGGAAAGTATGATGACAAAAACTAATTCTTGGAGTCATATTTAAATATATTATCTATAATAACCCTATTTTTAGTGGTAGGCCCACTTCATACATCCTAATCCATTCCATCCTTTCCATAATGACTAGAATTCACCATGTTTTTGACCATGACAAAGGCATGAAAAAGGTATTAAAACATGTTTTAGAAACATCTTAGTGTATCAAATATTATTTAGGGCACATATAAGTATTAGCATTTTCATCAGCATGGAACATAAAATATTATGCATGTGGTTACTATGAAATGTATTCTTTGAAGATCCATCTTGAATATTTCAATTATTCCATCCATTACTATCTCTTTTCTAAATGCTAGAACTATTTTTCCCTTTTTTCATAGCCACATCCTTTGTAAAAAAATCCATAAAAATAAAAAAAATTATAAAATCCAAAAAAAATTGAAAAATTCAAAACCCTAAAAAAATCAATTATCTCATCTTTAGTCTAATTAAAATCCTTATTTAAATTTAAATAAATCATTGTAGCTTTATTGAGATATATTATTTCCAGTATACCTCACTCACATATATCATTGCTTGGGATAAAACAAATTTATCATTATCATCAATCCTAAAACACTTTGTTTATAACTTGATAATAGAAAAAACATGATTAACTTGTTTTCTTATATATTGTTTGGTGTAATTATTGATAATTATCAAGTGTTTATGTTTTTCATATTTATTTTGGTTGTGTCATTTATACAACATGTTACAATAGTATCATCATAGTTTTCCATATCATGGTGGATCATGCCATATGCTACAAAAAACATCATGTTGTTCAAACAATGGAGTTTTTTTGCATTATAAGTAGTAATTCATCATCACATCATCTAAATCCATATACATTCATTAATTAAGAATTCATTCATTCTTGTTATTCATAAATAACATTAATAAAGATTCATAAGAATGACTAAATGTGAATCACAAATAATACAATAAGAGTGTCAAGTCATCCACCCCATTACATAATAACATGTATATACAAATTATAAACAACATTAATGACATCCAAAGCCATATTATTTACACTTGGTTATCACATGAGACACAACCCCTATTTATTCACCCCTCCTTCCACCTATTGATTATTTCAAATTTATCATGATATATCATTTGAAATATACCCCCTTCAGATATATAATTACTTGGGTAATATCAAATCTATGAAACATAATATCTTTATCTACATATATCATTCCAATCTAGCCCCCTTGCATATATTATTGCTTGGGGAAAATAAAATTTGTCAGTCTTTGTTTTTTTAGTGGGATATATCTTTCCCAATCAATCCCCCCTTTTTTTAACCCCTAACACAAAAATTTAAACTTATTTTCTCATTTAAAGGGTCAATTTTCATCCTTAATTCTTGCATGTCCTCTAGAGGGAGCATCTCCTAACTCATCATGCCACTAGGGGCATCCTAGTGTTCCCATATTTTTCCTTCTATTTTTATCTATTATTTTAAAATATGTTATTTATTTTAATCACAACTCCCTTTCAATAGGGTAAAATTTATAAACCCTAATTAACCCTAATGTCATCACTATTCCACCATAATCTTATCATTAACACATTTCTAACTAATCTTCCCTAATGTCTCAAAATCCTAACATCACCACCCTAAGTAAATTAAATCACTGCCATGACCCTATTTAGTCCAACTAACATTACCCCCATGATTAATTACTTATTGTTAATTAATTAAGTAATTAATCATTTTCAATTAATTAAGTATTCTACTAATTAAATCAGTGCACATAATTAATTAATAAAATAAATAAATACTAGTTATCTTCACCCCTTCATTACATGTTGACATTTAGTCAATTACTTAGTTCAAAAAGGTAAAATTGTTCAAGCCAATATAATAAATTTAGTTAACTCCATCTCCATTTGGAAACAAATTATTTAACTAACACATCACTCTATCTCCAAAGAGGAACAAATTTGTTAACTCTTCCATAATTATTGTACAAAATAGAAACAACCTAGTCAACTATAACTCCAAATACAAATGTAAAAGTTAATTGACCAATAGAATCTCATCTAAGTTTTTAAATCTTCTATTCCAATAAAATGACTTGAACTATCTAATCTCTTAATTGAAATTCTATAAATACACCATTTCATCCTTTATTGTGAATGATGAATCATCTCGAGTCTTAATTTTTGACATGTTGCTAAAATATTGCATGAGTTTTCAGAAACCATACATCAATAAATCATGAGAAAATCCATGAAAATAATAGAGGATATTTTTTTAGTAGGTGAAGGTAAAATTTGTACTCATATCTTTCTTTTTTCTCAAAATGGATTTATATTAGGTTTAGAATAGGAATTTGACATTTATGTTTAGTTTCAAATCAGGATTTGATCTTTCCATATGAACTTAAAATTTGGTTCACACATCATAAAATTGAGAAAATTGAGGAATAAAATAAAATAAAGTCTATTATGAACACATACTTGATGAAATACACCCCTATGGGGGTGGATGGGGAGATAAATAAGAAATTTTACCACCCCATTCTCCTCCTTCTACATGTTTTATGGTCCCAATGTCCTAGGGTTTTTATTTTTAATATTGTGTTGTTAATGTCACTATGATGTAATTTTGTACTTGTGATTTTTTTGGCCATGGACTATGACTCTTATTTATTCATAATTTTTACTCTAGTATATTTAATATACTACTTTTAATTAAAGTGAGCTCTCATGTTACCCATGAGTATTCATTATATTTATTTGATTAATAAAATATAATACATACTTCAAACTATTTAGTTGTTCATTTGTTGACCCCCAAAAAGGATGATTTTAAAACTATAGGAAAGGAACAACATTTCTTAGTATGATCTACAAATATAAAAATAATACTTATATTTGTATACAAATCTGAAAACAATATTTATATAGTTATTCTAATACTTTATAGATATATACAATTTTCCTTCTACATTTACAACTTCAATGACTTTAAAAAAATCTTAGCTATTTCATGTAATCATATGGATGTCCTAACCTATTGTAAATCAATCTCCCATATTTGGCACATGTTGGATAATGAATATTAGTGTAAGTACACATTTGGCATTAAACCTACATCTGCTTTTGCAACATTTAATAGTTTATACAAATAATTAAATACCAATAAATAAATTTAACTACCATTACCTCAAATTTTCAAAGTTATCCTTGAAGGAATGTAATTTTTTTGGGGTAAATAATTGGTACCTCTTTGAAAACACCATGATTACTAATTTTGTTTCAATTTTTAAATTTTTTCATTTTTTTTGTTTTTATACTAAGATATATAGTTATAAATTATACACATTATAAAATAAGTATATAATAAAGTATTGAAGCTTTCATTGTGAAAACAATTATATTTAAAAGAAGTGGACTTGTCACTTTTTTAATTTTAAAATATTTATTAAATTTGAAATAAGGGGGCCAATTCATTTATAATGTTGAATTATTATTATATAGTAAGGCCTAATTTTTTATGTTATCCTCATTTTAAAGAGTACTATTATATATATATATATATATATAATTTATTTTTTATTATACAAGGTTACTTCTAATATCGTAAATATTTGTGTGAAGGTAGAGGAGTTGAATGCTACCATAAAAATGGAGCGTTAACTATATCCAAGAAACCACAACCTTGACTAAAATTACAATTACAAATTTTACTCTTCAATTAACCTTAATCATAATCCGGCTCTAACCGAAGAGAACGTTATAATGAGGCTTCATTCCATACTTATTTTTAAATAGTTTTGACTCAAATTTTAAAAAAATATTAAAACTTATTAATTCCTTGTTGAAAACATGCTAAGTGGATTCGATCCAAAGGTAATATTTCAAGGTGTTCTAGGTGGTTATGTGATGAGTAATGATAAGGTAAATATCCATGCACTATAAAATAAAATATTAAATATTTTGAATCAGGTTCTTTCCTTGACTCTATCTTGGGTGTGTGAAAGGGGAGGATTTGAATTCTTTCATAGAAAAGGGAGTGTTGATGTAACTACAACTAAGAAGATTAATATTAAAAAAAAAGCACACTTAAACATTTTGTTCTTTGGTTAGCCTTCATTATAATTGGGCTCTAGCTTAAGAGCGGTCAATAATGGCATTTCACTCCATAATTCTCTATAAATAATTGTGAATTAAAATAAAAAATGTTGAAACCTATTTATTCTTCATTGAAAACATGCTATGTTTTTTTGATCCAAAGGAAAAAAAACATAGACAATTTCAAGATAGTTGGCAATATAAAATTATTTATATGATATTTCAACATATATAATAGTTAATCCCCAAATGGAAAAATAATATCTATATGATGGTGGTTATAATTAAGTAAATTATTGATATATTTTTGTAGTTATATTTTCTTAATGGTATTTCTACCATATGGTCTTGCAAAGGTCAAGCTTGGATGTAATTTTTAATGGTCTTTTTAAACTGAGGCATGAAAAATAGTATGATATAAGTATTTGCATATAATTTTGAATAATAAAGATTAAAATAAGACTTAATAAATGTATCTCAAATAATAATTATGTGGTGTTTAATATTTTAATTTGATTCAAATCCAATAATCTATTCTACAAATAAAAATAAATATGACATTATTTAAAAAAATTGAAAGTCTATAAGGTCTCCAAAAAATGGCACATCTAAGTAAGAATATGTATTATTAATGTATAAATTTTTATTTATAACATAGTAGATTTACAAATAAAAATGAATAAAAATAAAAAAAACTCCCCAAATAGTTATAACATTATTAAAAAATCAAGTTATATAGATACATAAGACTAATTGGGTCATAGTCTTTACTTCTAAAAATTGTTAAAAAATGTAGTAAGAAAATAAAAAACCATGGGAATCAAGGAAAAAGAGACCAAATATCTCTCTTCTCCTTAACTCTATTTATTAAACTCTTCAAGTTTATTTAGAATAGTAATCATAGTTGAGTTGACTAAATTCATGTAATCATAATTGTTCATATAAAATTCCATCTGTGTATTATTATTTTCACATTATTTCATAGTCAAATAATACAATGATGTTTGAATGTTACAACCAAGATTATTTATGGTTGTAAATAATTTATTGATGAAAACTCTTTATTTCTCCTCCAACCACCCTCCACCAAATATTTAATTCTTTTTGATCTTGATGTCCAGACTATTAGTATGGACGTAACACCTTTTTAGGCCCATCCATACTATCCTAACATATTTTATTTTCTCTCTCCTTTCACTTAGATAGGATCATTTATTCCTTTATCCCTTTATATTTTTATCCATTGGAGTTTGATGTCTATGCCTATATTTTCATATTTAAATATAAAGTGCCCTATAAAAAATAAATGTTGTTAATTTATAGGAATCAATCATAAGAAAACTCACTCAATCACTTAGAATTATATTATGAAACACTTTTGGGCACACATAGTAGAATTATTTGTATGCTATAATTTATTAATTTTATATCAAGGAGAGATGACATGTTAGTGTGATATTATTTCTTTTCATATTAAATGTGTTTATCACTAAGAATAAATATTAACAAAATTATTAATTGAACTACCTCATCCGATTAGTAACATGCAAATGAATTTTAAAATATTAATTTAGTCAAATTATTCTATTGGCAAGGTGCTTTGACATAATTATCATTCAAGAATAATTTTAGCATTTCCAATTTATTCATAATTTTTTAATGGTTATTTTGATTTACTAATGAAATGATATAAACACTAAACAATTGAAATTTATTTAGATTATATAATATACAAAACCTAAATTTACAATACAATAAAATGGTGAATGCAAAAATTTAGGGGACAAAAAAGGGGCCATTATTAAAAAATTTGTCCATGAAATCTAAAGGTGAACACCTTTTAAAAAAGGGTGAATACCCTTATAAAAAATTACAAAGCCTATATTTTAATAGGCTTGGAATACCAAGCATAAATAGCATGCACCCTAAGTAATGCATAGGGTACACACCCTTTCAAAGTTATTTTAGAGGGAATGTAGTAAATTTCAAAAAAATAGAGATAAAGGGTGTATGACCTAAGTAGTCCAAAGGACGTGCACCCTTTATTTTTACTTATGTTTATTTTATCTATGTGTAAAAATGTGTGTATTAAAATGATAATTTGAGTATAATTTTCCTATACTTTAAATTTATTTTACTAAAAATAAGAAATTAGGACCACTCTACATATTCTAAAATTGATTCTAGAGTTTTAGGAGTTACTATTTATAATATAGGTTTCCAAAATCTAATATGGTCAATACTTAGTTTTTAAAATTTTAGTAGTGAACATAAGGTGTAAAATTACAGGCGATATATAGGTCTATTATATACATGATATAACTTCTTTATATATCTATCTAGGAAATGAAACCCTATTTATGGTCAAGATACCATATATATATATAATATATAGGGAATTAGTGCCATGTAGTTATATAGGGCTAAATAGACAACTTTACTTCTCTCTCCTAGATCTAGTAATTAAACACCTAATCGTAATGGAGGGTGGTTTATAATATATGTGAGGAATGTCAAATGACCAACTATAGGAATGAAATCACCCTATATATCTTTACTATTTACTATTGAATATCTACTATAATCATGAATCACCATCTAGAGTAGGAACCAAGATAATCACTCTAATCTCATCACATTGGGAGGGAACTATTATAAGAGTACTCTTAGTCTAGAATATGCATTATTAGCACTAAGAGATTTAATCTCTATTTATAGATTCAATACAACCCTAGTTTCTTCCCTAATTTCATTAGGGTTTAAGGATACACTATAATGTCCTATATGAATCACCAAATATAATATGCACTACCTTCCTTGGTTTTATGGTTTTTAGGTTGATCATTAATACTATCTCCCATCACTAATTTGGCTTAGTTCCAAGTATCATGTCATACCTAGACTACCCATTCTAGTCTAACACTAATGTCAAGAAGATATCATGAGGAACTAATCTCAAGAGGATTGAAAATTTACTATAAAATTGTAGTTATTAATATATAAGCTCAAGTGTGGATGTCATTGCTCAAGATAGAGATAAAAATCCATATATATGTATATATATATATATATATATATATATATATATATAGGGGCTCAATAATGGATTGATTGATATAAATATAAGGATTAATGACTTAAGACCCCAAAGGTGAACCCCAATGTCATTATATATATATATATATATATATATATATCATTAATCCTTATATTTATATCAATCAATCCATAATTGAGCCCCTATATATATATATATATATATATATATATATATATATATATATATTGGCTTAATTATGGATTGATTGATAAAAACATAAGGATGAATGACTTAGGACCCCAAAGGTGAGCCCCAATGTTTTTAGTCGATATAGAAA
Organism: Torreya grandis; assembly: GCA_037957365.1. Lineage (NCBI taxonomy): Eukaryota > Viridiplantae > Streptophyta > Pinopsida > Cupressales > Taxaceae > Torreya > Torreya grandis. The sequence continues at coordinate 185,591 of JARHVA010008241.1, read as the reverse complement.
TAGGGATGAATGATTAAAGATCCTATAGGTGTACCTTGATGTCATAGGTCAAGATAGAGATAGGGATTAATGATATATAACCATCTATATATGGTGTGTCATATTGAATGTCTTAGAGAGAAACATGAAATAGAGTGGAGTTGTAAAATACACTATCATATGAAAATGGAAATATGTTATCATGTATAAATAACCTCAAATTATACATTATATGTATAACTTATCACTATAAAAAATCAAACTTGATCTCACTAGGATGGTAAAATGATAACATAGATGTGATTACATGATTCATCTTACTAATGTGATATCGAATGGGTTATCAATAGGGATCAGTCACTAATTGTGAGAGGAGATCAGACTCAACTAACCTACCATAGTGATTAGGAGAGTGCTCAACCATAACTGACTATATACATTTGTGTGTTTAACCATGATCACCTCAATCAACTATGGAACAATGTTGATGCATGGTAAAATAGTGGGTTATTATGAATCTAACATCAATTTCTAGTTGACTTGATATTTTATTCTATATATATATATATATATATATATATATATATATATATATATATTCCTCAATCATATATTTTCAATCACATGAGGAGGTAATCCAAGATGGACCAAACCCTATATCACCTAGCTATTTTTATACTCAATAATAACTCCCAATATTCTTGATCATGATAGAGATTATGGCTAGTGATAATAGGGATCATGAAAAAATCACTTTCAAGATCCATAATGATATAATTGATTTGAAACCATAAGGAGGATAATAATAACACTTTTTTTTATTGTATCACAATGCATATATCATCCCAATTATGAGTTCCCTTATCCATATATTTAGAAGTGTAAGGAGAACCTACTTTATATTTATATCTATAATTGGTATGATACTTGGTATGGAAGAATATTTATTTTCAGTTATTGGATTAGACTATGCTATGTATGAAAGTTATCCCTTCCTTATTTTTCATTCAGTCTAGACTTTGAGTGAAAATATTACAACTCTTCTACTCACACAATGCCATATACAATATTAACTCATAAGTGGAATAAAAATGATATGAAAATTAATACCTACCTACCAAATATCTAAACTAAAGTTTTAAAAATAGATAAAAATGTAGCTTCCATAAATATAAACATATCTATAAAATAAATAATAATAGATCAAAATAAAATAAATTTGGGTGAGTATAGATCAAATCTAAGAAGAGTGGATTTGATCCTTAGTCAAGTAAAATAGGAGTTGTTTGTTCATCAAGTGATATTTATTTGGAGTTATGAGTGGAAAGGAATTGTCAATAGAATATTAGCTTAGTCAAGTCAAAGAGGATAATTGAGATAATATTTTTTTGAACCTTAGTCAAGTGAGTAAAATACAAAAATTGAATAAAATTCAATCAGGTACAAGTAGGAAGCCATTGTACCCATCATCAATTGAACTTTTGTTTTCACTATCTCATCTTTGGAGTGATTGAGTAATAAGTCAAATAAATCCTTTCCATCCTCACTAAACCTATGGTATATAGTGTATGTTAAAAATAGGTTGAGTGCATGCATGACCCATATAAAGATATGGCCTATGTTAACATGGATGTAAAATTAATGTAATATGATGAATTAGATCATGAACAAATGCATCAACCTATCTTAGTTGATATTTCTAACCCTAAAAATATATGAAAACTTTTCATTCACTTATTTTCACCTTCAAATATCTAAATTTGGGAGAATTTATCATCTATTAAAATAAAGGAAAATAAAGAGTTGGGTTATGGGCCAAACCTCTTAGTCATTTTTATACCCTAGTGTCAATGTATACGTAGATATCTAATTTCACTAATGATGTGGGATATAGATAGGTATAAGTGAGTCACTCTATTTCCCCATCTATTGATATAGAGATAGACTAAGTGCCACCTTAACTATATAATTACATGATCATTCTTTTCACTAAAGAATAAACAACCTAGATCATGTGATCATAAAAACCCAATTTTTGTTTTTTCATTAGCGAAACTCAACATGCAGAGGTGATAATATAGATATGAAGGGTCCAAATACATATTACTACTTATCATCATAAAAATTTTAGCCATCACACTATTTAATTTATTTCCTAGTTATCATTCTAACAGATATGTTATATGCTATTATTCTCATTTTATCAGTGTTCCCATTCACTCTCTAAATACTTAAGGATAAATTACTAAATACTTCATGAGAATTTTTATCGATGGTTTTATCAATATGCATAAATTATTGGTCTATAACATACAACCTATATCATGTATGTAGTCATGATATGGTCTTGTAGATATCACAAAAAATTCACATTTATTCACTAGATAAAATGGATAAAATTTTGATCTCTCTATTATATATGTAACATGAGATGTATATAACATATTCAACATGGGGGAATAAAGATATAAATTTTCTATCTTGAACTCCCAAAGTTCACAATGGGGGTCAATTAATTAGATAATTAAATCGATGACTAAAGGTCAATTCAAGTCATTTATGCACCACCCACTTCCCATATATAGATAGATAGGTTGATATGGGGATAAAATTTAAAAATTTGTCATTACTTAATAGGTATAGTACCAATTAGTTTATCTAGTATTAATCAGTTAATTTCTTTCATTGGTACTCAATAATAGATTATCACCTATTGATTCCCTCTTGAGATTAGTACAAGATTTTATACCTTCATATCAGAAGGCTCATTAAAAATATTAGACCTTTCCACTACTATGCATGTCAAGCCATACTCCTTGGGTTGGCTTTAGTAGAGTAAGAGTATACAAATCTAATTATAATACACCTTTTAATATAAATTCAAACATATAAAGGACATCATCAATTATTAAATTCACTTTTGGAGGTCTATGACATTTTAATAGGGAGATAATTTTTATATGACTAAGATGTTACATATCAATCAAATCCATTGAATTAGAGTACACATGAAAAATATCATTTTTTCAATATCTTATAATTAGCTCTAGTGACCAAAGTGAACCTTGGTCTCTACCAAATGATGTTATAAAATTATCTCCTATATGCATGAGTTTTATGTTCCAAATTATTATCTATCACCTATACAAGTGTTTTGATTATACAAAATACCATTAAGCATATGTATGACTAAACCCATATCCAAATTTCATTTGTTTTCCCTAAAGGAAAATATCGACCAATAGGGACAATAGTGGAAATAGGATTTATCCCTATGGGTCAATCATATTGATTTATATCTTAAATTGACTGTTAGAGGACCAAGGTGTTGATGCTTCTAACTGTACCATAGGTGTTATTTAGTGTTAATGAATACTTCTCATTTTAGGATTTAAAAAATTCAAGGCATGAGTTATAGTTTGTGACAATTCAGTGATGTCTATGGTGGAATAGAAGTAGAGTATGGGAATTGTCCACAATATTTGTTTATTTTAGTGGTTGGGAACCACTAGGGTCTAAATACTTGGATCTTTGTGAATTTGATGATTTCTAGACTAATCTAAATGAGTATTAACAATGATATTTAAACTAAAGTGAGTATTGATAAAAAAAAATAAGAATAACAAAGGGTAAGGTAGAAAGGAAACATGATTACAAATTCTCATCTCAAATATTATGACAAAATTCTAATTATTTTGAGCACACATGAACCAATTTATGTTATAAAATAGCATGAACTAAAATTACATCATAAATTAGGAAAAAATTAGAGGAAATATAAAAATCATAAGTAAGAACCAATTTTACTTTAAATGTTTGTTATTGTGGTCTGAATAGCCTAAACACATCCAAATGTAAAGCAAAATAAAATGAAGTATACTTAAGATCTTTATAGTTAATCTAGAATTAGCCTAAATCAAAAACCCTACAAAAAAGAATGTGACTCAAAGTATTGCGATTCCTTCAAACTTAAGATGACAACATGTAATTGAGAGACAACATTGACATTTAACAAACTATAAAGACAATATTTTTAGAATTCCTTAGTTATCTTAAATGCTCTTAGTTTACAATTGCTCAAAAGCTCTCTCTTTTACAAAATGGTACTCCCTACCTATTTATAAGAAACATAAGTGGTTTAATAGTTAACTTTCTCAAAATATACACCTATAAGATAAGCATAGTTGTCCTTAACATAAAGACACAATATGAAAGGCTTTCATGCCAACTTGACAAGAATAAGTATATGCTAATAAACTAGCATATATTTTACAAAAAGAATATTCTTTTACAAAATAAATTGTTGGGCCCTTCAATTATCCCTATCTAAGGAAGTCTTTCACCTTGGTGTATTTTTCATTAATTATCTCAAAATCCACTATAGGCTTCATTAGACAATCCTCTTCTTGACTTGCTAACTTTTCAAATTCATTATTAGCCTTAGCCATGCATTTCTTGATACATTATGTTTCTATAATCTACTTCCCTATAGTAATCATGATGTTAAGGATATTTTGATTATCCTTGGTAAAATGGCCTTGATTGTCCCTAATGCCTTAGATGCAAACACTAACTCTATTCTTGAATTCTTCATCACTAATCAGGTCCATAGTAGTGTTTTGAGAAGGTTTATCCACAGGCTCCCAAAAATCTTCTCCATTCTATTTACCAAGTCCTTGTCTTCTTTGATGAAATTGTTGAAATTTATACACTAGGTGATCAAATCTTCTTTATTATCCATAAAAACTACCATGAGGATATCTAAATGTCTAATCTTGATGATCTTGAAGTCCAGGGCCTACTTTGTCCTATGTACATTGATAATTTCTACCATCTGAGCTTAAGAATCCTACCATTGGGTGATTAAGGCTTGTGCCATCTCATATTGATGGTTTAAAGCACTTAATCTAAGCTTTATTCTCTTTAAATTATCAAATGTTTCTAGTAAATATTTATTCATCATTTTTAATATGCCCTTAAGAATTGAAAGTAGGACCTGAGCCTCTTAATCTTGCTTTTCCTTCTCCAATTTGAGGATCCTCTACTTCATTCCTTGGATTCCATATATGGTCATTATTGATTGTGCCATTACCAAATTAGCTAAATACTTTTGAAAGATAGGATGTTCTCATGTTGCCTACCACTGAATGGGATTTAAGCCCATAAATGGTTCCACCTTTTGAAAGGTGAACTCCTCAATGTCAATAGTAGCTTTCTTTGTCACTACTCTCTCAATACCTGATGTGTCTATATTTAAGTGGACCTTTTTGTTATACTCCTTTAATTTTAGTTTATTAGGAACTTATACATTTTAACTCCTAGAGGTCCCTAGGGTGTCAATCCCTTGGCTCTCCTTGTTTTGAAGGATTTGGATCCTTCTCACTACTTGTTTATTCAAAATGTCTTAGATCCATAGGTTGATATTTTGTTGAGAATCTATGCAAACTTGAGTTAAATACAATGATGGAGAAAGAGGTGGGATTTTATATAACTTCACATAGACAAACTAGTCAAGAATGACTGGTCCATAAATAGGGTTCTCATCACTAAAGAGGTTAACTTCACTAGTACGATGAGTGAAGGTTAACCTAGGCTTAATTGTAGGTACCAAAGGAACCAAATCCAACTTTTCTTGTCTCTTTCTTCCCTCTAGTGGGATAAAATACTTTCTTATTGCATTAGAGGAATCCTTATCTCTATCAAAATCATAGGCAACTATAATTTCAACAAGAGCACTCTCCACTATTTCTCTTGCCTCCAGGGCAATCATGCTAATGTCTTCCACTAGGGAAGGAGGCCTTGATGGAGATGCCTAGGGTTGAGGACCTTCACTAGGTCTATGCTCTATCCTTAGCTCTTGATCCACAACTTTACCCTTTCCTTTGATATCCTTAGGTTACCCAACCTAGGGTGGCTTTGTAAATTCTAGTCATTGAGGCTTAGAATATTGTCTTCTAATAAGTGTCTCTTGATAATTAGTCCCAAATGGTCTTGGAAAAAAGTTTTAATGTAAGGGATGTAGTTTCCATCTCTCTCTTGAGGGTTTATTGTCTTTGACTAGACTATTCTCCAACTAGATATTATAGCCTTTGATCTTAGATAAGACCCCTTCAAAGTTCTTTGCCTTTGTATAAATATCATCTCCCATGCCTGGTTGATGTTTTTATTCAGTTTTTGGAACCTTTTTATCTTGGATGTGGTTGGTAACTTTGTTATTGGGGTCCCACATTTTAAGTTCATCCATTTGGAAATTAAAATAATTTTTGTGGATTACCATAATTTATAGTTGTTTCCAATCCTTGATCATAATCCTACCAATGTCTAATGGAAAGGGGTGTAGCTGAGTTTTTTTTTTTTTTTTGTCTTGCATATCCCATCCACACCTTGGATGATGTGATAAGAAATATATTTCTCTATAAGCTTATTAGGGACATGAATGGGAAATTTGTATGGTTGAATAATGATTCTTTCTATCCTTATTATAGTGCAATCTAAATAAAACCATACATCCCCCATGGTTTCAACTTATCTTTTGATTAGAGAGAAGAGTATTGGCATAGGGACATCAATGCTTACCTCATAATTGGTTGAGAAGACACCATCACAAATGAATTACATGTGGTTCCTATATTTGAATATATGTAATTTTTAGTAGTGATGGGAAATAGTGGTTTTACCATTAGGGGACCAATTTTGTATGTCAAGGAAATCAATAGAGGCCAAAAGTGAATCCAAGAGATAAGAAATCATAAATAATTTCTTGAAGGTCTTTGTCTTTATGTCTATCAATTATTTAGCCAATAAAAACTTTATTAGGTCTCTAATAGGACGAGTTAAATTCAACTTCAACATGTAATGATCATAAAATACCCAGACCTTGCTCACATATGTAGTGGAAGGATCACCAAAGGATATATTTAGTAAGTTCATAGATATCCTAATTCCATACATAAATTATACAATAGGAATTAAAACATCATGGGACCTAAAAACATGGGAGCCTTGGATTAACCAAGATGTGAGGACTGAATCCAAGTTATGGGTGTCTGTCCACTCTCTCAAGGATGGGAGATCAATATAAGGCAAGGGGAGATTGTAATAAGTTTATAAGGCCATAGGGGAAATGCATGAAACATTCTTAGTTCTTCCCTCTTTAATTATCTATTCCCCATCTATTCTAAAATTAATTAAAATGGGAGTAAGGAGGTTGATATAATGCATTACCTCTAGTTTGGTTTTAGCATGGTGGAGGTCTGCAAACTGAATTGAGACTAGGTCATTAAATATCTAGTAAAAATGACATTCCTCTTTTATTCTTAGTAGATGGGTTGAAATTCCTCCACAAGTAAGAATAACTCAGACCAATTCCTAATTCCATGCACATTTAAGGCTATCAAGTCAAACATGTGTCCTTGAAGATCTTTCCTTCACTATCTAAAGTTAGATAAAGCTCTACTTCCATTTTCATATATTGCATACATACCACCATTGATGACACTAAATTATACTTGTAAGATCACTAAGGGTTTCATTAGGGCACTTACTTCAATATTTAGTTGTATTATTTTGATTGCTTTGTCATCAATTGAGCTGACTCAGGTCTTTTTTATAGAGGGCCTAGGGTTTTTAACCTTTAATGGTGTAAATATATACCTCTTAATCTTGTACATGCCTTAGATTTTATGGGACCTTATTCTCATGACCTCTACATTTTTGAGCTTAAGATATCTTTGATTTTTATCTTTCATGCTTGTGTGGAGCCTATGTGGCATGGCTTCATGCCTTTCATGGTAAATTTTGTAAAATATTTAAAAGTCTTATTTATTTTTCTATAAAAATATAAATATATGTCCTTACATTTTCTGGGTCCTTTTATCCTTAGGTTCATTGGTTATGCAACATGTCAAGCTCACAGGGCCTTTGAAAAGTTATTTGGCTTAATGCACAATTAGATCAAATTTAGTGAGCAAGTAATTGCCATTAGATATTTTTTGGGCCCAAATCATTAACTACATTCCTTTAGGATGTATATTGGCCACAAATCAACCTTCATGAAGCCTTTGAAAAGTCTTTAGGCTTGACTCACCATTCGATCAAATCTAGCGAGTGAGCAATCATTGTTAGATCTTGCAAGATACACACCTTCTAATCAGTTCCATGACTATATACAATTAGACTTAAAATGATGTTCCTAAAGTCCTTTTATGTTAAGAAACACAAAATAACTTAGGTTAAGACCTTTTATTCTAAGTTTTCCTATGTAAAAATGCTAGCAATTCCTTGAAAGGGTCCTTAGAAATGCCCCCTTTGCTTAGGCTTTGAAAAGTTGTCCAAGTTAAATTTGATGGGTTTGGTAATGTTAAATATGTCCTCATAGATGTCAAATGATGGGAGAGAACTTATCAAATCTAAGACAATGAAATTTCTTGATCTAATGACTGAGTGCCATGCATTAGGCTTTTAAGGTTAAATTTGTAGGGTTCGGTAATGTCAAATATGTCCATACAGATGTCAAATCATGGGAGGGAACTTGACAAATTTAAGATAATAGAATTAATTTGGTCCAGTGACCAAGTGACATAAGTTAGGTTTTCTATAATTCCTAAGGCTTTAGGGTTGATGTACATCATCAGATTAAAGCTTTTGAGGCAGTGAGGACTACTAGATCATAATCTGAGTGCTTGATAGAGATTGGTTTCCCTTTCAATGTTAGCTTTGGTTTGCACTGTTGGATCAAAATCTTTGATTGGGTGAGAAGGATCAGATCTATAAAAATGCATGCACTTTAAGTTAAGGCATAATATGTATAAAAGTTTATCCTAAGGTTTAGACCTTATAAATTTGTTCGTGCTTATAAACACAAATACATTTAAACCTTAATAATACTTAGTTAATCCAAAATGGCTCTCAAGTTTTAAAAGGGAAAAAGGTCCAAGTCTCGATTTTATATTAATATTTGGCAATGTTGAAAAATATAATGAAAGCTTAATATAAAGTTAGATATAAGGTTTTTTAACTAAAAGGAAATAAAATTTATTGCTAGACTTTTACCATGAACATTTAAATTCAAACCCCTAGGGTTTACTGCTTAGGAACCATAGATTTCTCCATGAAATCTACAAATAATCATCTCAAATAAAATCATTAGCAACATTAGTCCATGAAACATAATCACAACCAGATACACTGAAGCTCATGTTTTTCTTGAAATTTAATTGTCTTTAAATTTCAAGGGAGAATAACCCTTTCACATTAAATCCAAAACACAGATGTCTTGTAACATTCACAAGGGTCCCCTTTTAGCAAAAGCAAAAAAATGGAGGCATGTTGGTCTCAACACAAGGGACAAGGTTGACCAATGGGGATAAATCCTATTACCCCTATTATTTAATCTTGTCCTTTAGGTATAATGTATGAGATTTGGTTCTAAAGTTAGCCATATATATGCTTAAGGGTATTATAAGTAATTGAAATAGTTATTTAGGTGATAAATAATAATTTGGAATAAAAAACTCCTACATATATGAGAAAAGTTTACAACATCATTTAGCAAAGACCAAGGTTCACTTTTATCATTGGAGCTTATTCTAAGAGATTGAATAATTGATATACTACATGTATAGTTAAACACTATGGATTAGATTGATATTTAACATATCAATCATATAAATATGATGTCCTTAGAAAGATGTCATAAACCTCTAAAGGTGAAATGTCAAAAGTTAAAATTCCCTTCATAGGATTTACTTTGTATTGGAAGGTGCATTAGAATCAAACCTGTATACCCTTCCTCTAGTAAGGAGGGTAAGGGAGTTACATCTAAGGATGTATTTGAATTTTTACTCAATTACCTTTAGGATGAGATGATCCCAATCATCTTCTATTCTAGTTACAAATTTTATTCACTTAACTAAAGTTCAAATAATTATCATTTCACTTGAGTAAGGAACTCTTCTCTCCTTAACAACTTTCAATCATGGTTAAATGGAAAAACAATATATATATATATGTGTGTGTGTGTGTGTATATATATATATATATGTATGTGTGTGTGTGTGTATATATATATATATATATATATATATATATATATATATATATATATATATATATATTACTTGACTAAGGTTCAAATAAACTCTTCTTATGTCTAAATTTTAGTCATCCAAATTTTTGGTAGTTCGACATGTTGCATTTTATTTTGCAGATCCATTTAGATATGTGGTAGTTAAATCTATTTATTTTTGTAATTATTCTATTTAAATTTATGGTATTTATGTATTTGTGTCCATATTATTATATTCCATAGAATGATTTATTCTTATTCATAACATTGTGTGATTATAGGAGTAGTGAGCCTTTCCATCAAAGGCCAGATAGAATGTGAAAGGAGGAAGGGAATGTTTTCATACATAACATAATCTGATTTGATAACTAAAGATACGTGTTATTACATATTAAACTACTTTCTCATTATAGATATACATATAGATATAGAGCAGTGGCTCCCCAATGCTTTTAGATATATAGATAGGGGACCAAACAACTGGGATGATGGATGCATGAAAGTTAAAAACCACAAGTGAATACTTGTGTCAAGATAAATCAAGTTTTACTATTCTCCTCTCTATGTTGTTGAATAAATTATTTCATTATGGATTTAGAAAATGATTTTTTTGTGATCCCCACTATCATTCGACAAAATATCTATCATGATATTGACTCTCAACCAAAATATCTATCATGATCATGACTCCAAATATCATTATCACTATCATTGAAAAGAATATTTATCATGATTTGGCATATTGGGCATTACTATTAAATTTAAAATTAGTTGGTTGATCTAGGTTTTGGTCTACCTAGGATGTCCCTCTAGGCTTAGGTTGTTGTATATTTCCCAACCCTGTCACTCAATTTGAGTTCCTCCTCATGTGATTAAAACCATGTGATTGAGGAATATATGCATGTAGAATTAAATCTTGAGTCGACCATAAATTAATGTTAGTCTCATATGAACCAATGATTTTACCATGCATCAACATGGTTTTGTTATTAATCAAGGCATTTATCATGTATGAGTACACAAATTTATATATTCAAATGTGATTGAGTTATCTCCCAACCATTATGGCTAGTTGGTTGAGATGGATCTCCTCTCATGGCCTATGGTATAGCTTTATTTATAATCCATTTTATATCATGTTAGTAACATGATTAATGCAATCATATTCATTTGATCATGTTACCATACTAGTTAGATCTAAATTTACTCAATCTAGTGAGATATAAGATAATTTATTCTACTTATAAATTATGCATGTAAGTTAAGGTCATTTACACACAATTTCATATTCCCATTTCTGTATGATATCATATTTCACAACTCCACTCCAATTAAAGTTTTTGTTCAACCCTAAAAAAATCTAGATTATAGTTATCTAGGTGTTAAAGGGGTATATATAAATGAAATGGGATAAGGATGATACTCAGATCTATAGTAGGGCAATTATATGTTAAACTTACATATAAGAATACACTAAATTTATTATGTTGAGATAGTCTAAATATGGAAAGTATAAGTATGATAGATATATAAATGACAAAAAAGTGGTGTACTTAACTTTTCATGATGTTAATTTAGTTATGAATCTAGAATAGGTATAAATTAAGTGGGAAGGATATTATATAATAATCATCATATTTTAGCTCTAATGCTTCTAGATCTATGGATAATAACATCATCCCATGATGGTTGCATTGATGTTATTATTTGGGTTTAATGCTAATGTCATATGTGAAACAAATACTAAAATAAGATGTGATCACCTAGATACTTTTGGTTTTTCTCTTGCCTTCACTATGGTGCATTTGTATCTAGGTCATGGATTATTACTCCTTGTGAAATTGAAAAACCATAGTTTTCCACCTTCATAGTGACCTTTGGGAAAAGTGGGTTGGTGGTAACCTAGTGTTGTGCTACCCTAAAGGCTCTACTATCAGTGGGCACTACCTACATATATAATACTTTGAATAAGCCTTCAAGATCATGTAATTATCTCCTACATGTTAACTTATGTCTGAATAATACAATATGTGCAAAGTAAATAATGACCCATCTTGTAACTTGTAAATCTAGACTCTTTAAATACTCATTTAGTATTTCAAACATGTATATTTGTTTTGTCTATGACTATTATGTAAATAGGGAAAATTTAATCAATTTAATTCTTGATAGAGTTTTTTTGATAAGTTGCCTTGGTCTCTTTAGTCTTTCTCTAGGTGAAGAATGAATGAGGGTTGATATTATATTTATACCAAATTTATTTGGAGTAATAAAATGTATTAAATCACTTAAGATGACCATTAGGACACATTCAAATTTCAAATTAGATGCCTTTATGGCACTTGACACTTGCATCAAGATAGGATTGTAATGTCAATGCTACTATCTATCTTTAATATTAGTGTCCAAGGAGTAAGAAAGTAGATACAAGTTTATAAATTTCATGTATGGAAGATAAGTGCATTTTAAGATTTTTTGGAAAGATAGAATACCTAGGTCATCAAAATGATATTGTTATAACTAAGATATATAAGACAAGGGGCATAAAGATAGAGTAGACATGATACTTATGGAAGTGGTAAAGGTAATGAATTGAGAGGAATATCCAGGGTATATGTTTTCAAAGTATACAATACTAAGGTTATATAAGCATAAAATATAGTTTACATCCCCCCCCCTTAAACTAGTAATTAAATTACTAGTTTAAAGAAAAAGAATGCAAACCTAGGTGTGTATACACACCTTGTCTTTGTATGTGCCCAATTTTATTGATTTACTTATGGATGAATTGTAACCAAGAGCATGTTATACTATAAAATTATTGCATATAATATGGGTTTAAATTACTTGAAATATATTGAAATTCAAATATCAAGGTTTAGGAGTACACTTGTGTGTCAATGTAAACACCTTGCATATTGGCAAGTTGTTTTGAAAAAGATGTATCATTAAAAGGGTATGAAATTGAGATTAGAAAAAATATAGATATAAATTTAAATTACATATATCCAAGGAGATAGAGAGATAGATAGATAAATAAATATATTTTAAGGCACATGCCCCAACTTTGGATCAAAAGTGAGTTTCCACTTGTCATATTAGATTAGCTCAATCATGTAACCCAATGATTCTTATAACCTAGTGAGCCTAGATGATTAATTCAAACATGAAAACTTCTCAAGATTAAGTTTTTTGATCACCTCAACCATACTAAACCAAACCATCTAATACAATAGATTGGCTCAATAAAAGTCTATAAAATTTAATGGATATCACTACAAAAAATACTATGATATGGTAATAGTCCATAAAAGATTTTTGAAATCTAGAATTGATTTGGATTTTTAAATATTAGGCACGTGTTACATAGTGTATCCACCTTAGATATGTCTCATGCTAAAATTGTGTATAACAATAACAATAATGTGTATAATTCTACCATAACTATGAATCTGAATCATATAATTATGTGTTTTGGCCCATTTAGATAATTATGTAAGTGTGGATAACATTCTTCCAAAGCATTCCCCCACTATATATAGAGATATATGAAAATTTATGTAAGTACCAATGTGGAAGACATGTTTCCACAACATTCCCCCACTATAATTTAGAGATGTTAAATACTGAATAGGTGTGGATAACATGATTCCAGATCATGCCCCCATTAAATCTAGTAACTGATATAAGTACCATATACTAAATGAATGTGGATAACAAGCTTCTAAATAATTCCCTAACTAAATTTGATAACTCTAAATGTGTGAAATCCATGACCATATGACATGCCCCCATTAAAACTAATATTGATCATATATTGAATGAATGTGGATGGCATGCTTTCAAACCATGCCCCCACTGAATCTAATAAATTATTCCAAGAGTGGATAACATGACTCTATGACATGCCCCCACTAATATGCCTCCCACTTTAGGTGAATTAAATATAGTAAATAGTAGTTATCTAGCCTCAAAAGGATAAGAGAGTTGTATAATTTGTGAATTTAATCATGTGGCATATAGAAAGGAACATGTCTAGGTAAATGTTTCATTGAAATTAATAGAACCAATGTGATCATATGTAGGCTTAATATTCATGATAAGCATTATGTAAACATATATATATATATATATATATATATATATATATATATATATATATATATATATATATATATATATATATATATATATATATATATATATATCAACAAGAAAATAAATACACACATATAATCACTTAAAAGTAAGTTAAAAGGCAATGGTATAAGGATAATATAAACAAGGGGCATGTTCAAATGTTTCACAATCAAAGGGACATAACTTAGTTAAGTGTCTATAAAATCAAGAATGATATATTCAAAATTTCATACAAAAAATAATGGCATATGTAAATGTCAATGAAATCAAACATAGGCATGGGGGCCACAAGTAAAATAACATATTCAAATGATTGAGCAAGTGAATTCAATATCAAGGCAAGACACTTAATAAATTACATAAATTAAAACATAATAAACCAACATAAACATGTCATAGTATCTTAATGATCCAATGTGTTAGGAAATTATGTCAAGTTTATAGCATATCAAGTACCATGTATAAGATATAATCATGGAAAATAGGTAGGTGTAAGTACATATAAAATATAAAATATGATAATGTAGAGTTATCCTTGAATAATATAACATGTATGTATGTTATAACCCCACTGGTTTTAAATTAGAAAATAGTGAAAAAAAATTTTAAAAAAACTTTAGTTTAATAGTCAAATCAGATTATTCCCAAATAAGATTAGTTAAGTGATCATTATATAAATGCATCTTTCATATTATACCAGTTATGATTCATTTATATAATGATAAATTAATCACATTCAACATAATTACAAATTTAATTCATCACAAAATGTATAATTTATGAATAATAACTTATTTAACTACTGAAAGTTAATACCATACTAATATATAATAAGATGAGCCAATCTATTTTTTATCAATGAAAATAATAAAATGTTTTTACATCAAAGTGTATATAAATAACTACAATGTTCCATAGAACCAACAAGTGTCCATAAATTCATTATAAGTATATAAACTAAAATCATGAGTAAAATTCTCTATCAACTAACTATTGGAGGAGAGGGAGAGCATCATCAAAGTGAATTTTTATTCCAACCATGGAACATGGATACCCCACACAATACCCAACTAGGGAATGACCCTATCTTCATGGATGAGTAAATGATAATGATGCAAGTATTGAGAAGTCAACTAGAATCCATGTGCTGTAAGATTATACCTACATGAAACATATCATAAATAATTCTATTCTAACATGATGCCATTCATACGTGCATATAATCAAACAGGTGAAATGATAATGTTTAACTATAAACATTACTTTGGATAAAATTTTCATATATTTTAATGATCCATTAGATCAATAATTATCACACACACTCAATTGGATTTCAAATAATCTAAATACTAAAGACTCTAACTATATGAATCAAAATTTGTCTCACAATAATAATTGTTACTATCATTAAACCAGATTACTAAATAATCCATATAAAAGAATTCCATGGATTTATCATAAAAATTACTATTTAATACCATAGTAATTAAATACAAGAAATATTTAAATAATCTCATGTTAAATAATAACTTATTATCACCTAAATATTTCCAAAGTTTCAATATAACTAAAGTCCATTTTCTAATGAGGAAGTATTATAATTAATTTTTTTTCCAACCACTATTATAATATCCAATAAATTTACCAATTCCATTCAAACATCCCATGTTCACAAGTATTATATATAAATAATACAATTCAATAATTTCACAATATATCCTAAAATAACCATCAAATAATAACAAATACAAGATTATTTTTTCTAATCAATAATTTATCATTTTCCTCATGATTAATAACTAAAACAATGTATTATTAATTAATGATTAAATCCTATTTTGTATATGAATAAATCTATTCACTATAAACAAACATCTATTACATAACAATTTATCTACATACATATGTATATCAAGTACATCCATATATATTTATATACAATTACAACCCTTAGCCACTGACCTATTAATGGATTGATACACACACACACACACACACACACACACACACACACACACACATTCCAAGTGTAGAGAGGTTTTCAAAGCAAGTTATTCAAGCATTAGTCCATAAATAATGAAATATGCATAGAGAATTAACTAACCAAGCTTGTCTATTCCTATGGGAATTATAAAAGATAGCAAGAAACAAATGAAAGAAAGTAACATCATATTACATTCCCAAATGGATTCACCATACCTATATGGCTCAAAATACTATTCTACCTTAATCAAGCATCTTGGTCTTTGTCAAAAATGGTGGTAAGCTCCTCCAATGCCTCAAGAACACTCCATAAAACCTAGGCTCATGATTCCAAATCACTAAACTAGCCTATCAATGAAGCTTGCAAGCAAAATCTATGATCAAATGCAAAACCTTGTGGAAACAATTTAAAATTATAAGTTTTCAATATTCAATTTTTTAGAAAATATTTGAGCATATTAACTTTTCACTAAAATATCTTACAATTCATATCTATGGCCTCTCTATTTATAGATTTTTGAGATTGGTCAGGGTCAACCATGACCATCCATCTCAAGATTAAGATGTGTGGCCGTGGATAATCTTAATATTTGGAATTAAATACATAATTATCTTCATCATGACATTGGAATAAGGGGCATTGAAGAGGTATGGGAAGCATTAACTAGGCATGGGGGACCCATAATCCTGATATATGTGGCATTTGTGGCCTAGGGATTTATTCCCAATAAATGATGTCACATGATGATGTAGTTAATATGAATCAATTTTTTAATAAAAAAATTCAATGACTCTCATGGAAAATCCACTTAATCTCTTGATTTGGATTAATTAGCCTTAAACAAGGTTAATCAACATTTGTGCAATTATTTGAAAATTGGCCCTCAATTAATCAAAATGGTCAGAAAGTCATATTACTAGGTTGTAATTTGACTAGAGATGAATTGGAAGGTGATGTTAGATACATTGGAGTTGTATTCCCATATAGGATGTTTCTAACACCAAATAACAAAGGTATATGGTGTGTACTAATGAATTAGAATAAAAGAGTGATCCAGAGCACTAAATGGTGAAATGGTCATTTTGACTCAAAATGATCTAATCAAAGTTAGTTGGCCCATAAAATACATTTCCCTATTTAGGGATACTTTGACCTAAACTAGCACTTGTAAGTGACAAGTTCAAACCATTTAGGAAGTTTTATAGATTTTGACCTAAAATGTGCATTTGAGTGTAATTCAAGTAAGATTGACAATTTTAACACAAATGGTGTTAAGCCTTATATGTCTACACCAAGTACCATACTTAAGGAATATCAATTCATATTTAAACAAGATATAAATCTCATCAACACTACATAACATTCAAAAACCAAATTAAATGTATACAACTTAAACTATTAAATATTATTATGTACCATATGGTGCATTTATTGAAATCATTCATCATAGGATTAACCCCCAATTAAACATCTAAGGCCCCAAAATAGTTTATCTTTACCTATTACAATGTTTAAAACTTAGACATAATATGTAAAATTGTGACTTTATATCAATACTCAATCGATATAACCAATATTAAATCATGTAGTATGTTATTCAACTAAAAACTACATATAGTCTTTCATACACAATCATCACATAATATTATAAACATAGTCAACTCAAGATTATTTAATCCCAAGCAATATAAAATTGCATACCCATTCCATACACAAACTAAGTCAATAAATTACCATTATAACACATTTGACCCACAATACTTATATGTAGTCAACATACAAATGTTTATACCTAGATGTTACAAAATATTTTATACATAATTATAATGATTTACTCACAATCAACTATATAATTATATACATAATCATTAAAAAACTAAACTAAGTTGATTAATATCATTTAGCTACCTATACAACATTATGCAAAATTGACTTAGGATCCCCAATTATCTATTTAAACAAAGTTAATGAATAAACATTTTGATATTGTCAACTCACAAACTATTATACATAATCCAATCATAAATACATATACATATTCATATTACATCCAATGATACCCTCATTTATATAATAAAAAAATCCAAATATAACTCTAGCCTCAAATAATATCCCAAGCCATTTATTGAAATGGATACATAACCAACACATATACATAGTCGTATATAAAGTATTTATACACATTCAACTTATATGTATATATATATATATATATATCAATTAATGAAGAAATACATAGCCATTTACTATATTTCAATGAATTAAGATATACTCAAGCAAGTAATGATTATGGAAAAACCCTAATTCAAAGCCTAATCAAAATAATATCTCTATGCCATTTCAATAAAATACATCCATTTTAATACATAAATGTGTTAAGATAAATTATTCAAGTCAATTATTAATAAAAAATCCTTTTTTAACCCTAAACCAAAGTAATGTTTTGAACCCAATCTGATAAAACTTGAAAATTTTAGTAAAACACACAATAACACACAATCATTTAGGCTCTATAAAATAACACAATTTTATAAATTCACTATGTAAAAATATTTATATTTGCAGTCACCTTAACTATTTGTACACATGTTATACCCAATCAAATCATGGATTTGATTCTATGGGGAAATTTATTCTCCCACAGGGTCAAATCCTTGACCTCCTCTCAAGGGTTTTAACCACTAGATAACTATTTATAAAAACCCCAATATAATTTCATCAAATCGTATAACATGCATACAAATTTTTAGAGTGAATTAAATGAAAAAACCTAATTTTATATTTCATGAAGTAGTCTACCCATATCTATAGTTAAAAGTTATTCTCTTTTCTCTCATTCCCCTCTCTCTACCATGGCTAACATCCAAAATCCTAGAACTCCCTTCTTCTTTATTATTTTTTCCATGCCTTTCATGCATTTTGAAAACCCATAATATCATGGTGACCCATTCTCTACCATAATTTATTTGATAATTGCTCACCATAAAAATATAAATTTATAGCATGCTTCCCACATCTCTGAGATCAACCACCAAATTCATATTCCAACTCACAATCAAACCCTATCTACCAAATTGCATTGTTCAAGTAATAAATACTAATACAAAAACAAATGATAGATAAAAAATTAAGTTTGACATCATGTTATGTCAATAAACATAATTATTATGTTTAATATTAGCTCTAATGCCTATCCTTCACTTAGTTAATAAATAATACATTTAAAAAATCAATGCCACATACCTAGGTAACCATTAGATATTTAGGAACTGATTCACCCTAGGTATCACCTTAGGTCTAGGTTAGATATAGATTAATAAAATCCCTTTCTTATAAGATCAATAATGTAATTTATCTCTATGTCATACATATTCATGTTCTAATAATACTTTTATTGAATGTCATAGGTACATGCCTATAAGAGTTATGCAGTCAACAAGAGTATAATAAAAACAAATGTACCATGTCATACTATATACTAGAAACACATCATAATCCAAAAAATAGTCACAACATAAATTAATACTGAAGAACATTTAAACACTAATATAAAGCATTTCAACACATCTAAGCATATATCAATTAAACATAATTAAATTAGCTAAATCATACATTTAATCTTCTATGTGGTGTGTGTTGGCTTCATCATCAAATCTCAACACCTCCAACATTTCCATCTGTATCAGCCTCTCTTATGATACTCTCCCTCCATATATGTATTGAGAGTAAACTTTATCCTACATCCACCTGACAAATATAAATAGTAGTTAGCTTGTAACTATGGTAATTAATTCAAGTGCTACTAAAGCATAATAATACCGAATAATCATAATCCACATGCATATAAAACTCATGTACAACTAACCAAGCAATTAATGAGTCACATGAAATAACCATTATATGTTTAACCATACATCATTATTATGAAAATAGTTTGTTAGAGTAATTATTAAATAACATTAACCCCATGATATTTATTTAATAAGTAAATCATGTTTAGTGAGGAAATTAGGGTGTAACATCCTTCCCTCCTAAAACTGGTCAACCTCCCAATGACACTTATTTAAAACAAAATTTCTAAAATCAAATAGTGGAAAATCAATGAAAATAGTAAATAATCAAACAAATAAATGTGGAAACAACCTTTATAGCTCATCACATTTTTTCCAAGTGGAACTATCCTCTAAATTTTGGTCTCACGATACCTTACACTATGACACTTATCTATTAGGCAAACTAGGTTTGTGAGTGTTAATTATTTTTATTAGTTCTACTATAATCACCCCAAAATCCAAAACATGTAAATCATTCCAATCTATTACATGAAAATGATTAACTACATAGTTTTTAAGATAGGACACATGAAAAACATTATGTAAAAGAGATAGAGATGGTGGTAATGCAAGACTATATGAAATAGGAATGATCACTTCCAAGACTTCAAAGGGTCTTACATATCTTGGTGAAATCTTCATTGATTTACTGAATTTAATCAAACTCTTCTAAGACGTAGCCCTCAAAAATATTTTATCACCAATAAAAAACTATCTTGCTATCTTTTTCAAATCAACATAGATTTTTTGTATATCATTGGATTAAACCAACCTTTGTTTGATTAACCTAACCTTATCCTCCATTTATATAAGCATTTTAGGACCACAGACCATCCTATCTTCAAGCTTGTCCAAACTAATTAGTGTTTGACACTTTTTTCTATAAAATTCTTCAAATGGATCCATCTTTAAAGATGATTGATAAGAGATATTATAATAAAACTCTACTATTGAAATATACTCTTCCCACTTTATTACTAATCCATGTAATACATTTGAAGAATCTTTTATATAACTTGGTTTACCCTCTCTATTTATCCATCCATTTTTGAATGATATGTAGTACTAAAATTCAACTATGTGCCTAAAGATAAATATAGATTTAACCAAAACCTAGATGTCATCCTCAGATCTTGATCAAAAATGATCTTCTATAGAAACCCATGTAATTGGTACACCTCTTTCATGAATCTCTTCACAAGCATTGTTTCATCATCAATCAAATTACTTGGTATGAAGGGAACTACCTTAGTTATTTTGTTGACTACCACCAAGATCATGTCATGTTAGTTTTATGATAAAAGTGTTAGGTGTGGATCCTAATTGTCTTCTAGGATCATAGGTTAGAATTATGATATTATTTTAGCTAGTCTTGGATCCCATTCTTTGAATCCCTGATGGCATGGTGGGTTGCAAGGGTTAAAATTTTGATGTTATTAAAATTGCCTTGTTAAATTGTAATTTTGTAATCAATCTAGGCCATTGATTAAAGGTTTACATATCTAACAATAGAGGTTATGTTTAGGTGTTTTTAACACTCAAATGAATTGATATATGATTGAGATGTATGAGTGTGATAGATTTTGAAATATTATACACAAAGAGGAGGAAAAAAGCTAGAGAGGTGTAACATGGTTTGTTACTTGATTTTATTTCTCCCTTGTATTTCTGGAAATAATATACTAGACAAGTTTGGTGGATGTATCCCATCTTGCATGAACCACATTAAATCTATCATCTCTAGTTATGTGCATTTTTATGTTTATTTTTAGAATATTTTGATTAATTTTTTCACATTTTCTCTTGTATGCAATTTGGGGATAGATCTAGGTTTTAATTTATCTTAAAAATGGCAAACCTTAGACAAAGTCCATGATAATTACCTACCACTTCTATTCCAATATATCATGAGGATGCATCAATCATGGCAGATGCACATGTTTATCTTTCACATGATGACACTCCAAATAATGAGACATAAAATCCATTGCATCCCTTTTAATTACTAGCTAAAAATAAAGAGGTTTTATCTCATCCATGAACTTAGTCACTCTAGGGTGACCTGAATAAGGGGTATTATGCAATTATTTTAGTACTGTACTCATCAAGTTTTATCTATAAAGTACATACATTTTTCCATTATAGCTCAAAATACCATCATTCTCTAACTTGAATCCTTAGAACTTAGGGTTCTAATCATCTTATGATAAATCTTTCCTAATTTGCTCATTGAATTCATCTCCAAGGGAGAATTTTATAACTTGATAAATAAAGGTACTCTTGATAGTATCCAAAGTTATTATATACCTTTTATGACTTAGGGCATCAACAACTCTATTTTCCTTACCCTTGATGTAGATAATATCAAAATCATATTTAGATAGTAAATCTAACTAATGCCTTTAATCAGTATTTAGGTTTAATTAGATGAAGATATATTTAAGCCTCAAGTTATCAGTCTTTAAATCAAATAGTTTCCCTAATAGATAATGCCTCTAAACTTGTAAAGAATGCATAGTTTGCCTATGGTTTAAGCTTCCTAGACTCATATGCTAAAAATGAACCATCCTACATAAAAATCCTCTAATATTATCCCCAAATGCATCAATGATTACTGAGAACTACCCATTAGTATCAATAAATTTTAGCACAATTATCGATGTAAATCTCCTTTTTAACTCATAAAAATATTTGTCACACTTATCTCACAAAAAAACTTTTATTTTTCCACTGAAGATAGTTAATTGGGTTAGATATTTTCAATAAAATTGGAACAAATTTCTTGTAATACCCTACAAGTCTCATAAAAATTATTACCTGATACACATTTTTGGGTGTTGGACATTCTATAATAGCTCTTATCTTCATCAGATCAACTAAAATTACACCTATGGAGATCATGTCTCCTAAATATTGCACTTTCCTATGGAAAACACACATTTAGACAACTTACCATAAATTTTGTGCTTCCAAAAATGATGAAACGCCAACTCCAGATGTTTTAGATGTTCTTCCTCATTATTAGAATAAATAAGGATATCATTTATAAAAAATAAAAAAAGTGATCAAAACATTCTCTAAAAACACTATTCATGAGATTCATGAATGTTTCTATAGCATTTTTTTAACCCAAAAGGCAACACTATAAATTCATAGTGCCCATATTGAGTTATGAACATTGATTTAGGAACATCTTCTTATTAAATCTTCAACTGGGGATAGCCTACTTAGATATCTATCTTCAATAAAAATATTTCCCCATGCATTTTATCTAAGATATCATCAATGTGAGGCAATGGATATCTATTCTTGATTATCTCTTTGTTAAACATATTTTAATCAAATCATAGGTGAAGAGTACCATCTTTCTTCTTGATGAACATAAATAGTGCACCCCATGGTGACACACTTTGTAGAATCAACCCTTTAGATAATATTTGTTATAGTTGATCCTTCAACTCAACCAACTCTATAATCATCATCTAATAAGTTTCCTTGGATTGTTTTGAAACTAGGTTTATGTCGATTGAGAAATTGAACTCCTACTTGGGTAGTAATCCTGATAATTCCTCTATAGACACATCCTAAAAGTTCTTAAGGAAAGGTTAATCCTTTATGGATGAATCCTTTATTTCCTTTATATCATTTATTTTGACAATAAATGTCTTACATCCTTTCCTCTAATCCTTCTTAAGTTAAATTGAAAAAATCTACCTAAGTTTCAACTCCCTTTTCTCACCTTAATTCTAAATCTTATTCCCAAAATCATCCTAACATTATACCTTCTTTGATATAAATTTATCTTTGATTTATTCATAGTAAGCCAATTCACCCCTAAGATTGCATCATATGTGTTTTTATAAACAATTAATAATGAATATATATTCATCTTGATGTATAATCTATAATTACATATTTAAATATGTATATATGTTCATAATATAAGTACCCTACTTGAGTAATATCAATTAATATTTAAAAAATATATAAATCTCATTAACACCACATAACATTCAAAACCCAAATTAAATGAATACAACTTAAACTATTAAATATTGTTACGAACCATATGGTAGATTGATTGAAATAGTTCAATACATATTTAACCCCCAATTAAGAATCTAAGACTCCAAAATAGTTTATCTTTACATATTACAATGTTTATAACCTAGACATAATATGTATATCAAATTGTGACTTTATATCAATACTCAATAGATATAACCAATACTAAATCTTGTAGTATATTATTCAACTAAAAAGTACATACAATGTTTCATACATAGTCATCACATAATCTTCTAAACATAGTTGACTCAAGATAATTTAATCCTAATCAATATAAACTTTCATACCCAGTCGATACACAAACTAAGTCAATAAATAACCATTATAACATAGTCAACCCACAATACTTATACACAGTCAACATACAAATGTTTATATTCAGACATGACAAAATATTTTATACAAAAACAATTTATAATGATATACACATAATCAACTATATAATGTATACAAAATCAGTATAAAACTAAACTAAGTCAATTAATATTATTTATTTTCCTATAAACCATTATGAAAAATAGATTCATAATCCCCAATTATCCATTTAATCAAAGTCAATTAATAAATTTTTTGATATTATCGACTCACAGACTATTATACATAGTCCAATCATAAATAAATCTACATAGTCATATTACATCAAATTAAACCCTCATTTATATAATCCAAAGCTAAAAACATAACCCTAGCCTTAGACAATATCCCAAATTGTTTATTGAAATGGATACACAACCAACACCAAATGGATACATAGCCAACACCTAAACATTGTGTACATAATCATATATAAAGTATTTATACACATTTAACTTATATATATATATATATATATATATATATATATATAAGCATTCGATTCACTATATATATATATATCAATAAATCAATAAATACACAACCATTCACTATATTTCAATGAATCAAGATATACTTAATTATGTAATGATTCTGGAAAAACCCTAATTTGAATGCTAATCAAAATGATATCTCTATGCCATTTTAATAACATACATACATTTTAATATATAAATGTGTTAAGATAAAATCATTCAAGTCAATGATTAATAAAAACCCTATTTTAACCCTAAACCAAATCAATGTCTCAAACCCAATCCACTAACACTTGACCATTTTACTAAAACACACATTAACACACAACCGTTTAGGCTCAAATGAAATAACATAGTTTTATAAATTTTCTACATAAATATATTTATATTCACAATCACCCTAACTATTTGTATACATTATACCCAATAAAATCATAGACTCAATTCTATGGGGGGATTTATTCTTCCACAAGGTCGAATCCTTGACCCCCTCTCAAGGGTTTTAACCACTAAAAAACTATTTATAAAAAACCCAAAATAATTTTATAACATGCATATGATTTTTTAGAGTTAATTAAGAAAAAAAACCTACCTATATATTTCCTTAATTAGTCTTCCCTTATAATTAAAATTTCTTCTCTTTCCTCTCACTCCCATCTATCTACCGGTCTAACCTCCAAAACCCCATAACTCGCTTCTTCTTTATCATTTTTTCCATGCCTTTCATGCATTTAAAAAACCCTTAATATCATGGAGACCTATTCTCTACCATAAATAAACAAGAAATACTTTCCTTCAAACCATAAATTCCTATCATGCTTCTGACATCTCTCATCTCAACCACCAAACTCACAGTCCAACTCACATTCAAATCCTAGCCACCAAAATACATGGTTTGACTAACAAATACTAACAAAAAGGAATAAGCAAAAACCAAATTATATCTTACAAATTAGATTCACATCATGTTATGTCAATAAACTTAATTATTATGTTTAATAATATATAGAATGCCTATCCTTCACTTAGTCAATAAATAATACATTTAAACAATCAATGCCACATACCTAGGTAACCATTATATATTTAGGAACTAGGTCACCCTAGATACCACCTTAGGTCTAGATTAGATATAGACTAATAAAATCCTTTTGTTATAAAATCAACAATTTAATTGATTTCCATGTCATATATATTCATTTTCTAATAATACTATTATTTAATGTTGTAAGTACATGCATATAAGAGTTATGTAGTCAACAAAAGTATAATAAATAAATACCATGTCATACTATATAATGGAAACAATCATAATATAGAAAATATTCTCAATAGAAATTAAGACTGAATAACATCTAAAAACTGATCTAAACCATATCAACACATCTGAGCATATATAAATCAAACACAATGAAATTAGAGAAATCATGCTTTTATTGTTATATGTGGTGTGTGTTGGGTTCAGTATTAAATCTCAACACCTCTAACATTTACATATATAACATCCTCCTTGCTAATACTCTCCATCCATATATGTTTAGAGAGTAGAATTTGTCCTACATCCACCTCACAAATGCAAATTGTAGTTAGAATGTAACCTTGATAATAAATATAAATGCTACTAAATCATAATAATACTAAATAATTATAATCCACATGCATATAAAAATCACGTAAATTTAACCAATCAAGTAATGATTCATAAAAAATAATCATTATATGTTTGTCCATACATCAACATAATGAAAATAGTTTGTTACAACAGTAATTAAACAAAATTGTTGTCATAGTATTTGTTTAATAAGTAAATCATGTTTAGTGAGGAAATTAGGATGTAACAATGTATCAATCAAAGAAGTGAATGGCCCCAATATCCATATGTTATGATTAAAGAGAAATATCAACCTCTAAAAGAGGAATGTATCATGTATTTATGTATTCTTGTGTCACACTCAAGTATAAGTGTGACACATATTTGTGTAGAGGAGTAATTGAGTGTGCCTTCCATCAACATGGGATTAACCCATGGATGCCAAGGAGCCAATATAACATGTGAATGTCAAATTTTTGTTTTTTTGTTTTTAGATTTTATTTTGTTTTTTGGTATTTTAGAAATTTTTGATATAGGTTTAATCAAGTAGGTACTCATTATCAAAAGGTGAAGGGCCACCTAAAAAGTATTTTAAGCTATTTTCATATCAATTTAGTGCTAACATTTGAATTTTTATGTGTAATGGTTTACCTAAATCCAATGGTTAAGGTAAATAATCATATCCATCATGTTGTATGTAAATATGTATACCCATATGATGAAATTTTACACACATTTTTGTAATATATAGCTTAGCATTCCACTCAACTAGCCAAGTTTGTATGAACTTTAGTTTTAAATGTGGTTCATGTGTTGATATCCATATAGTTTAACCTTTGACATATGGGCCAAGAAATGGGTAATTTAATGTATCCTTGATATTATAGATCAAAGGGAGAATATATTAGCTCATTTATAGTATTTTCTAATTATGCAAGAAAATTAGTCCCACAAGTTATATCCCTTTTGTTTGGATCAAAATCAATATGGTGATAGTATACCCCATCAATATTAGCATTAATAGTTATATAATCATATTTCTTATTTAAAGTATACATTTCTTCTAGAATATAATGAGTATGCTTCCTTTTGCCTATTGTGGACACATTGTGTATGTGTTCTTTGCTCTTATATTGTTGAATTAGATTTTACAATGACACATATTTATAAATAGTATGGCCAATGATCTTATGGTAATTACAATATGGTATTTCCCTTTGTGGGGAGTAGCCTATTGATTGATTTGTGTCTATTAGAAGGTAAACTAAACATTCTATTTTTAATTAATAAAGATAATATGG
Organism: Torreya grandis; assembly: GCA_037957365.1. Lineage (NCBI taxonomy): Eukaryota > Viridiplantae > Streptophyta > Pinopsida > Cupressales > Taxaceae > Torreya > Torreya grandis. Next base: position 157,799 of record JARHVA010008241.1, on the reverse strand, counting down.
CATCGATGGTATCCTATTCCATTATGATCTATAGTATTAGGGTAATCCTTTTGATAAGATTCCACATGATTTACATGATGTAATTAAATTTGGCCCTTATAAGGTTGACTCAATGCTTTTAACCAAGAGGGATGTATGGAATAACAAGCATTTGCATTCTTGTCTATTAGTTTTTGTTTTCCCTTATCTGGATTCAATGTTGTATTTTCTACAAGTGGGTTTAACTTATATGTGCCAAGACCCATAAGTTCAAATAATTTATGTGATAGGTTATCTATTGGGTCAAATTTTAAATTTTACATTTTCTCATTTGTCATATCATAATTTTTATCATCATAACTATCATAGTAATCTAATATGTGGCCATATTTTTTCTCAGTATTGAGTAATAAAGGAAGTTGAAATGTTGGAGGTTCTTTTATTTGTACGGTTGCTTTTGGTAAAGGTTCTTGCTCTTGATGTGCATGTAAATGAAATTTAGGATATTGTGACTTATTTATGTTTTGAGATAAATGAATCAATTTAATTTACTCACCTATTTCACATGATTGAATATTCTTAAGAGGGGTGGATTTTTGAGGTGATATTACTATAGGAATGCCCTCTATTTGAGAATGTATCATTTTGCAAAATTTTAAGGTTTCAACATCAAGGGCCATAGATAATAAGTTCCCCTCATGTATTAATTATACACATATATGAAGTGTATATAGTACAAATTCCATTTAATATATCCAATTTCTACCCAAAACTAAATTATAATGTAAGGATTGAGACATGATCTGAAAATTAGTTGAAATTATTTTTTGTCTTAAGTTCACATCTAATGTAATTTATCCAACTAGAAGTCTATGTGAATTTTCAAACCCTGTTATGCGCATAATATGTTTTATATAAGGATTTTGTTAATACCTATGGTGGTTAGGAATTTTATGTTACAAATGTTTAGGCCTAATCCATCATCAACAAGCACTCTTTTGATACGTTTAATTGATATTTCTACTTATATGAATAAATGCAAATTTTGGTTAATAATATCTTTAAATGGTAAATATGTCAGATCAAATGTAATGGTATTGTTATTTTTCTTAATATCCATCATAATATCCACAAAATAAGTAGGCTCAATGTCACTTGGAACTTGTGTCTCATGTAAAGCCTGGTATAATATATCATTATAGACATTATATTTCTATAAGAGCTCAAGGATTGAAAATTTTTGTAAATGTATTTCTCAATTGATAAATAATGTCATATTCCTTGGATTTTATTACTTGATAAGGCTTAGGAGGCACATATTTTATATTAATATGTGGTGGTATGGGTTGATAAACCTTACCTCTTTGAGTAGTAACATCATCAGCCATAAAATATAATATAAGGCATGGGTGAATAATGGGTGTAGGATGGTAGCTATCATTATAATAAGATATAGGTATAAAAAATGGTCAAGATCATGCATGTTGGCTTACATATGTTGGCTTTATAACATTGAAAAAAAATTATGGAAAGATATTAAGTGTTGGTTGTTATGTAAAACCCTCTTATTATAAACATTAGAATAAGGAGGAACCTTTAGGATAGTAGGTTTTTAATCCCTTATAGATTAGAATGAGTTAATTAAGCATGACATGTAACAATTATATCCACCATAAGGTATTAGACAATGAAATAATTAGTTTAATTTGTTGGTTGAATATTTTGTCGATCAACGTACTGATAAACAAAATAGGTCTAATCAGCCAAAGTAGGAAGATTAGTTGTCCAAATGTGTAGGTTTACCACATCAGAAGGGGACTGGTCTCTCCTCTCATCAAGGGAAGGTTCCATATATATATATATATAAACAAAAAATAATACTTAAGGGTAGGACAAACCATCCATCTCTCTTTCTTTAGAGATGATGTGTGCAAATCAAAGGAAAAACTCAAGGGAAAAGAAAGACAACACTCCTCTTCTTTCAAAAGTACTATTCAGCAAACGACAAGAATACTCCTGTTAGTAAATGTAAAGTGTAACCAAGGATGTAGTAACTAGCAAATCAAGATGCAACACAAAGTCTCCACCTGAATTACTCAAGAGTAAGATACGAAAGACAATGAGGGCACAAAGTCATCCCAAGGTCCTTTACATAGAAATGAAAATAAAACACATTGAAAGGCAATTATGGGGGTATAAAGTCTCTCCAGAATTGACTTCAGGACACCTTTTTTACTGTTGTCACTAATTTTGCTTCTTGAATTAAAGGAACAAAAGATATATTAAGGAAAAAGACATAAGAATAGTTTCCTCAGCAACAAAGATATCACAACACAAAGTCTGAAAAAACACTTGCTTTCTTATTCCAATAACAAAATATGATCAACAATCTGAGCTCCAAGTCTTACTAATGCCTTTCAATTTGGGTAGAGTTTCATTCTGATTGTCAAAAAGAGATATATTTACAATAAAAGAGAGTCCCTTATATAGCCTCTTCAAGAAGGACTCGAGAATAGTAACACATCATGTTGCATTGAAATTTGTTAAGGAGATAGGCTAGAATTTAGGGGCATCTACCCATTTGCTTTTCTCAATCTAGAGAAACATGTCATGCTATTGAGAGTTTGCATCTTTTAATGTCTACCTGGTGATCTGATCCTTCCTTCATCGTTCCTCTTTTTCTAGTTAATTAAATCGGGTCATAGATTCAATTTGCTATTCTGTTCTTTAGTCACTTTTTGTTGGCCTTGGCCTTAAATCTTATGAATGCATTTGGGTCTATAGATTCAAAGGAACAATGGCTATTTTATGATCTTTAAAATTGATGTTTGCATGCTCGTCACTATGTTTTTAATAGCTAGTTTGTTGTCTTGAATTTGACGTCTTCAGGCATGTCACCCCTTGGTCCTTCAGATTTCTTGTTCTACATCTTCCCAAAGGGAAGGTCACCCTTCAGCTTTAGGGGAGTGTCCTTTAAGTTGGATGCCGAGAGTCCCCCACAAGGGTACCTACCCTTTGGGATCCTTCGGCAGCCTTTTATCTTCGACTGTCTCTCGGGCTTTCCCCATGGGTATTTTCCCTAGGCTTTCTCTGTGGGCATTTTCCCATGGAAGAAAAGTCTACAGACAATTTCTCATGGACAAAAATTCTATGAAATTACTTCCCATGGACAAAAAGTCTATAGAATTACTTATCATAGACAAAAATTCCACATAATTGATTTCTCTCCTTGGAATTTTCTTTAGGCTTTCTACCCGCAGCTTCTCTAAATTCTTTGAGTTTTTATCTAAAGGAATTCCTTCAAACAAAAGTTTGAAAGAATTATGCCTTTATCTACCTTAAACATAATTTTGAAAGAATTTACCTTAACTGTCTTCTTTGAAAATGACCCTTTCAAAGGGTACTTTTGTCTACCAAGTGCCCTCCATAAGGGCACTTGTCCTTCGAGAGGCTTCTTTGAATTTTTTCATTAAATCACTCCTTTGAACCTTTTGAGTGAACCACTTGGATAAACCAAGCCATTGAACCATTTAATTAAACCAAACATTGAACCACTCTGTTGAACCATTTTGTTGAACCAAGGCAATGAACTAACTGGCAATGAATTAAAAGCATTGAACTGCTTGGTTGAACCAAATGTTGAACCAATCCATATAACCAAGCTTTGAACCAAAATGGTTCAAGATGATGGTTCAAGTTGATGAACCAATCAAATGAAACAAAGAATTGAACCAAATGTTGAACCAAGATTTGGTTCAACGGTTCAAATGAAGCCTTTGAACCAACTGACGAACCATTTGATTGAACCAAAGGATGAACCAAAGCATTGAAACAAAGTGGATGAACCAACTGAGTAAAACAAAGCATTGAATTGCTTGGTTGAATCAAGCCATTGAACTATTTATTTGATTGAACCTGACGTTGAACCAAATGCATTAAACCTATTGAAATTTGAACTTGTTGAACCTTTGAACCAAAGTGGTTCAACGGTTCAAGCCTTCTTTGCTTAGATGTTTTCTGATGGATATTTTTGATTAAACCAAGGCACTAAACCAATCCTAAAAATGACCAAGTGTTGAAAACTGATTCTTTTGATTGAACCTACCTGTAGAAGCCTTTGAACATGTAGAAATGAACCTACCTGTAGAGTTCGTAGATTCCTGAGAAGCTTTAAAAATGAGGAATTTGAATGCCTAGGAAAAATTTCAAAAAGGGAAGAGACAATGGTCTATAGGACCAAAATAGTTCAAATGTTGTTCCAAAAATGAGTGATATTTTTGGGGGACAATAGCTAGCTCCAATTGGGGAACTTCTATCAATTGCAAAAATAATTGAAGGGAGTGGAATCTAGAATCTCTAGTGTCTTCATGTGTAACATTGGGCTATAGAGTCATGCTACCTAGAAATGGAAGGCATCAAAAATTAAAACAAATAAAACAAAATAGAATTAAAAACTATAAAAATATACATATGTAAAGATGAAATGATCTGATACTTCAAGAATTGAAGTATTTTAGATGCTGCTTCTTGAAAGACAGTGAAAATAATGCTTTATCCTGGTAAACGAATAGGAAAACATTTTGCTCCCAGAAATGGTGATGGGTGAATGGAGCTCTCCACTAAGAAACCAATTTTCTGCATCTTCCTCTTGGTCTTTTCTTCTTTTTGCTCCATGGTAGGACATGGTATTCAAATTTAAAACCATAACTCCTTGCTCTCCTTGCAAAGGGTTCCTTTGCCTGATTTTGGTTTGCAGTAGCATGGTCCACCATCATAACTTGTTGTTCTATTGGTCCAATCTAGCACATGATTGGATTGCTCATATCAAACTCCTGATAAATTATCAGCTAGCATCTCCTTTGATGTGGAGTTTGATTTCTTCATCTTGAGAAATCTTCAATCTAAGTAATAAAGATTCACATCCAACTATGTTGTTGGTGTTGCTGACTTAGAAATTACATGAAGGAATAATATCTCCTTGAGGAGATATCAACACAGCCCCAACTCTATCATTGGTGGAAAAATTGCTACCATTGGATTTTAGGATCGAAGCATCATCAGAAGTTGATCTCCTATAAGATTTCTCTTCATTAGAGATGGAAGATCTTTCCTTATTTTTACTACAACTTACCAATTCCCCTAAAGTCTTGATTGGATCAATTCCTAGATTGTCAGCTACAGGACTTTCATCTATAGAAACATGAACATCCTCTATGGCAAAGAAATAATTACCCTTGCCTGAAGACTCAAATAGAATTTGTGTTGCAGGGGCTGATGTTTGGCTGACCAAGTATTTTGCCTCCTTTTTAGGGAGCAAACTCTTCATTACACCTTGTACAAGGATCCTTGCCTAAGATAGGTCCATGCTTAGTTCTCTTCCCACATCCTTGTAGAAATTTCATCTGATTAAAATGCCATAAGATGCTGGGACGTCAGCCACCAAGATAGTCATCCTGATTCGCTTGTCTGGGAAGGTTGCCAATGCAAATTGGGCATCTTTAATTTGCCCCAGTAGTGGTACTTACTTGTTCTCCATGGAGAAACATCTCCCAAATGTCTTGGTTAGCATGAGGCCCAAAAACTCAACTACTTTAGCAGGCATGACATTGTCAGATGGCCTAGAATCAATGATGCAATTGTTGAGTTGATAACCATTTATTAATAGGGAAACATAGAAAGGTTCTATTTTCCTAGGGGTAGTTGGAGGGGTAATGAAAAAAATATTTGGAATGGGCATATTCTTTAGGGAATCAAGAATTATTTTCTTAACTTTTTGGCCTATAGGGATGGTTTAGTTCTTAATACATTGGACCAACTTATCCAATTGATCAGGATTGGACTGCAAATATTCAAATTTAGACATTTGTATTTTGGTCTTGTTGACATGATCAATTATGTCAAATGGATGAATTGTACTAGGAACAAAAGAAAGCATTTCAACCTTTTCAATTTTAAGAGGGATGGGAAGAGGGCTAATTTGTGAAATTAAAGTAGAAGGTGAAGGTGAAATTGATGTACTTACATTTTGGGTGATCACTAGATATTTTGACTGAAAAGGTAGAGTAATTCCATGCTTAGCAATTGTAATTGTTGGTTGAGGTTTCTCTCTATCTTCCTTTTATTAGCTTGGTAGACTAATTAGTTCTTGGACCTGGTAAACACTACATATGATCCATCAGTAGCTTCTCCTTTGCTTTTGGGTTCATCTTGGTAGTTCAAGAAACTAATGTGGGAGTCACCAGTTGATTCTTCTTGATCCTCCATGAAGAGATCAAGGTCATTTTCTTGCTCAAACTCAAATTGGAAAGAGAAAGCATGCTCTATTTTCAAATATCCAACTGCTGAGTTGGTTGGAGGAGATTCAAGGGCAAGTTTCCCTTGTGGGGGAGGAAGACAATCTAGCTACCCTTGATTCTTAGTAGCATTGCCTTGATATGACTAATTTAGAAATGTCCTTCTTGTCATATCTCTTTATGAAGGACCAAAAGACATTCCTTGTGCCATTTATCTTTTTAAGGCTAGCACTTCATTTGCCAACTTTTGCACCATTGGATTAGTGGTGCTTGTAGATGAATATTCAGGAGATGATGAAGGTCTATTTCTATTTGGATCTCTTCTTATCTTCCCTACTAACATGAGATCATCTTCTACCTCAGTGGCCAAAAGTTGAGCTATAACAAGATCTATTTGACCAACACATCTCAAGAGAAAACTTACTTTAGGTAACTGAGAATTAATGAAGAAGCATTTGAGATTCTCAACTATAGGTTGAGTAATTACAAGAATTATATTCCTTAGTTTGTCAAATTTGGCTATGAAGTCCCTCATTGTTTTGTGAGGCTCTTTCTTCATCTGTGTAAGTTGAGCCAGAAATACATGTGCATCTTCTATAGGTTTTAATATGGCTTCAAACTTATCTTTAAGGGTATTCCAATTAGTTACTAATCGAGCCTATAGATGATAAAACCAATCTGCATCAGCACCTTGTAGTGTCTCCACAAAAATCCTGACTGCTACATCTTCAAATTCTACACTGATTACTCCACAAGCTATGTTGAAGACTGCAATGTGTTCATCAGGATGAACTTTCCCATCACCATAGAATTTGGGGAAATTCTTCCTTGAAATATGTGGAAGCTCATGTAGAAGTGGAGTAAGATTGAGAGGACTAAAAGCATTACCTCAGGGGCCTTAAACTGCCATTGTAGGATTATGAAAAAGAGGAATAACAAATCTCAAAGGGGTAATTATTGGCAAAACTTTATCAATAGTAGAAGTGGATCCTTCGTCTGGAAATAGAGATCTGATTTTAGTAGGAGGAAAGCTCTTGGTTCATTGGAGATGAGATGGTGAAGGAAATAGATCAAAATCACTTTGTTGTACCAACTTGAATATAGGGTCAACGACACCTTTATCCCTTTGGCTTCATGTATACCTTAAATCTGGTAGATTGTGAAACAAAAATGGAAAAGAATTGACCTTGCTTTAGTTAAAGCTTGAGGCTTTAAACTATGCGTTCTTTCCCAATTAGTGTGGAGGTGAATGGATAGATTATAAATGGATAATGGATAAGAAAAGTAATGGAGTCACCAAAATCTATAATGGATAAGGATTATAATGATAATGGGTAAGACACGAGTGTTGTTTCAATCTAAAACATGAGGTTCCAAATTACACAGAATTATGTATATCCCCAGTGGAGTCACCAAAAATTGTTGGTTGAATATTTTGTCGATCACCATACTGATAAACAAAATAGGTTTGATCAGCCAAAGTAGGAAGAATAGTTGTCTAAATGTGTAGGTTTACCACATCAGAAGGGGACTGATCTCTCCTCTCATCAAGAGGAGGTTCCCTATAGATAAGCTATATATATATATATATATAATAATACTCAAGGGTAGGACAAACCATCCATCTCTCTTTCTTTAGAGATGATGTGTGCAAATCAAAGGAAAAACTTAAGAGTAATGACAGACAACACTCCTCTTATTTCATAAGTACTATTCAACAAACCACAAGATTACTCCTAGTAGTAAATGCAAAGTGTAACCAAGGAGGTAGTAACCAACAAATCAAGATGCAGCACAAAGTCTCCACCTGAATTGCTCAAGAGTAAGATATGAAGGACAATGAGGGCGCAAAGTCATCCCAAGGTCCTTTACATAGAAATGAAAAGAAAACACATTAAAAGGTAATTATGGGGGTATAAAGTCTCTCCACAGTTGACTTTAGGACACCTTTCTAACTACTGTCACTAATTCTACTTGTTGAATTAAAGGAACACAAGATATATTAAGGAAAAAGACAAGAATAGTTTCCTCAACAACAAAGATATCACAACACAAAGTCTAAAAATTCACTTGCTTTCTTATTCCAATAACAAAATATGATCAACAATATGAGCTCAAAGTCTCAGTAATGCCTTTCAATTTGTGCAGAGTTTCGTTCTAATTGTCAAAAAGAGATATATTTACAATAAAAGAGAGTCCCTTATATAGCCTCTTCAAGAAGGACTCGAGAATAGTAACACATCATATTGCATTGAAATTTGTTAAGCAGATAGGCTAGAATTTAGGGGCATCTACCCATTTTCTTTTCTCAATGTAGAGGAACAAGTCATGCTATTGAGATTTTGCATCTTTCAATGTCCACCTGGTGATCTGATCCTTCCTTCATCGTTCCTCCTTTTTTGGTTAATTAAATTGGGTCCTAGATTTAATTTGCTATTTAGTTCTTTATTCACTTTCTACTAGCCTTGGCCTTAAAGCTTGTGAATGCATTCAGGTATGTAATTCAAAGGATCAATGGCTATTTTATGAGCTTTAAAATTGGCATTCACGTGCCCATCACTACGTTTTCAATAGCTAGTTCACTGTCTTGAATTTAATGTCTTTGAGTGCGTCACCCCTTTGTCCTTCTTCAGCTTTCCTATTCTGCATCCTCCTGAAGGGAAGGTGACCCTTTGGCTTTGGGGGAGTGTCCTTTAAGTTGGGTACTGAGAGTCCCCCATAAGGGCACCTACCCTTTGGGATCCTTTGGCAACCTTTTATCTTTGATTCTTTCTGAAGCTTTCCCTGTAGGTATTTTCCCCAAGCTTTCTCTGTGGGAAATTTCCCATAGACAAAAAGTCTGCGGACAATTTCCCGTGGACAAAAAGTCCACAAAATTGCTTCCCTTGGATAAAAATTCCACATAATTACTTCTCGTGGATAAAAAGTTTGTAGAATTGATTTGTCTCCTTGGAATTTTCTTTGAGCTTTCTGCCCATAGCTTCTCTGAATTCTTTCATACTTTTTGTCTGAAGGAATTCCTTTGGACAAAAGTCTGAAAGAATTATGCCTTTATCTACCTTAAACAAAATTTTGAAATAATTTACCTTAACTGTCTTCTTTAAAAATGACTCTTCTAAAGGGTACTTTTGTCGACCAAGTGCCCTCCGCAAGGGCACTTGTCCTTCGGGAGGCTTCTTTAAATTTTTTCATTGAATCACTCTTTTGAACTGTCTGAGTGAACCACTTGGTTGAACCAAGCCATTGAACTATTTGATTGAACCAAACATTGAACCACTTTGTTGAACTACTTCATTAAACCAATTCATTGAACCAAGGCAATGAACCAACTGGTGATGAATTAAAAGCATTGAACCGTTTGATTGAACCATTCCATTGAACCATGCTTTGAACCAAAATGGTTTAAGACAATGGTTCAAGTTGATGAACAAATCAAATGAACTAAAGCATTGAACCAAATGTTAAACTAAGCTTTGGTTCAATGGTTTAAACAAAGCCTTTGAACCAACTAATGAACCATTTTATTGAACCAAAGGATGAACCAAAGCATTGAAACAAAGCAGATGAACCAACTGAGTGAAACTAAGTGTTGAACTACTTGGTTTAACCAAGCCATTGAACCATTCCTTTGATTGAACCCAATGATAAACTAAAATCATTGAACTTATTGAACTTTGAACTCATTGAACCTTTGAACCAAAGTGGTTCAATGGTTCAACGGTTCAAGCCTTCTTTGTTTATATGTTTGCTGATGGAGATTTTTGATTAAACCAAGGCACTGAACAAATCCTGAAAATGACCAAGTGTTGGAAACTGATTCTTTTGATTGAACCCACCTATAGAAGCCTTTGAACCTATATAAATGAACCTGCCTACAAAGTCTATAGATTCTTGAGAAGCTTGAAAAATGAGGAATTTGAATGCCCAGGTCAAATTTTGGAAAGGGAAGAGACAATTTTGGTTTGTAGGACCAAAATAGTTCAAATGTTGTCCAAGAAATGAGTGATTTTTTGGGGGGACAACATAATTATCCATGGAAAACATGATTACAAAATTATAGCAATTTAGGATTAACAATGGAAAATTTAGAAAACTCTATGTGCCTTAGGGTTTTATATTCAAAGATCAAGTTCACCAAATGATTAACCCTATAAATTTATAGATTAGGGTTATATATATTTTAAATGGGTATATAGAAATTAAATGTCACAAGGGTGATAATCAGATATATAGTAGGCTAATTAGATGCTAAACTCAGATATAAACATACATTGAATTTATTATGGTGGGATAGTTTAAATATGGAAAGTAAAACTATGTTAGATATATAAATGATAAGTACATGATGTACTTATCTTGTTTTGATTATAATTTATTTTAAAATTTATAATAGGTATAAATTAGGTAGGAAGGATATTTTAGAATAGCAGTCAGATTATGGCTCTGATGCTTTTAGATCTCTAGATAATAATGTTAGCCTAGGATGATCATACTAATACTACTATTTGGGTTCAATTCTAGTGTCATGTATGGAATATATACTAAAACATGATGAAGCCAATTTTATTTTTATGGGTTTATATTCACCTACACTCTAGTGCATTCATATATGGGTCATGGATTGTCACTCCTTTCGAAATGGTAAAACCCTAATTCTCCACCTTTATAGTAACTTTGGAGAAAAATGAGTTAGTCAGCACAAGGTGTTTATATACCCAAAATATTCCACTATCAATGGTAAATAATTACTTATAAAATACTCTTAATATGGCTTTAGAATCATGTATTTCCCCTTATGTTTTGGTTTGTGTGTGAATGATACAATATGTGCAAAGCAAGTACAATAATGATGTAGCTTGTAACTTGGGAAACTAAGATCTTTAGATGCTCATTTAATACTTTAGAACTATATATGTTTTATTCTTATGAATAGTATGAAAATATGGAAACTTTTATCAATTTAATGCTTGATAGAGTGATTTTGATAGGTTTCCTTAGTCTCTTTAGTCTTTTTCTAGGTGAAGAATGAATTAGGGTTGATCTTTTATTTTATATCAAATCCCTTTGGAGCAATACCTCACATTAAATAACTTAGGTAGACCATTAAGATGCATTTCATTTACAAATTTTATGAATTTAGGGAATTTGACACTTTCATCAAGATAGGATAGTAATGTCAATGTTACTATCTGTCTTAGACATTAGTGTCCAAAGAACAAGAAAGTAGGTATAGGTTCAACACTTGTAAAGGTGGAAGATAAGCACATTTTAAGAATTTTAGGAAAGAATTAAGACCCAAGTCATCAAAAAAATACTATTAAGACTAAGATATATAGGCCAAGGGGTATAAAGATAGATTAGATGTGAGACCTGTAAAAGTAGGAAAGGTAAAGAACTGTGAGGAATAACCAAGGTCTATGTTTACCAAGTATACAAGATAGAGGTTGTATATAATAAAAATATAACATATAGTTTCTTGTCAATATATTCAAGGTGATGTATAATTTATTTTGGGTCCCAAATCATTGTTCCTTATCTTTATCTTGACTAGTTCCACTAAGGTGCACCTAGGATCTCCTAAGTCATTCACCCCTATCTCTATCTTGACTAGTGTCTCTAGGCTTACTGAGGGGGTCATGATTCATTCATCCCTATATTTATCTTGAATAATCCATACCTAATCCCATATCTTTATATATTTATTTCTATCTTTATTGTGATTAATGACATCTATATCTAAGATTAGATCTTTAAAACTCCAATATTTTAGTTAGTTTTTTTAAATATTTCAATAACTTTAACACAAGTCACAACATCCAAAGGATAAATAAAAATGATAAATAAAATGATATATGGGAAACCATATGACCCAAAATGATAACTAGAGTATAGTAAAGTATTACATCATGCTTAAAATATTAAGAAAAGGAAACTAATAATAAAATGGGCACCAAGAGAACTAAAAATAAACTACAAATCATGACCCATAATATCAAGTAATCAGGTAATATATCCCAATATAGGTTTGTCAAAAAAATCCTCCATATCATTACCATTTCCATCATCACTAGTTCCCTTTTTAAGAGGCTCAAGTCCCTTATAAAAATCCTCATGTCCCATTACTATTACAATAGTTCCTTGTTGATTAACATTCTTATCAACCCTAATATTTAACTGAGTATAATCCTCCACCTAATAAATCAAGTAACTAAGTTTTAAAGATTTAATTTAGTTCAAAAAGCTATCCCCATCATTCATCTTACCATTATCAATGAATTTTTTTAGCATATCCATGAGTTTATTCACATTATTCTCAATTATCTATTTAATACCACTTGAATCACACCCTAGTAACCCTTAATAGGAATTCCACTAGCTAGATCATAAAATTATGAGGAACTAAAAGTAAATAAAGAAGCACTATCTTTACCCTTAGTTGCCATCTCATCCAACTTCTCTTATTGAAAATGTTGAAGATATGACAATAAAATAGTGAGGATTTCATCATTTATTACATACACAACATCCTTACCATATTAATCCAAGAAAGTATAACCTACGAACATATGATCATGATCATATTCCTTCTCAAAATATTCATATTGCATAATGTCCCAATCACATTCCAAAATGTTAACATATGTTACACTCTCATGAAGGCTTCTCATGTTTGGTGTAGGGTTGATTCTAGGAAATCCACCTATGTCTAATATAAAATTAGATGTTATCTTCATCATTACAAACCTCAAAAACTTCTCCATTTTAGCTTGATGCACATTTGTGTGTGTGTGTGTGTGTGCATGTGTGCATGTGTGCGTGCGTGCATGCGTGTGCGTGTGTGTGTGTGTGTGTGTGTGTGTGTGTGTGTGTGTGTGTGTGTGTGTGTGTGTGTGTGTGTGTGTGTGTGTGTGTGTGTGTGTGTGTGTGTGTGTGTGTGTGTGTGTGTGTGTGTGTGTGTGTGTGTGTGTGTGTGTGTGTGTGTGTATTCACAACAATAAGTATCTTGATAAATTATATCAATAGTTTAACAAGTAACCCACCCTTAAATTTAAAAAACATATAAATTATTTTCCTTCTAAAGAAATAAAAAAATCTCAATTGAAAAAAGCAACCACAATTTTTGAAAAATAAATTAGTTTCATTATTAGGAAACACACAACCAAAAGCCACATTTATCCAATTTATGTCACATGAGATAAAACTATACCAATAAATCAAACATCTTTTCCAAGCACAAATAACAAAGGCTCAAGTAAAAAATAGGTGTTCAATACTTTGAACCCCACTACAGAGTACATCACAAAGTACCAAAATCATATCCAACTAATACCTCACCAAAAACAAGATTATTATGAATAATTATCCACCTAATACATGGATTATTAGGTTTCAAACATGTGGAAAAAATGAAATCAAACTTATATTTCTAGCCATATAATGGGTCACAAACACACTAATTTTTATTAATTCTAAGATAGATAATTTTAGTGAATGAGAGCTTATGGTAAAACATTTTAGCATAAAATTACTCAAATGGAAGTCCATTTAAAGAATATATATTAGCTCATTAGATCTCCTCTCCCTTCATAATAGAAATTGATATGATCTTATGCAATAATTTATCAAGGATTATATAAGTTATTCTTTTTTGTGGAAGAAATTTTAAATATGTGTTTAATCTCACCTCATGAAGCCCATGTTCCCTGCAATAATAGGTCACTAAATTTTTTTAGACCCTTAGAATGCCAAATATGAGTGTAATAACTCTTAATAAATGCCAATGGGAAATTATTTACTTTAATGTTCCACCATAGAGATTTATATCCCTAACACCTTGACCCCAACCCACTAAAATTATATTTAACCAAAAATAGTTGTTTAACACTTTGCCAAGATTTCCAAATTGATTGGAAAATATAATAACCAATAACTTGAACAAGAAAGATCCAATAAGAAAATCATAAATATGACACCCATGCCACTATTGTTTACCGTTTGGATAACCTTTTAACATGTTGTTAGGAACCAAAAAAATCCAATTTTCATCTCTTTTAAAGGTTCTAATGAAGCACTTAATTGCCAGAGTGATGCCTTGGAATCTTAAATAATTAAGTCCCAACACAACAATTATTGTAGGCTTAAAATATATATCTCATGAAAGAACATGTCATTTCATATTCCACTTTCCATGAGACCATAATAAATACATAGTGATCTTATGAAGCTTATTAAAATGAGTCTTATAAAAAATATAATAGTATGATTAGTAAATGTTGTAGGAAGAGAGGATTTTATTAAAAAAATGGATTTTACTAGGAAAAGAAAACATTTTTCCTTCCCATGTCCCAATCTTGTTATTGATTTTCACAAATAGCTAATCCCACATTTATTTGAATGATTGAGAGAGTGAAAATGGGAGGTGTATATATATAGCCATGTTCTTGGGGCCTTTCCAAACCCATCAAAACTCAACCAACCAATCCAAAGGGGTTTCATCTCAACAATAATACATGACTTTTGGTAAGAAATTATGAAACTTGAGGTAAAATAATACACATCAGTCTAAAGGTGATTTACTAAAAAAAATATTTTTTCAAGAGTAGAAAAATAGTAGTATCATATAAAAACAACACATCTAATAAATCAATATTTTTAGGGAAAGGGATCCCTCTCACAAGGGGATCCAAGGAGGCATCCCTTAATAAGTAATGGAGAGAATCAATTAAATTTTCAAAAAGGGAGGGGTCCACAGAGCACACTTGACTAATGGAACATTCTAAATAGATAGACTTGATAATTGTCCCATTAACTCCAATCATCTTTTATGCATATTTGAATAAAACATTGACCATTCTATAGAACCTATTTTAAAAACCAAAATCATGGAGTATATTTTCTATGAAAGGCCATTTAATTATATCATATGCATTTTCAAATTCAATGAGTATCATTCACACATTATTATTGAAGTCTTGAGTCCATTTCATGCCTTCCCAACTAGAAAAAAGGTTATAAATAGTGTATATCTATTCAAAAAAATATGTTTGGTTATCAAAAATGATGTCAAGAAATAGATAAGATATTATCCTAGAAAGTATATTCATAAGGATCTTGTAAGAAACATTCAAAAGGGTAATTTGTCTCTAGTTTATGACCTAAGATTCATCCCCATCTTTAAGGAAAAGCTTCAAAACTCCCCAGTTGATGTTAAGACCAAGAGAACCAACTTTAACAACTTCTCTATAGACTTTAAGGCATTCTTGGAAATCCATTTTATATTACTCTTATAAAACTTATATGGGAAGTTATCAATGTTAGGATCCTTATCTTTCTTAAGAGAATCAATGGAAATAAAAATTTCGCCTAAATAGAAGTCATTGTCAAGGTGAGTAGCTTGTTTTGAGGTGATATTTTTAGGAGTGATATAATATTATTATTCTTCTCAATCTACTAATTAGATCCAGCCAAAGATAATATATGGGAGTAGAATGCAATTTTTTTTCATTTCACTGATATCCTTAATAAGCACTCCACTAATGTCAAGATATTGAATTTTTCACCTACTACATTTAGTTTTGAGTATACTGAAGAAGTATTTATTAACCTTAATCCCTAAATTTATCTAGTTAACTCTATGTCTTATTTTATCCCCTTTTAAAATATATTTAAGTGTCATTTTAATATTATGCTTGAGGGCCATCATTCTACTTAGAATATTATAGTTAGAAAGATCATCTTGGAGAAAATTTTCAATCATAATCATTTTTTATTGGGAAGTCCCTAAAAAAGTCTCCTTTTATCCTTGATTTTCCCATATCTTATCATAAACTTCTTAATCATACTCATACAATTTTTCCAAGTATGAATGTTGGAAGAAGAATTGCTCATCATTTTAGCAATGCTCTATGAAATTTGGATTCCCTATATGCACTCTCTATACTAAAAGTGCAAAACATTGGGCTCATATAGACCTTTTTAGATAAATTTATTACCATCATCCTCATATTTATGTGAATTAATGATTTCAATGGGGTGGTGCTTAGAAATAGTAAAAGGGAAAACATTATTAAAATTTCTCTCAATGCCCTACTAGAGCTTAAAATATTCCTTTTGCATGTAGAACCTATCCATTATAGAATAAAATATTTTAATCTTGGTATGAATATTACACCAAGTGAACCAAATCCCTTTGTTGTAATCTTTACATTTTCCTAGGGTGTCTTCAAGAGTGTGGATATGCTTCAATTTTTACTAGAAGAAGAGTTTGATACCTTTATAAGAGAAGGATTATCCACCATTATTATCTTCTCTCCCAATTCATGTTATAATTACCATAAAAAATACAATGGAGATCCTTTACATTAGATGAAAGATATTTCTAACACTCAATTATTTCTCTATAGTCATTGGGGGCATAAATATTATAGATCCTAAAGGTCTGTACTTGCTGAGTAAAAATCACCCAAATAGATATTTAGCATGGAGAGAAACCATGATCAATGATGTATCTCACACACTTAATGTTAATAAGGATATATGCACTTCATTTACCTCTAGAGTGATTGATTGAGAATCAAACACAATTTGGCCAAACAAAATTCAAGACCATATCCAATTTAGGTGTAGTCTCTTTAACTTTTTTCAATAACATAAAATCAATATTCTCTCTCAAATTTTTTAATCTCATAATAATTGGCCTTCTATTTAACAATTATATACCTCTAACATTCTAATTTATAATTTTCATGGAAAGAAGAAGAATTATTTAGACTGAGCTAGGGACATGGATCCTATTTATTGTTTATAAATCCTAGTTAAACAATGTAGGACTTTATTTTCTTTGTCTTTGATATTTTTTAAAATCCTCAAGAGTATTTTTATAATATACTTTAAATATTTTCCCTCATAAACTATATCAAAATTCTATAAATCAAATAAAAAATTATGTGTTTTAAGTCTTACTCCCTAATTTATATTTTACTTGAGGATTTTGATCATTAGTGGCTAGTAGATCTAAAGGTAATTTCTTAGATAAATGTAAATATTTAACAAGGGGAAATTTTGATATGGGTGAAATTTCCATGTATGCAACATTCTCATTATAAGGAAACTTATTGGAATATAAGGATCCCAAGGTATAGATATATGTATCATGTGGAGTAACAAGAATAACAACATACTCATTAGAAGACATCTCAGTAGGAATAATATTGTCATATAATGGAGTATCCTTATGACACTCTTATCAATAATGAGCGAAAGGCTCAAGAGTATGTTTAGGAAGGTAAAATTCAATAATAGTGGCTTCCAAATCATTCATTATATTAATGTCACAAAGGGAATAAGGGGTTATCCCTAAGTAATTTAAAACATTTTCTTTATCGAATTCATACTATGAGTTATCGTTCATCATAATAATAGATTTGGTTAAATTCAAAAAGGTTTCAACCTTGACCTCTATTATTTGGGGAGAAAATTTCTTGTCATTCTAGGTTTTGATGGACTTTTTTTCAATGGAAGGAATTTTTTTATGCCCATATTTTTTTACAAAAAAAAAACAAGTATTTAGACCTCTCAAACCATTACTTGGGAAATAGGAGAATGAGTAATTTTTAAAAAACTAGGGTTTATGGGAAGACTTTAAATGGTACCAAAGAGATTAACACCTCACATGCATATGAACCAATGATCTAGTATATTTTATCCTTAGAACATTCCCATTAATTTGAGAGCTTGAGGTAGAAAGCTATATATTTGAATTAGTACATTATTTATATCAATCTATCTTGATTAATTATTAAATATGATGTGTTTAAAATCAAGGTTAGGGTTTTAGGGGATAGACCTAAACACATATTGGCCAACATTCCACATGTGTTTGTTAATATCTCTCCTTTTTATGTTATAATTTTTAAAAAACACCATGAAAACCCATTTCTAAATCATTCTATAGAAACTAACATACATGCCCATCATTTTTCCCAAAATGGAATTCAACCAATTATCAAATAATTTTATACATGGTATAAAATATATATTCAAATAAATAAAAAATATCTCAATAATATTAAGTATAAATTCTTCCAAATGTAGGTATTTTCCATTGATTCATTGGGGGATAAGGTTATGATTTTCAAAAGGGTAGAGGACTTACCAATTTATTTGTTATTATACCTTTCTCATATTCCTTATTCCAAACTAAATCCATTAAAATTAAACACCTTTATTTCTAAATGTCAAGTTTTTTATTCCACACATAAGACCTTCCTCAATAATTTTCCACCTTCTTCCTTCTCATAACTTTCTAGAATTTAAAATTATAGATGAGAGAATTTGATAGAAATTTTAATCATGGTCCTTGTTCTTTCTAAGTTCATTAATACAACCCCCATTATAAAAATCCTTCCCGCAACTTGCATGAGCCTAAATGTCTTTGTAACCATCCTCCATAAAGTGTGGGGCATGGGGGTTGAAGTAATTCTAATCATAAATCTAAAACATAAAAATATCTTATCAAAACATAGATTCAAAAATAATTAGAAAATAAAAAATAAAAAAAATGGAAAAGAATAAATAAATAACATAAATCTAAGTAAAGACAACTAAGGGACATCACCACACTCTAGGGAATAATATCATCTAAACTAAGCATAAAAAATAAAATTAGGACCAAGGTGGTGAATAATACAAATGAGATATTGTGAATAAATTAGAGATTTAATAATGGAGAGAGACTTTTCATCTTCCCATGTACAAAGCTCCAAATCTCACTCTTTCGATTCTCAACATTGAATTCATTGGCAAACTAATGCAATTATTATCAAATCTTTTTGTTATTTTCCAATCCTCTTAAGATTATTACCTCTTTAATCCATATAAATATCATTAATACACCAAAGTGGGTTATTTGGGGTGTGCCACCAAGGTTGGAACCTGTTGGGGCCAACATACCCCTAATTCTAAAAACTGGGGTCCTTGAGATGTTTGAAACCTTATTATTACCAATATTTCCTTATTTCTAGTTTTTAGTATAATTGTAAGATCATCCATTATAATACGGTTGTTTTTTTTCATTTAAACCCTAGTTTTATTAATGCTTATAACATTTCACCTAATTTTGTAAGCAATGCAGGTTTCAAGGAAAATACTAGTTTGTACTAAGAAATGATTCACCAGAGTCTTGCTAGTAATGGTTTGATAAATCTTAACCTTGTTCCCTTCCCAAGAAATCCTAAGTTTAAAACCCTAGGTATGGAACCCTCAAAATTTGAATTTAAATTTTGAGAGGGAATCATTTGGTGGGAATATTCAAGATAATATTTTAGACCTAAGATTAATTTTATATTAAGGCTTAGTCTCCTTTATTAACGTTACTAAAACTTAATGTAAAATTAATAATAATTCTTTCAATGTCCTTTTAAATATCTTAATTTTGTCCTAACACCCCATGGAATCCCTTGACAAGGCCCCCTTCTGACTTCCTAAGCTAAAACCCCTTTTTTATTTAAATAAATTAGCCTAAGTTTTTATCCTAAGACCCCTTTGGATTTATTAATATGAACAGGGCCTTAAATTTAAATTTATCCTAAGCTTATTAATCGATAGTCCTAACTTAAACATCATACATATTATAGGATCTAACTACCCATGTTAAATCATGCATTTTGATCCAATGATGCACAACTAAGGGAAATCTAATGGTTTGTGCTTCATCATAGGGTCTTATCTAATGGTGCAAGCTAAGGGTTGAAAGGTTAAATATAAACAAAATCACCAAGTGGTAACCACTCATACCTAATTACATTAGCAAGGGTCCCACATATTTAACATATCCAATCTCATATAAAGCCTCAGATCTTGATCTAACATCTATCATTGTTTCAATTTGATGAAGCATATTGAGTCCATGACCCTAGGAAGATCTATGAAGATTTTGCATGGTGCTCTCACATTCAACCATAAGGACTTCACAAACATAAATTTGACATTCTCACTCACATCATTTCAACTTCACAAGGATGCCTATTACATGAATGAGACCATAAAATTTAAGATAAACAAATATTTTCACCTAGACAAAAGAGGTATGTTATAAGTTTTGATGGGTATTGTATTTATTTTATAGGTAAAATTAGGATACATTATTTAACCTAAGTCTTTATTGGACCCTCAGACTAATTTAAGCATCATGCATCTTATAAGATCCAATGGCCTCCACTTTCTTATATCAATTGGATCTAATGGTGCAATATCTTCAAACAAAAATTGGAAGTTCAGAGGGCTTGACATATGGAGCAATCTTGGAGAGAGGGGATAAATTGAATGATAATATACTAGGTGGTATAGTTATTAGACTATAATATTATAGTGACCAATAAGATAAAAGTTCTAGGATTTTAGTCAATGGTCCATGCTGAAGCCATGGATTTTGATCCAATGGTGTGAAACAAAAGGAAGAATTTAAAGGCCAATGGCTAGTTTCGACATGGAAAAATATGAAAATTATGACAAAAAGAAGCTAAATAGACGCCACATAAGATCCACATGGGCATTAAATGATATAACTTAGATTTTATCCACATAGAAATGCAAAGGTATATAATCAAGTCTCAATCAGATCTTGAGACATGAGTGATCTTTAATCCTAATAACATCCACCATTAATGCTCCCAAAAGACCTAAAACTTACATGAAAAGGGAAACTATGAATAGTCAGATTATAATTCAAACTTGATAATTGATTTCAAGCATAAAAGAGTAATCTATAGGTTTATATCAAGTTAGTTCCAAGATTTTTGAGGGGTTAAGAAGTCATGGCAATAGGAAGGCAATAATGGTAGGAAGAGGTCAAGCTCTAGGCTTTTGGGTAGAGTTTTTAAGGATATAGAGTTAGATATTGAGGCATTGAACAATGGGTGAAAAAACTATTCCAAGTTCTTCATCATCAACAAAATACAACCCCTCACACATAATGAGAGGATAATTGAATCAATCAACATCATATATAAGGACCTAGTAGTAGTCCAATTGGCTGGTCTCCACCACACATCTACAAAAATAGAGGTACTTTATTACATAGATGTGCTTATTCCTCTTTTTATTGATTGCAGAGTAGATGAGGATTATATTATTATGGATGGCACCTCCAAGAGAATAGATTATATTTACCATATATCCTTTGATGTTTACTATAATCTCTCTCAATCCCATGTGTATTTGTCCACAATTAAGGATTGAACCACCAAAAATGACCTAGATACCATCCTTAGACCTTGTCTCAATCAAAGAAACATTATTTTTAGAGACTTTCAAGGTAGAATTCCAATTTCCCAATTTAGGTAAGGGATTAGGGTTATTATGACCTTACTAAATATAATCTCTAGAGCTTCCACAACTACCTATGTCAACACTACCTAGGTTTCATATGTATACTTCCTAGTTGAAAAACTCACCCCTCCCATTAGGGAAATGATAAGTACCCACTTTGGTAAGAAATTCACAACCATAAACACAAAAACCAACAAATAATATTTTATGATGTCCTAATTATGTGATGCCTTATTGGCCTCCACCAAGTTCCACCATATCAATAATTTGTCTCCCAATAGTAGAATCTTAGTTTCTTACCATTACTCTAAACTGTATATCTTCAAATATTGAAACCACATGTAATTCATTTATGATGGCATATATCCCTCCTTGGTTGAGGATATCATTGTCTCTCCCATACTTAAGTTGCACCCCCTGATCTAGATATATCTAGATATGATGGGGGATGTATGGTAATATCCATACTACATCATGATAAGGATTGAGGGAACAATGTCCTTACCTTTTAGAATCCCTATCTACATGCCACCCAAGCTTGTTGAGTAAGAAATCAACTTCCAACTCATCAATGAGATTGATGGGGTTTGAAAATAAAATAATAAGGGCCTCCTCCATCCATTCCCTATTATAATTGGGAGGACCACACTACAAGATTAGAAGCAAATATACATCATGGTTACATAAAGAGGAGCATTTATCTTCCAAATGGATAAACTTAGAATGTGGGACCATAAAAAAGATTAAATAATCATTTTCAAGACAATAAGATGTTTAAATAGGTATATGAGCATCAAGCTAGATTTTTGTATGACATTTACACTAGGGCAAGTAGTTTTGAGCAAGTACTAGAAAGATTGAGAGAGTGCAATGCCAAACTAGAGCATAGGTTGACACATGAGTAGAAGCCAATAGAGGAAATTTTTAAAATGCACCCTATTCAATATATTT
Source organism: Torreya grandis (assembly GCA_037957365.1). NCBI lineage: Eukaryota > Viridiplantae > Streptophyta > Pinopsida > Cupressales > Taxaceae > Torreya > Torreya grandis. Next base: position 135,249 of record JARHVA010008241.1, on the reverse strand, counting down.
TGATACATTTTATCTCAAGACCATCTCAAGGATCTTCACAACCATAGGTTTCATCATCATGAGCACCCCCTCAGATAGTTTTACCACCTCCTTAGGACCCTGGTAAGTAGTAATTAGAGGAAAGAGTAGGGGAAGGAGAATCATCTTCAGGTACTCCATAACAACCACCATATTTAGTGGAACATGTATACATGGTGGCTCTTGAGCCATATAAGATAGTGGAGGAAGTCTTCAAGGATATTAAAGACATTTATGGGTTAGATAAAGAAGAAATAGAGGAAGACCTTGCTACCCAAATAGGGTAACTTGTATAGGCCCCTAGAAAATTAGAAGTGGTTGAGAAAGAGAAAGGGGGAGAACATGAACTAGATTTATTAAAAACACCTAGCTAAAGCAATAGGAAGGCTGAGTTGGCCCTTGTCTCCACTAGTTCCAAAAGGCCAAATTTCCCCTTTGTATACTTAGCCTAGTAAATACATTTATTCGGTGATGAACTCCCCATTCATGGGCCAACCATTCCTAATTGGTTCATATATGGGAATTTATAAAATATTCTTATTATGGCTCATTCATGGGAAATAACTAAAAGTATCAACATTGATGAGGACCTCTAGCCCTAGATTGTGGAAATGATGAAGGAGCAAGAAGAGAGAAGAATATTGGAAGAAAAAGGAGTTGGTGGAAAGAGAATGGATGCTCTTGGAGAATCTATTGGAACAAAATTGGAAATCCTAAAATCCACATAGCTAACTAAGCTTACCACTACCATTTTCTTCTATCCAAATACTAGAAGCCTAGAGAAGATCACAATAAGGAGAGTTGTGGTGGGTACTCAAGAGTTTACCTTTTAAAAGGTGGAACCTTTCACATACCTAACTCTAGTTGGAGGAAAAGTAGTGGGAGAACATCCCATCCATTAGGAGGATTTAGAGAGCTTGGTTGGAGCTTAGTCAGTGTAGGTAATATCTAGAATTAGGGGAAGAAAGTAACAAATTACCAACTTGAGGATGGAGAAGGAAAACCTTGAGACCCAAGCCATCCTCTCTATTACTAATGAAATGATAAAGATGATTGGTGAGTCCTTATTTTATATTTTTGAGGCCTTAAAGGCAATGAAGCTTAGAGAGGATGAATTAATGCAATAAGCTCAAGAAGATAAGGCTTTGGTCATCTAGTGGTAAGCTTCAGAGGACCAAATTGTTGAGCTCATCAATATACAAGTAAAGAGATAGATTCTAAACTTTAGGAATACTAATTTGAGACAATTAAATTCCATACTAGGAATTATTGTTGACAAGGTGTAGGAATTAAGCACAAGGCACAATGATGTCAATGAGCTCATAAGGGAGGATAGGCTTTGATCACTAGGATTGAGAAGCTCCTAGAAATAATATTGATAGAACCTTCACAACCCACTATTATGGGATTTATTGATGATGAAGAGTTTAAGAAAAGATCCATTACCAACATCTAAGAGATAAAATTGAGAAGTCATTACTAATCCAATAGTGATAACCATAGAGTAATAGATCTCATCTTCTATTCAAGAGAGAGGATAACAAAGGCCTAGAGCATCAAGGAGGCCATACTAAGGAATGATGAAGAATTTGACAAATTGGTAGATCAAGAAAATGGATGTTTGATGAAGCTTGCAGTAGATCTTGAGATGATCAACAAAAAACATACTAAGGCTAAGGAAATCCTAAATAATGATAATAAGAGGCCTACCACCCGCCCAATAGAATATTCTATACATTATAATTCAACATACATTTTGTAAAAATGGAATATTGTATTGTATAATTATATGATATTTTGTTAGCATATATATTTATAGGTCAGTGCAACATAGAAGGTCATGTGTATAATAGAATTGTCATACAAGGACAACTATCCTTAATGTAAATATATGTATCTTAAGAGCTAACCAGTAAACTACCTATGTTTTTTATAAATAGGAGTTGATACCATTTTGTAAAGGGAGAGATTTTGGAGAAAAATTGTATACTCACACAGATTAATATAGCTAAAGGAATTCTACAAAGATTATCTATCTAGTTGTATTGATACTTATAGATTTTATCTCAATTATTTCTTTGGATCTTAAATTTTAATGGTTTCTTTAATTACTAAACTACATAAAATCATTCAAAGGGTTTCTAATATATGATTTTCTAGGTTATTTGGAAAGGTCATGAGTTTACTCACTTTAATTTTTCCTAAATCAAAGATGTACATCAACTATTTAGATATAGAAACACAATAGTAAAAGTAAACCTAGTTTTTACTTGTAATTTTAGTTTATACTTAGAAATTGGCCTAGTTTATGATGGAAATTGAGCTTTAGCTATTTTACATTATAAATTGGTTAATATGTACATTTAATAAACTAAAAATTTATCATAATGTTTGATTTAAAGACATGAAATAACATTTATTTACTTTCTACCTTACCCTATCCTCTTTTAATTTTTCTTACAAAGGTCTTCACTATAGCTTAACTTTCACTATAAATATCCACTTAGTTTAATATAACATCAATCTTGACTAAGAAACTATAAAAAAGATTGAACCAAGGTGGCTCCTAACCACTAAATAATTTAAATTTATGGAATAGTCTACTTTGCCCTAATTCTATTTCACCACAAGCATCATAATTACCGAATACCTATAACTCATGCCTTGAATTCTTGGAATTCTAAAACGAGTCTTATTTTCTAAACACTAAAAGCACTTATGGTACATTTAGAATCATCAATAGGAAAATCTCTATTGGTGCTAAAAGGAGGTCCTTTATGCTAATTATCCAAGAATCTGTGTCATCTTTATGCCTTTAGATAGATATTTGATCCCAAGTGTAAATATTGGTAGTCTTGGAGGTTTTTGACATATCTTTGTTCTTTGTTAAGGCAAATATCATATTTCTTTTATAAATAATTGCTAATTATAGTAAATATAGCTTTTAATTTGAATATATACAACATTTGAAATTATAATAGCTTATTTTGATTAAAGATCAGGTGATCCTTTACAAATTATAGTTCATCTCAAACTCAAACTTGTAAAGATCAATTATCTTTGCACAATATGATGCATCCTTGAGCCACCTATGTGTAAATTTGATGTCTTTTGTCATTTTTTACGTAGATATTTTCAAAATTATCATAGTATAAATGTATAGTCCTTGTTTCTTGTGAATATTAACTTGACACATTGTATTTCAAATAGGATCTCAAATTTTCAAGCTAGAATTGCCCAAAATTCACACCAAATCATGCTAAAAAACAAGATAGCCTTTACTTGAGCTATAAAGTCATCAAAACACTAGGTGTGGTAAATGTAGATGAATAATTTCTAAGTCTTTACTCACTTCTCCTATTTAAGGGACCTTTACATTTAGACCCCATCTGGGTATGGTTTGGTTAGGGAGTTCCCCCATTAATGTACAAGGGGTAGTCCATGATTTACCTTGTAATCCTCAAAAACATTTGCCCATATAGTCCTACTAGTGTTGTAGCTATGAAGGAACATGTTAATTCTTTTAAATATACTTTAAGGTTATTAAATGTCATACATGAGGATGTAGTGTGTAGACTATTTCCCTTCACTTTCAAAGATGCAACATATGTATGGTTCCTAAATTTTCCTAATGACTACATTACCTCTTGGAATGATTTCAACACCATTTTCATTAATCAATTTGGTAAGATTATTATTCCTTGTGTCTTTTATCATCAATTCACAACCATCAAAAGAGATGCCAATGAACCTATAATATATTTCAATGCCAAATTCCAAAAAATGTATAGCAGGACTATAGAACCTTACAAACCTAATGATGTTTTAGCCCTAGAGATCTACAAGGATGAATTAGATCCTATGACTTTTGTATTTTTAAAGATATATATCCTAGTTATAGCTTCATTATCCCAAGCCTATTCTGAGGTAGTGGTTATCAGTGATCAAATTCAACCATAAGGCAAAATGGCTTACTTCATTCCCAATGTTAACCCACAAATGTCTACTTTGAACCTTTTTCTAAATAATAAACAAAACACAACAAATCTTAATCAAATCCCAGCCCTAAACATTTTCCTACTAGTTATTATGTTCCTAATCAAAATCTAGGATTCTTGAGTTACCAAGCTACTAATAGATCTTCTACTAGTGATCAAAAGGCCTTAATATCCACTCTTGGTTCAAGTAATAATCAGGTCCATCATTTTGAGATCCTTAAGAGTGAGAATGAGTCTATATTAAAGATGGTTTAAAAACTTAGCACTAATTTTATCCAATTATAAAAACAAGTAGGTAATACTAGTGAAAGTTATAAAAATAACTTTACTTTCCAAAAGTTAAAAAAACCAAGAAATAGGCTTCACAATGATAACTTCTAAAATAGAAACAAGACTAATTAATCCTTTACTAGTAAAAAAACCATAGACATTAATCTCATAGACATTACTTTGCTTGACTATTTTAGAATGCATGATACTTCTAAGCATGGTGAGATTTAGTGCATTAAATTCTACAAAGCTTTTAAAGCTTTTTAGGAATAAATAGATACATTTAAAGTGGTCCCTAATAAGGATAGTGATACAAATGCTTTTGGCTCTAAGCCTTCAGACTAGGTCCACATGATAGAAAATTTCCAATTCCCTTTTCAAGAAGATAATGAACTTAATAATATTCCTAAAGAGATTCAAGCATTATAAAAATTCTTGAAGACATACCCTCTAAGGAATAGTGAACACAAGAAACTTTTGACCACTTCAACTCCTAATAACTATGGGACCCCTCTTGACACTACTTCAAGGAATGACCCTGAGCCATCCAAATGAAGTTCCTCCAAGCTTAGTAATATTTCACCAAGAAATATTGGATATAAAATTTTTGAAGATATGAATAAAATCAAGGCCAATATTACCTTTCATGAGTTAACTCAAATTATTGAACAAATAAACTTATTATTAGAGTCTATACCTAAAAAACCTAGGAAGCTACCTAAGGTTGATAGTGCAAATGTAACCATGCAAGTAGCCAAGGTAGAATCCTCTCCATTCCTTCTCATAATTGAGATATTTTGTAAAAACCTTCATAATTTCCTTCTATATTGTAGGGCTTAAACTAATATCATGCTTGCAAGAATATGCAAACAATTAAGATTGACACCAGTCAAGTCTAACATGGTAGTTACCCAATTGGACAAGTCAAGGTTCAAAGTTATTGGGGAAATATTAAATGTACAAATGAAGTTGGCTAGTGAATCTAGAGTGCAACAATTTATTGAAATTTAAGTAGTAGACATTCATAATGCATATGGACTACTTTTAAGTAGAGAGTGGACCAAAGCCCTTAATGGATATATGTCTATTGATTGTTCACACCTATGGATACCTTGGAAAGGTGTCCCAAATTAGATAATAGTGGAAAGAGAACCAAATATTAAACACATGATAACTAAGTAAAATTTTGTTAATGAGAGGGTGAACTTTCTTGATTCTAACTTAGGAGTCTTTACCTTAGAGACTCCAAAGTGGTTGGATCCCAAGACACTCCTATTGTCCCTAGTTTGTGGAAACTTTATGTTAATGGTGTTAAATGTAAGTCTAGATATAGATTTGGTATTGCTTTAATATACCTTTTTGATATGAAATATCATGCATCTTATAGAATATAATTCCCATGCATCAATAACTTGGTTAAATATGAGTCTCTCATTTTAGGGTTGAAATTTTCTATTAAAAACAAAGTCAAAGAGCTACTCTTTTATGGGGGCCCTAAAGTTGTAGTCAACCAAGTGAGAATCAAGTATCAATGCAAACTATCATACCTCAAGAGGTATAAGTTTAAATTTTGGGACCTAATAGAGTCTTGTTATGCATTCATCATCCTCTCTATCCCTGGAGTTGAAAATAAAGTTGTTGATGAGTTGGATTCTACTACAGCTAACCTCATGCCTAATCAAGATTATTATAACTTCAGTATTGATCTAGTAGCCTACCCCTTATTCTTAGGTAATGTGAACCACTTACAAGTCTTCAATGATTATTAAAATATCCTATAATTCACAACTAACTTATGAGATTTTGAAACTCATATTATTAATGAATTTGATGAGGATACCCTTGAAAGGGAATTTAGTGGCAAGATTATCTAGCTAAGTGATAATAAGATACCTAAAGGGATGATTTCAATAGAAATATTGTTTGACCAATACAAACTCATATAACATCTTAAGGTTCCCAAGGTATATGGGAAGGAATACAATGCAATGAATCTTGGACCCCAATATTAACCCCAATAGGTTAATGTGGGGAAGGCTTGCATAGAAATGGATAATAAAAAAGATAAAAAGTTACTCACCAAGTACAAGGACATAATAGCCTATTATTATGATGATTTAAATATATTTTATCCAAGGTTTATCACCCATATTATACCCCTCAAGGAGAATCGTAAACCTTTCAAGCATAAATAGTTGTCGATTAACCCTATCCTAAAACCCATGATATATAAAGAAGTTAAGAAGGTATTAGATGAAAGGATTGTGTTTCCCATTTAGCACTCTACTTGGGTTACTAATATGGTCCCAATAAAAAATAAGAATCATGAAATTAAGTTATGTATTGACTTTAAGGAACCTAAACAAAGTATCTAAAAAGGACAATTACCCCTTACCCTCTCTAGACCAAGTAATATAGGATATTTTATGATCATCCATGATGTCTTTCCTTGATGTATTCTTAGGGTATAACCAAGTGTTTGTTGATAGAGAGGATAGAATGAAGACAACTTTTACCACTAAGTGGGGAAATTTTTATTACAAAAATATGCCCTTTGGGTTGATCAATGTAGGGGCTACTTTTCAAATAGCCAGGGACTATGCTTTCCAAGGTTTAGTTGGAAAATGCTTCATAATATACATGGATAACCTAATGGTATTATCCAAAAATAGAGATTGTTTCACACACATTCATCAAGTATTTGAGAGATGCAAAATGTATGGTATTTATCTTAACCCTAAGAAAAACATCTTTTGTGTTATTTAAGGGAAGTTTCTAGGTCATGTTATCACTAGGGATGGAATATCTATAGATCTTAAAAGGGTGGAAGCCATATCTAAGATAGATCTTTCAAATAGTCGGAATGAACTAAGGTCATTCTTTGGCAAGTTAAAATTTGTGAGGAAATTCATCTTAGGGTTTCTTGAGATTGTCAAACCATTAAATGACATGCTTAAGAAGGATTCCAAGGTTACTTGGAATGAGGAGTCTAAGAAAGCATTTAATAGTATCAAAGAAGCAATTAGTCAAGCCCTAGTATTGACAAGTCCAAACTTTTAAAGGGAATTTTATTTGTACTCATTTGTTTCAATTCACACCATGGTGTTGAGTTGTGGAGTTAAAAGCTTCACTAATGAGCTAATGTTGATGTTCTTGGGCTTACACAGTAACCAACATCAGTCAGAACTTATCGACATCAGTTAGGGGTTGACCGACATCAGTCATGGCATTGGTCAAAACCAATCGACATCGGTTAGGGGTCGGTTAAGATCAGTCATCTTCAGACTGACATTAAATTCTATGTGTTTCTAGCTTTTCTATTTTTAGAAGAATAGATTTGAGCCTTTGATTTAAGAGGTGGATCTAAGGGTGTAAAATGCATGGCTCATGAACCCTAGTTTTGTAGTATATTATATAGTAGGGTTAGATCCTCATAGCATGTACAATAATTCGGTAATTGATTTGATTGTAATTGATTCAGAGAGAGAGAGAGAACTCTTGAGGGAGAATTATTATACATTTAAGAGGTGTGAGGAGAGAGATTTCTTCATTGTATTTCCTTCTGGAAGAGTTTAATATAAGATTGGTTGTCTCTTGTATCTCCTATTATTTGTTATTTTTGATTTCTAGTTACTTATTACTTCTGGTTTCAATTCCATGTTTAGTTGTTTATACAAAAGTAATCAATTCTACTCTAAGATCCTAACAACTGGTATTAGAGCGTGTTAGTGTTTTTTGATTACAAAATTCACTCACAAGGGTTTTTGATTGAGTGGGAGCAAAGCAATGGTAGAAGAAAGTAAACTAAGAATGGATAAATTCAATGGCAAGAATTATCAATTATGGAGGATGCAGATTGAAGATTATATGTATCAGAAAGATCTATATTTACCATTGGGTAGGATTTCAAGGAAGCCCACAGATATGGAAGATGAAGAATGGAAAGTTCTTAATAAAAAGGCTCTTGGATCTATAAGGTTGAGCCTGGCAGCTTCTGTGTTTTCTAACTTATCACAGGCAAACACAATGGTAGAGTTAATGGATACTTTGGCAAATTTATATGAAAAACCCTTAGCTTCAAATAAGGTATATCTTACGAAGAAATTATTTAATTTGAAAATGCAGGAAGGTGGATCTATATCTAGTCAACTTAATGATTTCCATACAATAGAAATCAGTTAAATTCAGTCAAAATAGTTTTTTATTATGAAATTAAGGCTCTCTTAATCTTATGCTCTTTACTTGAAAGTTGGCATAATTTGGTAATGGTAGTTAGTAATACTACATCTACTTCAAATATCTTGAAAGTTGATGATGTTGTTAGTGTAATCTTAAATGAAGAAATTCACAAGAAAAGCACAGGAGAAACATTAGGTAATGCTTTAAGTGTTGAAAGCAGGGGAAGGCAAAGAGAGAAGGGCAAGCAAGGGAAATCAAGGTCAAATATGGGAAGTAGATCCAAATCTAGAAATGGAAGAATAACATGTTGGAATTGTGGAAAGAAAGGGCATGCAAAGAAAGATTGTTGGTTGAAGGATAACAAAGAAAATTAGCATGAAGGTAATAAAGAAGCAAAAGTTTTAGGTATTGTTGCACATGATGCTCTTATATTTTATTTAGATAATAAAGTAGAATCATGGGTTTTAGATTCTAGTGCCTCTTTCCATGTAACCCCAAATAGAGAATTTTTCAATGATTATGTCCATGGAGATTTTGGAAAAGTTTATTTAGGGGATGATGAGTCTTGTAAAATTGTTGGCAAAGAAAAAGTGCAGTTGAAATTGTAGAATGGCAACACATGGGTGTTGAAGGATGTCATGCATGTACCCATCCTGAAGAGGAATCTAATTTCTATAGAAAAGTTGGGTGATGAGGGTTGCATAGTAACTCTCACAGCTGAATCTTGGAAAGTTTCCAAGGGTACACTTGTATTAGCAAAAGGTAAGAGAGTAGGTACACTTTATCTATCTACTTGTATTACTGATTATTCTCCTTCTATTTTATCTACTTCAGATGTAGGTGCAAATTTGTGGCACTGTAGTCTTGGTCACATGAGTGAGAAGGGAATGAATGTTCTTAAGTCAAAAGGTAAGCTTTTATATTTGAAAAGCATAGATCTAGATTTCTGTGAGCATTGTATTTTTGGGAAAAAGAAGAAAGTGAGGTTTTTCAAAATTGGGTCAACAAAGAAGAAGCACAAGTTAGAGTTTGTTCACACAGATGTGTGGAGACTAGCTCAGGTAGCTTCTATTGGAGGATCACAATATTATGTTTCTTTCATTGATGATGCTACAAGAAAGGTATGGGTTTATTGCATAAAGAGGAAATTTGATGTTTTTGACACATTTAAGAAATGGAAAGCTTTGGTTGAGAATGAAATAGGTTTGAGATTGAAGTGCCTTAGATCTAACAATGGTGGTGAGTATTGCAGTAATAAATTCAACAGTTATTATTCTATGAGTGGAATACATAGGGAAAGGATAGTTCTAAGGACATCTCAGCAAAATGGAGTTACTAAAAGGATGAATAGAATAATAATGGAGTGTGCATGGAGTATGAGGTTGCATGCTGGTTTGCCCTTATAGTTTTGGGCAGAAGCTATAGATACTATGGTTTACCTTGATTAATAGAGGACCTTCTACTGCACTAGATGGTGGAATTCTAGAAGAGGCTTAGATAGGTAAAAAGGTAGATCTTTCATTTCTCAAAGTTTTTGGTTCTAAAGCTTTTGTGCAAATTGATAAAGAAAATAGAAAGAAGTTGGATGATACATCTATGTGGTACACTTTCATTGGTTATGGTTTTGGAGATTTCAAATTCTAGTTGTGGAATTCAAAAATTAAAAAAAATTATTAGAAGTTTTGATGTAGTTTTCAATGAGAAGGTGATGTACAGTGATCAGCTCAAGAGGTTGAATAATTTTGAGCAAGGCAATCTTGATTTGGAAGAGGTTATGATCCAAAATGAGCTTGTGGGTAAAAATCATCACTCATAGAAAAACACAGAGACCAACATCAGTCAGGTGGAGACCGATGTCAGATAGGTGGAAACCAACATTGGTCATGTGGAAACTAGCATCGATTAGAAGGAATCGACATTTGTCAGGTGCAGATTGGCATCGATCAGAGATGATTGGGATCGGTCATTGTCAGAAGAAAATTTGGGCAGACAACAAGCTATAAATGAGTCTCAAACACCCATAAGGAGGTCTGAAAGGGTAAGTAAACCTCCAATTTGTTATTTCACTTCTTTATACTACTTTTTGCTCACTAATGGTGGAGAACCAAAAAGCTTTGATGAGGCAATATAGGTAGAATCCAAGAAATAGTGGGAGCATGACATGATTGAGGAAATTGATTCCTTGGAAGAGAACCATATGTGGGACTTGGTTGAGTTGCCAGCTGGAAAGAAAGCACTAAAAAATAAATGTGTATATAGGTTAAAGGAAGGAAAGAATGGAAAAATGAGACATAAGGATAGGTTGGTAGTAAAGGGATTTACACAGAAACTAGGTATTGATTTTGGTGAAATTTTTTCTCTTGTAGTAAAGATGACTTCTATTCAGACTGTATTGTCTTTAATTGTTATTGAGGATTTGCATCTTGAGCAGCTTGATGTTAAGACAACATTTCTTCATGGAGATTTGGATGAAGAGATATATATGGATTAGCTAGAAGGTTTTGAGGTCAAAGGTAAGGAGAAACTTGTGTGCAGGTTGAAGAAAAGCTTGTATGGTCTTAAGCAAGCTCCAAGACAATGGTATTTGAGGTTTGATAGGTTTATGATAGAGCATGGTTTTAGTAAATGTCAATCTAACCATTATGTTTATTTTAATAGATTGGATAATGGTAGTTATATTATCTTGTTACTATATGTAGATGATATGATTGTTGTAGGTTCACACATATAGGAAATTACTAAGCTTAACATAAAATTAGCTCAAACATTTGCCATGAAGGATTTAGGAGCAACAAACAAAACCATTGGCATGAGTATTAAGAGAGATAGGAAAAATCATAGTTTGATTTTGTCTCAAGAGGATTATGTGAATAAGGTGTTGGAGAGGTTCAATATGTAGGATGTAAAACTAGTAAGCACACCTATGGCTAGACACTTCAAGTTGAGCAAAGAACAGTGTCTTAAATCACATGATGAGGTTGAGTACATGAGTAGAGTTCCATATGTTTCAATAGTTGGGAGCTTGATGTATGCAATGGTATGTACTAGAACAGATATTGCCCAAGTAGTGGGATTTGTTAGCAAGTTTATGGCTAATCCAGGAAAGGAACACTAGAAAGTAGTTCATTGTATTCTCAGATATTTGAGAGGGACCAGCAATAGGCATTTATGTTATGGAGGGTCAAACACTTCTCTACATGGGTATGTAGATTCAGATATGGTAGGTGACTTGGATGGTAGGAGACGCACCACAACATATGTGTTCACTATTGGTGGAATGGTGGTTAACTAGATTTCAAAGTCGCAGAAGGTTGTTGCCTTGTCCACTACAGAGGCAGAATACATTGCAGTCATAGAGGCTAGCAAGGAAATGATTTGGATGACTTAGTTCATGGAGGAGTTAGGAAAGGAGAAAGAGAGTTACAGATTGTATAGTGATAGTTAAAGTGCAATTCATTTGGAAAAGAATTTAACCTTTCATTCAAGAACCAAACATATATAGCTTAGGTACCACTTCATTAGACAGGTATTGGAGGATGGACTATTAAAGCTAGAAAAGATCCATACGAATAAGAACCCTGCTGATATGTTAACAAAGGAGAAGTTGAATCTTCATTTAACTTTTGTTGGTCTTCAAGATTGAACTTGAAGAAGGAGAAACAAGCCAGAGATGTTTAGAGGATGTTACTATACAGGTGCAACTATTTATCTCCAAGTGGGAGATTGTTGAGTTGTGGAGCTAAAAGGTTCACTTATGAGCTAATGTTGATGTTGTTAGGCTTACACAGTAACTAACATTAGTTAGAACCAACTAACATCAATTAGGGGTTGATTGGCATCAGTCATGGCATCGGTCATAACCAACCAACATCGGTTAGGGGTCAGTCGGCATTGATCATCTTTAGACTAACACTGAATTTTATGTGTTTCTAGCTTTTTTATTTTTAGAAGAATATATTTGAGCCTTTGATTTAAGAGGTGGATCTAAGGGTGGCAATGCATGGCTCATTAACCTTATTGTTGTAGTATACTATATAGTAGGGTTAGATCCTCATAGCATGTACAACAATTCAATAATTGAGTTGATTATAATTGATTGAGAGAGAGAGAGAGAACTCTTGAGGGAGAATTACTGTACATCTAAGAGGTGTGAGGAGAGAGAGATTTCTTCATTGTATTTCCTTCTATAAGAGTTTAATACAAGACTGGTTGTCTCTTGTATCTCCTATTATTTGTTGTTTCTAATTTCTAGTTACTTATTACTTCTGGTTTCAATTCTGTGTTTAGTTGCTTATACAAAAGTAATCAATTATACTCTAGGATCCTAACACATGGAAGTATTTATAACTTAAAAATTTTATGGGAATGATCACCCAATTGATTTTATGATTACCAATTTCAATAATGTTGAACTTAATTATTCCTTGATTAATAATCAAGCATATGCACTAGTCTAAGCAATAAATAAGTTTAGGCATTACATCCTTAGGAACAAAGTGTATGATATCTTATCAAACCCTACCATAAAACCCATGTTGAGTCAAAATTAATTAGGTGAGTGTAGAGGCAAGTAGATGTTAGTCCTATAAGAGTATGATATAGAGATGAAAACTACTAAGTTGGTAAGGTGCCAAGGCATTATCCAAATGATTTTCAACACTAGCCCTAAGATACATATCATGCAGGTTAAACAACAAGACTTCTAGCCCAATGAGTAATATGATTCCCTTATTCACTATTAATTAATTAATGGTTTTTATCTTACAAGACTTATAATAGATATAAGAGGGCCCTAAGACTAAAATGTTCTCACTATTTGATCAAGGATAGAGTATTATCTAGAAAAAACTTTGAAGGAGTCTATTTAAGGTGTGTATCTAAAGAAGAAGCTTATCAAATCATGATTAATTTCCATGAAAATATGGGTGGTGGACATCCATCAAGAAGAAAAATATCCCATAAAATCCTCAAGGCTTGTTACTATTATCCTACTATTTTCAAGGATGCTCATAAGCATGTGAGGGAATGTCATTCTTGTCAAGTCTTCAGCACCAAAAAATTAAATGCAACTATGCCTTTATAACCAATGATGATTGACAAGCCCTTTTCACAATAGGGATTGGATTTCATAAGAGTAATCAACCATAATTATTCTAAGTGCCAAAAATTTATCCTAACTACTATAGACTTTTACACAAGATAGACTGAAGATATAGCCACCAAACAATGCAAGATGGAAGAAGTGACCAACTTCCTAGAAGAAAACATTTGCACTAGGTTTGGAACCCTTGTTTATTTATTGTGTGATAAAGGATAATATCTTATGTCCATAGAGATGAAAAAATGGGCTTATGATAATGGCATTTATCTAAGGTTTAATTCAAATCATTACCCCTAAGAAAATGGAATTTTTGAATCCACTAACAAGAATTTGATCAAGGTAATAAAAAAATTGGCTAAAGAAAAACCTAGGTCTTACCACAAGTTCCTCAAATACAATCTATGGGAAGATAGGATCAAAATTAAACTATCCATAAAGTCATCACCATTCCTATTAATGTATGGGAAATAACCTATTTTCCTTATCACCCTCAATTTTCCCATGTTCATGTTTATGCTAGAATACATGGAAGAGAGTGAAGAAATTGCAAACTCTAGGTTGCTAGACATCATTTAGATGGAGGATGCAAGGGAGGAAGCCTCTACTAAATTTAGGAAGAATCAAACCCTAGTTAAGAGATAGTTTGATAAAAGGTTAAAAGTGAAATTATTTAGATAGGGAGACCTAGTCTTCCTTTGGGATAAGGCATCTGAACCGAAAGGCAAGCATGGAAAATTCACACCTCTATAGATTGGCCCATATCAGATTACTGACACACTTAGAAACACTTATTTCAAGCTAAAATACCTTCAAGGAGTAGAGTTCACCTTGCCCACCAATGGGTAATATCTCAAGCATTAATTTGATGCAGCTCCACTAGGGTTATTTATGGAATAAAATCTATAAGACCATTTAAGCTAGAGTAGGTAGGCTAGTTAGTTTTTTTTTACTCTTCTATCTTATCCTATTTGTATATATTTTTGTCCTTTTTGTTTCCTACCTTTTTTGTTTCATTTTTTATGCTTGTGTTGTTGCTTATGTTTTTCTATTCTTGCTTTGTTCCTTAGCTTTAATTGATCTTTCTATAGATAGTCTAGTGCTCAAATTATCTTGTCTCCCTTAAATTTCCAAGGTTTCACTAATTAGAGTATGAACCCCATACATATGATGACCATAAACTAAAGTGTAAGATTGGTGCTATAACACAAAGAAACTGGTAATGGCCAATGAAGAGATCATGTGTTCTATGCAAACCTAGACATTATTGTGATCTGAATATGGATTTAAATAAGAATTACACTTACAAATAAAGTTTATTCTATTAATATAAAACCATGTTTTCACTTGACAAGACATCCTTTCTTGAGATAATAGTGATAACTATAGGTGATTTTATGAAATCAAAACACTGGGCTACAATCCTTAAACCTGGATACCTTGGTTCCCAACCTTGCTAAAAGCATTAAATATATCTCAAAAGATGTAAAACACAATAATTTAGTGAAAAATCTAAAGCTATTCAAGCATAGGTGATTTGGGTAATCTCCACCAAGGTTACAGACATCTAGCTGGTAGTGGAGCAAGGCCTTAAGTGGAGCTAAAGGAATCTCTATTAGGGTTATAGATGTCTAGCTAATAGTAGAACAATGCCCAAGTCTTCTTACACTAAAATAATAACCCCCTTAAATTCCTAAATAAACCTATTAGCTAGTTTAAATTATTAAGGGCATGAAGCTTGTAAGTTGTTCCCTAAATCACATGGTAAATAGTAAGTGGAATCAAAGTACACACACAACATGACTATATCCTAGTAGTTTAAACTTAATTTTGTAGTTACAAATCTTGTTTCAACCATGAAACTCAAATGATGACATAGATCTACTATAGTAAGGGACCTAATTATTGACCTAAATCAAAGTCTCTAGGTTCTAACATTTGGTTATGTTTCCCCTATGAGTCACCATTTGTTGGGGGTAACATACCACTAATTCTAAAAATTGGGGCCCTTGAGGTGTTTGAAAACTTATCATTACCAATATTGCCTTACTCCTAGGTTTTATTAGAATTTAAATATCATCCATTCTGATAAGGTGAGTTTTTTCATTTAAACCCTATTGTGCCTAATGTTTTTAACATTTTACCTAGTTTTGTAAGCAATGCAAATTTTAGGGAAAATACTAGTTTTTATCAAGCAATGATTCACTAGAGTCTTACTGGCAATGGTTTGCTAAATCTTAACCTTGGTCCCTTCCTGACAAATCTTGAGTTTAAAACCCTAGGTATGAAACCCTCAAAATTTGAATTTAAATTTTGAGAGGGAATCATTTCATAGGAATATTGAAGATAATATTGTAGACATAAGCTTAATTTTATATTAAGGCTTAGTCTCATTTATTAAGATTACTAAACCTTAATGTAAAATTAATAATAAGTCTTTCAATATTATTTTAAATATCTATGATTTATCTTAACCACCCCATGTAATCCCTCGACAAGGTCCCCTTGTAACTTCCTAAGATGAAACCCCTTTTTTATAAATAAGTTAGCCTTAAATTTTATCCTAAGACCCCTCTATATTTATTAATAAAAATGGAGCCTTACAATAAAAACATATCCTAAGCTTATTAACCACTAGTCCTAGTTTAAACATTTATATCATATAGGATCCAACTACATATGATCAATCATGCATTTTGATCCAATGATGCATGGGAGATCTGATGGCATGTGCTTCATCATAGGGTCTAATCTAATGGTGTGAGCCAAGCGTTGAAAGGTCAAAGCTTTGTAAAGTCACCAAGTGGTAACCACTTACACCAAAATACATCAAAAATGTTCACACATATTTAACATGACCAATCACATGTAAAGCCTTAGATATTGATCCAATGGCTATCACTCTTTTAATATGATGAAATTCATTGATTCCATGACCTTGGGAAGCTCCATGAAAACATTGTGCCACACTTTCACATTGAACCATAAGGACTTTATGAACTTAAATTTGATGTTCATGCTCATGTCATCTAGCCTCCATGAGGATGCCTATGATGTGAGTGAGACTATAAAATTTAAGATAAACAAATATTTTTGCCTTGGTAAATGAGGCATGTTCTACATTTTAATGGGTCTTGTATTTATTTTTCAAATAAACTTAGGCTAAATATTTTAACTTAAGTCTTTATTGGGCCCTCATATTAACATAAGCATCATGCATCTTGTAGTATATAATGGCCTCCACTTATTCATACCAATTAGATCCAATGATGTGAGATCTTCAAGTAGAAATTAGAAGGCCCAAGGGCTTGACACATGGAGCAATCTTGGAGAGAAGGGATCAATAGCGCGATAATATGTAAGGTGGCATAATTATAGGACTAGAAGCTTATAGAGATCAAGAAGATAAAATTCCTATGATTTCAATCAATGGTACATGTTGAATCCATGGATCTTGATCTAATGATGTAAAATAAAAATAAGAGTTCAAAGGCCAATGGCTAGTTCCCATAGTGACAAATATGAAAATTGTCATGAAAAGAAGTTGAATAGAGGCCACATAAGATCCATGTGGGAAAAACATGGTATAACTTAGATTTTTTTCCAATTGGAAATGAAAAGGTATAAAATTAAGTCTCAATCAGATCTTGAGACATGAGTGATCCTTAATCCCAATCACATCTACCATTGAATCTCTCAAAAGACCTAAAACTTACATTAAAATGGAAACTATGAGTAGATAATGATAGGATAATTGAATTAATCAACATTAGACACAAGGACCTAGTAGTAGTCCAACTGGCTAGTCTCCATCATGCAGCTAAAAAACTAGAGGTAAGTCATTACATATATGTGCTTACTACTCTTTTTATTGATTTTAGAGTAGATGAAGACTAGATTGTTAGGGAAGGTACCTCTAACAGAGTAGCTTATATTTCCCCTATAGCCTTTGAGGGTTACTATAATTCCCCTCAGTCCTATGTGGATTTTCCCATAATTAAGGATTTGACCAACAAAAATGACAGATACCATCCTTACACCTTAGATTAGTCAAGGAAACTTTATTTTTTAAATATTTCCAAGGTAAAATTCTAATTACCCAATTTACAGGAGGGATTAGGGTTATTATGACCTTACTAAATAGAATATCTAGAGCTACCACTACTACCTATGTCAACACTACCTAGGTTTCATATGTATATTTCCTAGTTAAATAAAAGCTCACCCCTCCCATTGGGGAAATGATAAGTATCCAATTTGGTAGGTAATTTGCAGCCATCAATAGAAAAACTAGCAAAATATTTTTCATGATGTCCTACTTGCTTGATGCCTTGTTGGTCTCTGCCAAGTTGTTTCATATCAAGAATTGGTCTCCTAGTACAAGAATCTTAGTTTCTCACCATTACTCCAAACTCCATATCTTCAAATATACAAACCACATGCAATTCATTTGTGATGAAATCTATCCCTCCTTGGTTGAGGCTATCACTATCTCTCCCATGCCTAGGATGTAACCCTTGATCAAGAGATATCTAGAGATGATGGGGGATGTATGGTACTATCCAAACTGCACCATGATAAGGATTGAGGTAACCATGCCCTCACCTTTTAGGCTCTATATCTACATGCCACCCAAGCTTGCCTAGAATTAAATCACCTTCTAAATCATTAATGGGATTGATGGGGTTTGTAAAGACATTCATCCCTTCCGTATCATAATTAGGAGGACCACAATACAAGATTGGAAGAAAATAGACATCATATCTAGGCAAAGAGGAGCCTTTATCTTCCAAATGGACAAACATATAATGTATGACCCTAAAAGAATAGTAAATAATCATTTGAAAGACAAGAATATGTTTAAACAAGTATACAAGCATCAAACTCAAGCTTTTTATGACATTTACACTAGGGAAAGTGGTTTTGAGGAGGTTTTGGCAAGATTGGGAGAGTGCAATGCCAAACTAGAGCATAGGTTGACACATGAGTAAAAGCCAATACAGGATATTTGACAAATACACCCTCTTCAATATCATTTTCTACCTTCTACCTCAAGACCATCTCAAGGATATTCACAAGTAGAGGTGTCATCATCATGAGCACCCCCTCAGATAGTTTACCCACCTCCTCAAGAACTTGGTAAGTAGCAATTAGAGGAAAGACCAGGGTAGGGAGAATCATCTATAGGTCCTCCAAAATAACCACCATCTTTGGGGGAACATGTAGACATGGTGTCTCTTGAGCCATATGAGATAGTGCAGGAAGTCTTCAAGGTTATTGAAGACATTTATGGGTTAGATAAGCAATAAATAGAGGAAGACCCTACTACGCAAATAGGGAAACTTGTAGAGGCCCCTGGATAATTTGAAGAGGATGAGAAAGAGAAAGGGGGAGAATATGAAATGGATTTAGTCATAGTACCCAACCAAAGGAATAGGAAGGCTAAGTTGGCCCTTATCTCCACTAGTTCTAAAAGGCCAAAGCTCCCCTTTGTATAACCAGCCCAAGAAATAAATTTATTCAATGATGAATTCCTCATTCAGGGGTCATTCATTCCTAATTGGTTCATAAATGGGAAGTTACAAAATATTATTACTATGGCCCATTCATGGGCATTAACTAAAAGCATCAACATTGATGAGGACCTCCAACCCTAGATTATGGAAATGATGAAGGAGAAAGAAGAGATAAAAATAGTGGAAGTAAAAGGATTTGGTGGCAACAGAATGGATGCTCTAGGATAATCCAATGGAACCAAAGTGGAAATCCTAGAAGCCACCCAGCTAATTGAGCTTACCACTACCATTTTCTTCAATTTGGATACCACAAGCTTAGAGATCACCATAAGGAAATTTGTGGTGGGTACTAAGGATTTCACCTTTCAAAATGTGGAACCTTTCATAGGCCTAACTCTAGTTAGAGGACAAGAAGTGGGAGAACATCTTATCCATTAGGAGGATGTGGAGAGCCTGGTTAGAGCCTAATTAATTTAGGCAATGGCTAACATTAGGGGATTGAAGCAATAATTAATAAGTTGAGGATGGAGAAGGAAAACCTTGAGACCTAAGACATCCTCTCTATTCTTGATGAATTGATAAAGATGCTTGGTGAGTCCTTATTTGATATGTTTGAGGATTTGAAGGCCATGATGCTCAAAGATGATGCCTTAATGCAACAAGCTCAAGTAACTAAGGATTTGGTCATATAGTGGTAAGATTCAAAGGACAAAATGACTGCGATCATCAATGTATAAGTAAAGAGGTAGATCTTAGACTTCAAGACTATTAGTTTTAGAAACTTAAGTTCCATCCTAAGCATTGTTATTGATAAGGTGTAGGATTTAAGCACATGGCATAATGATGTCAATGAGTTCATAAGGGAGAATGAAGCTTTGATCAGTATGATTGAAAAACTCATTAGAATAATGTTGATAGAACCTTTATGACCCACTTCTATGGGGTTGATTGATGATGAAGATTTCAAGAAAACAACCACTACCAGCATCTAGGAGATAAAAGGGAGAAGTTTGGCCAATCCAGTAGTGATAACCATAAATTAACGGATCTCATCTTCAATTCAAGAGAGATGATAATAAAATCTTAGAGCATCAAGGAGGCCATGCTGAGGAATGACAAATAATTTGACAAACTCGTAGATTAAGAAAATGGATGTTTGATGAAGCCTAC
>JARHVA010008241.1:80000-110000 GCA_037957365.1 Torreya grandis | reverse complement strand
AGATGAATAACATTTCTATAGATGGATTTAAATTGTATTGGAAACTTTTTTTACCTTTGAAACTTTTATACTTTGAAAAAGTAAAAATTAAAACATGCAATGTAGAAAAATGAACATGAATGAATATCACACCCCATGTATTAATATAGAATTGATATAGAATGTGAATTGAAAGTTTACTTATTTGAAATCTATAACTTATAATTTTTGTGCACAATATTATTCATTTGCATCACATCTATGTGAATCTATACTGAAGTAATTATATGAATGAGTGCACATGCATGTAATATGTTCCCATAATATTTAAATTTTGTACCATACTTTAAATCCAAAAATTTTATGTTATCATAAATATGAAAGTTGTTCATAAGTATTTGAATTATCAACAACCCCATTGTGATGCCCCCCTTTTGAGATGAGGTACATAGCATGCAAGTCACTAATCTAAAAATAGAACTAAAAATTATGTGAAATATGTAATCATGTAGTAGTATATGAACATTTAAAATGTATAACGTCATAATATTGAATATAACATTGAATAGCATATGAACATGTGTTAAATATATTTAACATTGAATCACATAAGAAACATGTGAATGATATATATTGCTATGTACCTAGGGATATGATATATTGATTTATATGGGTTGATGGAGATGCCAACATGTGGCACACATCCCCTTAGTTAGTTATATGGGTACAATATATTAGGATAATAGAGTAACTTGTGGAAGTAGTACATTGGGTAATGGTCATCCTACATTGGGATTAGGAGGTTATCCATCCATGGGTTAGATAGATGTATATATATAGGAGATGATTAGCATGGTAAAGATATCAAGTAATCGTTGAGTCTTGTATTGTAAGAGGATATTGGAGGTTATCCCCTCGAAGAGACATTGTGGAGTTATTTCTTCCTAAATGAGTATTATATGGTGTTTCCCTACCTTAAGGGTATTTCTACATATATTGAATATCAAGATCTTATCAAGTGTTATTAGAGCCAGGTTACGATCCTAGGACCACCACTTGATAAGATCTTGATATTCAATATATGCAAAAATACCCTTAAGGTAGGGAAACACCATATAACACTCCTTTAGGAAGAAATAACTCCATAATGTCTCTTTGAGGGGACAACCTCCAATATCTTCTTACAATAGAAGACTCAATGATTACTTGATATCTTTACCATGATAATCATCTCTTATATATATATATATACATATATATATACATATATATATATACATATATCTAACCCATGGATGGATAACCTCCTAGTCCCAATGTAGGCTGACCATTACCCAATGTACTACTTCCACAAGTTATTCTATTATCCTAATATATTGTACCCATATAACTAACTAAGGGGATGTGTGCCACATGTTAGCATCTCCATCAACCCATATACATCAATATATCATATCCCTAGGTACATAACATTACTTCCCTCTTTGACATGTTTCATCCCTAAAACATAGGAAGAAACTAAATAATGAGTGTGCTTCAAATTATTGCACACTTGTCTCCAAATCTCAATCATATAACCATCCATATGTGATCTTGGTAGGTGATATCTCTCCAAGCTTGTGTCTAAAATCCATTGTGCTCCTCTGATTTCATTCATGATCATAATTATACTTCTTTGGTGTCCAAGCATAATTATTCCTCTTTTTATTCCTTGTACCATATTCCATCGCACTACTCTAATTCCAACCATGACCATAGTAGGTATTCTTCCATGCATAGTCATAGTGATTTCCCCATTCATTCCATGTGCCATAGTAGTTTTTCTTTGGATTCTATGTATATCTAAAATGATTGGAAATTTGATTTCCTATATAGACAAAATGATTGTTGTTATGACACTTCCTCACTTGGTTCCATGATTGTTTCCTCTCATGATGATGTGGGTGTCTATATACCTCAACCTTTTCCAATAATTTGACATTATCCACCTTTACTTTTACCTCTTCTACCTTTTCCTTCTTTTCCTCTTGAGTATATGAAGTGTTCATTTGTAGTGTGTCTTTATCTATATCATCTAAATCTTTATCATGATCTTCATCACCTGTTTTAATCTCATCCTCATGATCTACTTGGATTGTTATTGGTGCCTTTTTCACTATGATATTTTGTAAAGTGATCTTATTTTAATTATACCAAAACTTAATGAACTTTTTTTTAACATTAATATTCATTGTTACCAAATTCCCTAACCATGGATATCCAAGAACTATATCCACATCATCCATATCCAAAGCATAAAAATCTGAATGCAAAACATATTTTTCCATAATGAGCTTCAGATCTTCAAACATTGAAATATTATTACCATCCACTTGAACCTCTTTGATATTATTTTCTTTAACATTTAGATTCTTAGACACATTCATGTTGATGAAGTTATACTTACTGATAGGGTTTATGGACACAATAACCTTTTTCTTTTGAATGCATCCATGAAATTGAAAAATTGACTCAGATTTCTTTGGAGCCAAATAATTTGAACCTTTATCATCCAATTCTTCTTATTCTTCATATAATTCTTCTTCTATTACTACTACTTCTTCTTCTTCTTCTTGTTCTTCTACTGATTCTTCTATTTCTTGTTTTATAGCCTAGTAATCTAAAAAGATCTATTTCATTACTCTCCATGAAGAAAACCATTCTATACAACTCAATTGATCAAACCAATGTAGTGCAAGCCCAGACAAAAAATGAAGTAACCACCTTTGCCCAAAAATTTTAATAAAATGATTGCCCAAAAGGAGCCATCATTCTCAAGCATCAATATCATCTTCCCCTAAAAATGTTTGCAACTCCATGATCCACAAAAAGAATTAAGGTTCACGAAACCCTAAAATGTCAAAATTGATCCATAAAATAGAAATAAATCACTTCAAACAACTCAAAAAAATTTGAAATTTTTACTATGCTTCTCTTATATCTTCTTACATCTCCAGTAAAAATTGTGAATAAAAATTCCCTATTTTTTAGAAGATATAGTGAAATTATTATAAACCCTAGAATAGAAATAACTCCCTCAAAACAAATCAAAAAATCTCAATATTTTTATTGTAACTTATTTGAAATATTATCCATATCCATTAAAAAATTTGTGGAAAAATTCGTAACCAATCAAAAGTTATTGATGATTCAAAAAACAACTAGGGTTTCGCTCCACAAATTGCCCAAATGAAAGATCTTATACCACTTGGTAACATCTTGATATTCAATATATGAAAAAATACCCTTAAGGTAGGTAAACACCATATAATAATCTTTTAGGAAGGAATAACTCCATAATGTCTCTTTGAGGGGTCAACCTCCAATATCCTCTTATAATAGAAGACTCAATGCTTACTTGATATATTTACCATGATAATCATCTCCTATATACATACATCTATCTAACCCATGGATGGGTAACCTCCTAATCCAAATGTAGGCTGACCATTACCCAATGTACTACTTCCATAAGTTACTCTATTATCCTACTATATTGTACCCATATAACTAACTAAGGGGATGTGTGCCACATGTCGACATCTCCATCAACCCATATACATCAATATATCATATCCCTAGGTACATAGCATATATCATGGCACAAGAGTAAACATAGAAATAATGCATGATATGAATCATAAAAATATATTAAAAATCAACAAAAATAAAATCAATTCCATAATTTTCATAAAATGTCATACATAAGTCCCAAAGGACACATACAAGGGACATGTGAATGTCGCATAAAAACTCAATGCCAAGATCCACATGCAAATGGTATGATGATTCCATAAAATCAATAACTTGTATATGTTACATGCAAAAAATTCCAAATGCCACACACAATAATAAAATAATGTTAAATTATCATGTAGCAAAGTAAGAATTTAAAAAGAAACATAGAGCAAAGGAGAGTAGTATATATCAACCATATGTATCAATGTCATTGTTATGAAATAGCATATGAATTTAACATAATTCAAAGTATATATGAACATTAAAAAATATATATGATATATAATTCATCATGTTAGAAAGGTTATGGATAGATACAACTAATTTAAACGTTTAAATAATGAATAAATGCTCCTAGCTTAGCAAGGTTACTAGGTAAAAAGGGAAGCCCAACATCAAAAATGATGTAATACTATGTCTTATATCACACTCACATACCTTGGTAAAATCATTGGTATTGAAAAATGAAATATGTTATGTACATAACATGAAATAAATAACATATGTAAAGAAGTGAATTTGCAACATTTGAAAATGTTTTTGATGTCTTGATTTTGAATTTTTGAAAATATTTGTATATTTTGGGATTTTTGAATTCACATTGATTTTTTAAGTTTTTCAAAATATTTGATTTTTTTTAATGGTTTCCATATTTTATTTATTTTTAAATTTTTTAAATATTGAAATTTAATTTTTTTTAAATTATTAATAAAAAAGACTTTAAAAAAAGAATAACTGGGAGGGATTCAAAAAATTTGAAATAGGGTGTTATTTAACCCTAAAATCTAGATATGTGGAATATATGGTTAAAGTGGAAGAGATAGCCTAGGGCATAAGAATGGTAAACTATCTCTAAAGCATGCCAATTATTTGAAACACTTAGATAAATATTTACTAATTTTTTTCTAAGATACTAAGAATCAAAAGTATACCTATGCTAGATATTGCAATACTAATAAAAATAAGATACTTTATTGGTTCTAATGTTAATATAGATCTAAATATAGAATAGGTAGAAAGTAGAGTTGATATAAATTTTGGAATAGTCACCTGACTTTGAAATTTATACCTATTTATTTGTAAGTAATTGCATTGACCTTAGATAGTTACATCAACATTACTATCAAACTTGGATATAGGTATCTAGTATGAAATACCCATTAAAATGTGATTCAACTACTTAGATGATTTTGGGTTTTTCATCACCTTCACTTTAGTGAATTTGAATCTAGGTAGTGGATTATTACTCCATATCAAATAGAAAATCCCTAGTTATTCATCTTCATATTGGTTGTGGAGAAAATGGTTTAGTTGGCACACAATGTCAAGTTTCTCCAAAGACCCCTCTATCAATTAGTGTTGCCTACTTAACTAATAATTTAAAGATGGAATTATACTTATTTATTTATCCCATATGTATTGGCTTGTGTGTGAATCATGTAATGTGTGATATGAAAGTACAAAAGTGACCTAGCTTGTAACTTAGAAAATATAGTTCTTTGGCTACTCCTTCAGTACTTCAGACCTATAAATGTGTTGTCCTTATGGTTGATATGGAAATAGGATAAAATTGGGAAGATTTTTATCACTTGAGTGCTTGATAGAATTAGGAATGAATGAGGCTTGATAGGTCTGTGTTCGGTTAGGAATGAATGAGGGTTGATCTTATATTTATGCCAATCCCCTTAGATAATATCTCATATCAAATCACTTAATTTGACTGTAGGAATACTTTTCATTTTTAAATTGGATTACTTTAGGTCACTAGACACTTGTGTTGATGTAGACATCTTATTGGGATGTAAGTGTCTAGGAATAAAAAAGTAGGTACAGGTCCATAACTTGTAGAGGTGGAAATAAGTAGGTTTATGACATTATAAGAAATAAAGAATGCCTAAGTCATTAAAATACATAGGTTAGATTAAGAGATAAATAATTAGGCACAAGGAGAGAGTGTATACGAGCCTTTAAGTATAAAGAGACTTCTAGAAGTAGAAGGTACATCCATGATATGTATTATCCAAGTGTACAATATTGAGTTGATATATGATTTAGAAATAGTGTCAACATTTGACTCCCCTTTAATCTAGTAATAAAATTTCTAGTTTAAAGGAAAATAAATGTGTATCTGGGTGTGTATAACACACTTTGTCTTTGCTTGAGTCCAACTTGAGTTCTTTGCTAGTGAGTGGACTACAACCAAGAACATGTTATAATATGTATTAAATTCATATAATCTAAAATATAAATTATTGATATAATTCAAATTAAAAGAGAGAAAGGTTTAAGAGTACACATTTATTGATGTAACCATTGCATTTTGGTAATTTCATTTGAAAGATGTATCATTATGAATCACTAAAACTAAGATTAGGATAAATATAAATATGTAAATTACATAGAAAAAAGGGAACAAATAGATATATAAGAGGACACATGCCATAAACCTTGGATAAAATATGGATATCCACCTGACAGTTGAGACTAACTCAACTATGCAACCCAATCATACTTATAACCTATTGAGTGTGAGTGAACCAAGTCAAATAACACTATAAAACTAATGAGGCTAGATGAAAAAATCAATTTTAACCTATAAACTTACAAATATTGAATGATTTAATCATCTCAAACATACCAAAATGTGAACCAATTACTATAGTAGATTAACTCAGTATAGTCCATAAAATTCTAACTTTGTGGGTGACGACAGTCCCTAAAAGTGTTCTAAATCTAAAATTGATTTTATTTTATAATATTGGGTGCACATTGCATATAATATACACCTTATATGTGTGTTATGTTGAAACTATGTATAAAAATAGTACCAATGTATATAATTTTACAATATGTCCAACTTGAAAAGTGTGTGATGAACATGCTTCCAAAGCATGCCCCCACTATAAGTATGGAGAAATATGAAAATTGATATAAGTTATAATGTGGATGACATCTTTCTAAAACATTCCCCCATTATAATTAGGGTATGTTTCATAATGACTAAGTGTGGATAACATGTTTCCAAAACATGACTCCATTGTATAACTGAAAATACAACCAATGTGTAAATCATTATCCCATTAATATGTTCCTCCCCCTTTTGAGGTGATGGAAGATAAAAATGGGTACTTACCTTAACTTGAAAGGATAATATATGTTTTTAATATGTGAATATACCATGTAACATATATAAGGAACATGTCTATATATATATATGTAGCATTGAAGCATGAAGAATGTGATCACACCAAGTCTTAAGATTCATGATGTGAATCATGGTCATGTCTAAATAGTAATACTACAAGTTTAAATAGCAAATCAAGAACACACATAAAAGCACTCAAAAATAAGTCAAAAGATAATGGTCTAAGAAGACCAAAAATAATGGTCATGTTCAAATGTTGCATTAAGAAAGGGACATGACTTAGTCAAATGTCCACATAACAAGAAATGACTTATTCAAATGTCAACATATAATAAGTAATGACATATTAAAATGTCAAAGAGGTAAACAAAACCATAGATTCTGCAAACAATGGAGTAAATTCAAATACTCAAACAAGAAAGACAATAGCATGGCAAAACACTCAGTGAAGTTTATAAATGAAATCATAAGCAAATAGCATTAATAAATCATACTAGTCTCCAGATATATGTGTTTAGCAAAAAATGTTAAGTACATAACATATAAAGTATGCTACAAAAGATTTAAATATGGATAAAATCATGTGTAGATACATATATGAGTTCAATCATGATAATGTTAAATGAACATAAAATGATATAACCTAGATACATTGTGATCATAGAGGTGTATGCCCCCAACATCCTAGTGACATGAGTAGAGGTAAATCCCAACATCCAAAAGTGCATAGATCATGTATCTTTGTATGTCTGAATCACACTAAAAAGATGTGTGAAACACACGTATAGAATATATTGATATACCATCGACCAACATGGAACCAAAAATATATATGTTAAGTAACTAATAGAATATGTAGATGTTAAAAATATTTTTGATTTTTTTTTTGACTTTTTTGGTATTTTTTTATATGTGACACTAGATAAGCCACCCTATGATCTCATCTAAAGGATAAGAATCCTAAAAGAGTGGTAAATTTATAACCTTTTTAAAATAGGATGTGCCATATTTATACGTAGTATAAGTAGGAACTATATCATGGACTTTTTAATTTTGTATTTGGTATCTTGGGTTTACATTTATTTACATTTGGTTTCTAATTTCTTGGTGATGGATTCAATCAATAGGTATTAAGTCCTATAGGTATGAATATATTATGTGTTATGATACTAAGTAGATCAGGACATAATTTGATGGAATGTTCATCTAATGATTATTTACCATCTATATGAGCAATGAATTTGGCATAATTTGAATAAAGGCTTGTAGTGTCCTCCTTTGTAACCACATTTTGAACCTTATATTTTTTAAATGGATTTTGACTTTGGACTTCATTTTTAGAAATCATGGTTTAAATATTTGATGTGCCCATTGCTCTTTTTATGATGATATCTTTTCTATATGTGGTTTATTCTTTGACATTTTATCATTAGTAGGTTTTTGTTATTTTTCATTATTAAAATGTATCTTTGAAAGATTTACATCAGTATCACCAATATATCCTAAGCTTTGATGGTCATTCTGATCATATGTAGAAATAGGATGATTGACACCTTTGGAATGTTTCCCAATCATTGACCATGATAACCATTTTTTTGTAAATATTTCATTCCAAAACCATATTGTTTAGAAAATTGAGTATCATTATTGAGAGTTAAATTTGCATCCTTTTTTGATCTAGTTTTTATTTTTGAACCTTTTCTTTCACTATGTGATATTTTCAAATTTTTTTTCTCTAAATTTTTCTTTTGTAACCACATTTTTTCTTTTGGCATTTGTGGTTTCATAGAGGTACTCATAATGTGAGTGGTTTGTTTGAGTGATTTATCAATTTTAAGACCACCATTTTCTTTGTGAATTTTTATTATGTTCTTTAATGTAGAACAATAATATGTATGATGCCCATGTATTATATGAAATTCACAATAGTGTTTTATTTTTTTGATAGGAGGTGGAGGAATTAATTTGATCACTCTATATCAGATCATTTATATTAAGATCTCACTTGGACTCTTAATAACCTTTGGTATAATATTTTGATAACCTATTTTAAATGTTTTATATTATAGATTTTCATTTGGATTTAAAACCTTGTTTGGCATAACATTGGTAGATGAGGATGCAAACACATAAATAACACTATGATGTGTTGTATTTTGTAAATATGTAATCTAATTTTACAATAATGTGATCTTTGAACTGACATTATTTTTCCATTATTTTATTAAATTTTTCATAAGGATGAATTGATATTTTAAGGCTTGATAAACACAAACACTAGGTACCTCAGATTGAGCATGAATACATAAACCATCTACCTTACCATTGAAGGAGTGATAAAATGAACATGGTTAGAAAGGTGGTAATTATCACCCTCTTTAAAGTTAGGAGGAATAAGATCAATATTATTATAACAATGTTGGTAAATATAAATTTGAATTTTATCTCAATTAGGATCATTTTTTGATTTGGTTGTTTTGAAATGATTATATTTTGAACCCCTTATAGATTTAGTTGATTATATATTGCATGAAACATAAAAAGTAACAACTACCATTATGTACTGTTTAATGAATTTATTAAGAGATGTATCCATATTGAACATGATTTTGGAATAGGTAAAATTATAATCTCTAAATTTTGAACACTTTGAAATCAATAATAAAAAATTAGAAAATAGTAAATCATGAAACCTTAGGTCAACTAGGGTTTTGATACCAAAGGTCAAGGTCACCATAATGTACCAAATGAATATAAATTCTAATAAATAAGATTTTTAATAAAATAGGAAATGAGATGAACCTATAAAAATAGGGAAACCAAAGTATAATGTATGGCATGTAGGCATAGATTTATTAAAAATAGTAAAATGCTAAATTTGAAATATCTTTGTAGTATTTTGGAAAAAAAAGAGGTTTTTGTCTATATCAACATATATATTAAAAACATATAATGAATGTGAAATTTAATCTATTATGAATCATAAATAGGGCAAATAATGTGAAATGCTTCACAAGTAAAACCCTAAAATATTCCCAAATTTTAATAAAAAAGGTAATTTAATTTTAAGATCTTAGAGGATTTTGAATAAAATATTATTGTTGACAAAACCTAGAAATTAATTACAATATAAGTACACCATTCACCTTGTATGCCAATATTTACTAAAAATAGTAAATTGAAAAAATTAAAAAATTCATACCAAATTTTGGCAAAAAATGATGCTTTTTAGTATACTAACCTGAGTATAAAATACCTATGAGTAATTTTAAAATGAATATATTTTAAGGCTTAAATGTACCAATAAAGGAAGAATCATCTTGCAAGCATATGCACACGTAACCCTTGTAACAAAAAGAGGGTAAACCCCTAAGGTAAAGTTTATTATATAAAAATCCTTCACAACAACTTAAAAACCTAGGAGGCTTAGAAGCTCTATATCATAAAAAATTAATTCATATGAATGAAGTTCACCAAAATGTTTAATCCTAAAATCTAGATATGGGGAATCTAAGGTTAAAGGGGAAGAGATAGCCTAGGTCATAAGGATGGTAAACCATACGTAAATCAAGCCAATTATTTTTAAAACTTAGATAAACATATACTAAATTTATTATGCTAAGATTATAATATTAGAAAGTATAGCTATGCTAGATATTATAATAACAATGAAAAATAAAATATTTAGCTAGTTTTAATGCTAATATAAATCTAGATCTAGAATAGGTAGAAAATGGATTGGATCTAGATTTTATAATAGTTTCCTGATTCTAAAAATTGTACCTTATATCCATCACACTTGCATCAAACTTGGATGGTTATAATTATTTTACTATCTAACTTGGATATAGGTGTCTAGTATGAAATAACTACTAAAACTAGATGTGACAACTTGGATGCTTTTGGGTTTTTTATCACCTTCACTTTGGTACATTTAGATTTGGGTCATCAGTTATTAGTCCTTGTAAAATATCAATACCCTAGTTATTCATATTCATATTAGTTATGGGAAAAATAGGTTAGTGGGCACATGATGTTAAGTTACCCCAAATAACACTCTATCAATGAGTGATTCTTATTTATCCAATACTCCAAAGAGGGCATTAGACTTATTTAATTCTCCCCTACATGTTTTATTATGTGTGAATCATGAAATGTGTGATAAGAAATTATAATAGTGACCTAGCTTGTAATTTGTCAAATATAGATCTTAGGTTGCTCATTTAGTACTTCAAAACTATAGATGTATTGTCCCTATGATTGCTATGAAATAAGAGAAAATAGGTAATATTTTTATCCCTTGAATGCTTGATTCAATGGTTTTGACAAGTTACATTATCTTTCTAGGTTTGTGCTAGGTTAGGAATGAACGAGGGTTGATATTATATTTATATTAATCCCTTTAGATAATATCTTACATTAAAATACTTAGTTCAACCATATAAATACATTTCATTTGAAAATTAAATGACTTTAAGGAATTTGAAACTTACATTAGGTAAGGAAACTTGCATTGACATGGGCATTTGACTAGGATGCAAGTGTCTAGGAAGCATAAAATCAATTACAGGTCCATAACATGTAGAGGTGGAAGCAAGTTTCTAATATTCTATGAAAGATATAAGGTGTAGGTCATCATAATACATAAGTTAGACTAAGATATAATCAACTAAACATAAAGAGACAATGTATTCAATCCTTTTCATAGTAAGAGAGGTATAGAATCTGAAGGTACATCCATGATATTTATTTTCTAAAGTGTACAAGACTAATGAACTATATAATTTATAAATATTGTCTATAAGTGATAAATTATAGTGTGGAAAGAAATAAGGCACAAAATATTCTCCGAATGTATGTGTAACTTATTAATATCAATGTAACACAAATGATTTGTATAAATAATAATGTGCATGCCCTCAATAGAAAATAAACTATGTGTGATCATGGAAAATGTAAGAGTAGATATATGTGATCATGTAATTGTTAAGGAAGGCATAACATGATAGATATGTAATATTAATAAATTGGACTACTATAAGTAATGTTTATTCTAATATAGTTGTTTTGGATTGTTTTAATTAGTTTTTAAAATCAATACCACAAGAATCTAAAGTTAAAATAAATCCAAGGGATAGACTAATCCTTAGAATTTTTTATAGAATAATTAATAATGGAATAAAATAAAATAAACTATGTGAACATAAAAATGTGTAATTAAATCATCAAGAATTATCCCAACTAGTGGGTTAGAATAGAGAAGAGGTTGTGTACAACCAAGGATATTGTCAAGAGGAGTATACATGTATACCCAACTTATTGTATGAAGGAGTGACTTCTCATGAAGAGGAAGTTATAACTATATATGCTTTTTAATCTTAATAAGAATCATATGTTGTAATATAACCATCTGAATCACTATTCATGTACCCATGTAACTTGTATCCTAATGTGTAATAATACAAGATGTAACTACATGTACCTTTGGTGAATCATTCTAAATAACTTGTGGTGCCTTAGGAGATGAAGACCTATTTTTAGGTGACATTTTATACTTATGACAAGGTATCATGCTCTTTAAAACCAACTAATTATGTTCATGTCTATTTATATCATGCTCATAAATAGATGGAGAAAGTGAATCTGTAATATTATCATGTGTAACTAGATGATGCTCAGAAGTAGATGGGAAATTGATTCTATAATATGCTCTTATGTAAGTAGATGATGCTCATAATTAAATGGAGAAATTGATTCTATAATATGTTCTTGACTAGTTATGTAAACTATTTCATTACCATATTACTCAATATTTATACAAACCAATTTTTTTATAGGAGTAAATATCATTGTTTCCAAAGGATATTCATATTTTATTCTTGGAATTTTAACCACTTTATTACCATGAATATATTCGAGACATTTATGCAATTTATAAGGTAGTAATCTAATTTTTTTGTCTAAGGGAATCCTAATATCATATAAAATACCCTTACACTTGGTATAACTAATAATGGAGTAGATAATATGAGAGGTTCCACTTGTAAAGTTATTACTAATTACCCACGAGTATCTTCTGTATGACCATATATTTTTTTTAAAACTCTATAAGTTTCATATAAATCTCTCTATATAACCAAAAGAGTAAAGGATTTTTATGGTGCATGAATTTTAACTTGAACCATTATCTATCATAACATTATGAATGAATTACTTGTCAAAATATGCTAAAATAAAGGGTGGATTCCTGTCTAAATTATCATCAATAACTTCACTATCATCAAATTTGATCATAGTACATAAGGATTATTTTCTTATTATTTTACCAAAATATGTTATCAAGTGGATGTCTATATGTAGGAGGAGATTGAGCATTGTATGCATAGTGTAATTCATAATTATCCTTTTTATTTGTTGCTTCATGATTTGGAAAATAATATTTATATGTTATGAGCTTTAAATTGTAATTTTTTTGGCCTAGATTATTCATAGGTGTGTCAATATCAATAATGTTCTTATCAATGAGATCTTGAGTCATGTTATTGAGATTAAAACATATGTTTATGTAATGTAAAATTAATTGATGGTAGTCATAATATTCATTGCTATTAAAACTTATGTATTGTGGTTTAGAAATGTCTACTTCCATTGGTGGAGCAAGAGATATGATATTTCATTCAAGTATATTTTGTAAAAATACATCAGGAGGTGATGGTAAACTTGAGAATTGTCTCCTTGGTGGAGCTTCTAGTTGAAGCTTTTGTGTTGTTTGTGCGATATAATTAACTATAAACTTATTTTCATTATTGATTTCATTGGATTTACAATTATAGTTTAGATTAGTTTTAAACTTGACATTTGAATTAGAAGGAATATTTGAAATATAGTTGAGCTTATTCAAAGTAAAAAAAATTGTCCTCACCTTCTTTGATTATATGGCATAACACATCAAAATATATGAAATTATCAAACATAATTGAGTCTTGGACTAAAAATAGAAAATTTTTAGTGAAGTTATCCTAGAGCTCATTATCAATGATTTGATTTGTCATTTTTTCTAGCATAGTCTTGTATCTTAGAACATATTCACTAATTATTTCATTGGAGCCATTTTAAGATTTATAATTTGAGCATGTGATAGATTTTCATGATAGAAAAATATGTTAAAAATGATTTTCAAAAGGATTGAAATCCCTTACTAATTAGATAGGAAGATCATAAAACCTTATAAAAGCATATTCTTTGAGACTTCTTGTAAATAATTTTATCAACAATTTGTCATTATCTGCATAGTATAGACAAGCTACATGGAATGTATGCAAATGTTATTAAATGTTACCTTTTATTAAATATAAAAGAATCTTGGGAGCTAGAAATCCAACTAGTAATGGATAATATGCAAATTTAAATGCCAAAGGGTTATGTAATGAGGAACATGAATCCATGGATGGGCTAATATGAGAAAGAGTTTGTTTGATTTATAGCTTATCTTGTAACACAAGAATTTTATAATCAAGAGTAGTATCTTTATAAATGAGTTTGGAAGTATAAGAAACTTGATTATGTGTATGAATGGATACTTATTTAAAACCAAGGGATAATGTAATGGAAGTGACTAGAGGTGTAGAAATATGAATGGATGCAATAGTGGAAGTGGAAACATTAGAATTAAGGGATTTGAAAATTCAAAAGTCATTGATTTTTATGGAGATGCAACCAATTTAAATTGGTGTTCATATTTTTATGATAGAATTATACTAATTATCTTATTTAAGTTTTGGGATTTCTCTTGAAGATCTTTAAAAAATTTAGATATTTCTTGCACTTGATTTTGATCTACTCCATTAATATCTTGTGGATCAATATGAGTTTCATGTTTATTATGTACATCATAGTCATCTTTCATTTTTAGTATCATATTAATTATGAATTTAAAATTTAGTAGACCAATGAATTTGAATAGTATCATTACTATTATGAGCAAAAACATCATGATATTCCATTAATAAGAGACCAACGGTAGTATAATATATAAAAAATGAATATCACTTAACCTAAAAATATTGCTTAGAGGCATACAATACAAAATGATTAAAATTATAAAACAAAAAAATTAAGTTATAAAGGGTGATCTAAGAAAGGGTTTGAAATATTGTGTGGGCTCATAAATATTATTGATTTTTCATAAATTTATGTTTGCCCAATTTCAAAGCACTAACTATAGAGGCTAAACCAAATATGTATCCCATTATCCTATCTCTGAGGTTACAATGATAGTAACTTTCTCAGGTGATTTGATCCTCTCAGGTACACCACAAATTAAATGATTAAAGAGGATTCTTATGATGTAAACAAGGGACCCTAGGAATTTATAGTATATGTGATGTATGAGGAAACTAAAATCTATGTATAGCATTGTCTATGGCTTATGTATTGGAAGTGTATCCCTCACTTCATGATGTTTTTAAAATATGTCACCATTTAGCCATAAATGACAATAATTTATGTTATTTTACAATTTCCATAACACATTAGCTAAAAAAAAGTAAAAATCAAATAGAAATAAATTAAAAAAAAAATCAAAATATTTTTGTGATATAAATCAATAAATTTTATTCTAATGTTGAAATAAAATGCCTCATTGTCACATGTTATCCAAGGTGATAAGATAATTTATTCAATGTTAGATTAGGATCAGGGTTGAAAAATATTAACTCATGGTGTCATATTTATATCCAAGGTTAAATATTATTTTATTTAAATGTCAAGAATTTACAAAAAATTGTATGAAATCTTATGACAAAAATAAGGAAAACAAAAATTAGTGTTCTAAAAAAATTATGGGTTGACAAGAATGTATAATGGTTATTTTTATTTACCAATAAAATGTTATAAACACTAAATGATTTAAATTTATTTACATTACATAATATACAAAAAATAAATGTACAATATACTAAGGTATATAAATTAAAATTATCTATAAATACTAATTTTCATTGAAATTTATAAACCAAGCTTGTATCTAACTTATGCTAACTATGCAAGTAGGTTGCTGATATAAAACTAGCTAGAAATATCTACAAACTATGTCATAGCTAAAGATAGAAGTATGTGATGTAATAGGATAGGGTTGTGATAGGGTATATATGAGTGTATTTTTTTATTATTGATTGAATATGATGACATTCAATTTGATTGTGTGAATCTTTTTTTATTTGTGAGTACCTATGGCTAACAAAGGTACATTGTTGACTATTTATGGTGTTGATGTAATGTTTGGAAGTACCTACAAAAAGAAACCCTATTTAGTTAATATAAACCAAGTAGATATAATATCCAAAGGGGGGAATTAAGCATGGGTAATATCCAAGTTATCTTTATAAAACCTTGCATAATCTCTGTGTTGCTTACATAGTTCAAAATGGCCTCAAGTCGATGTAATTCTCCATCTTAGAGTAAGTGTGTGAACATTTTTCTTATGGATGTAACTAGTAAATTTAATTGAATGTTTGATAATGAATTACCTTGACCTATGATAAAATAAATTCAAACTTTGCCTATGACTATTATAATAAATTAAAACTTAAATTGAAAATATTAGTGCCCTTTTGCTCAATGTGTAGTAGAATTTCCAAGTGATTAATAGATTATTACTAGTTGTGTATTAAATGACTTTGTTTTGATTATATAATGGTATATTTTTAATATTTCCATTCAAAGAATTTATAAAATCATAAAAGTTATGACATGAAGCATCTTAAATTTGAAAAAAAAATCATTAGAGTGTGGGGTACAAGGTTGAGTTGTGGCTCTATTTGGCCTAGTGTGGTTTTCTCCTAGAAGGACATAGATTATTCTAACTTAGATGAAAAGAATCTATAATCAGAATATGGATGTGTGAATGGTGTTTTCAATGATTAAAATATGGTTATTAAAATAGTGAAGGCTCATATAGAGATTGCAAGATAATGTAATGGAAAATAGACAAATTAAGGTAATGGTGTCAAGATTAAATATCATCACGTACTTAATGATTAAGTTTGAGTTTATAAAACAAATTCAACCCATGTTTCATGGGTTTTATATCAACTTATACATAGTGATCATGCCTCCTTTCTTACCCTTTATAAATTTTCTATCCTAATTATTAGTAGTTCTTCCCAAGAAAGGTGATCTAGTTTGTATAATCTAACTATTAATAACTTTCACCAAGTGAGGTAATTTAAAAATTCATGAAATATTTCAATTTAACTCTCTATAAATAATGTGTTTAGGAAAATAAGTGACAATTTATAAATAAAAATAAAAATAATAAATAATAAAACACTATTTAAAAAGTAAAAGAAAATTATGATATAAATATCTTTCCAACATTCACTTCTTTCAAAACAAAAGTTGGATTTATAAAACCATGTTTCTTATGTACTATACAATTGATTCATTGGTTATTTACATTTCATATAAAACTATGAAATTTAGTTTCATTTTCCTTATTTAAATATTCATCAACTAAGTTTCAAAAATGTGCCTAAAATGAACATCTTAGATTGGAAAACCTTGGTATAGATTAAAAAAATAAAGGCCTTATTTTTTTCATGTGTAACATCTTACCAAGTGAACTGTTTTTTGCATATAACCTAAATAAGGAGTATGTGAAAATTTTAAACCATCTCCAACATAAAATTAAATGTATTGAATAGAATTTCTTAAAAAATAAAACTTATGTTTCTCATGTGCCTTATTCATGGATGAAAATATACAGTAACTAAATAAAACTAGTTGTAATGACAAGAATTATAACATATATAATTATGAAATATAATCACAACTTGAAAATTGCCAACCTATGCTCTCACTATTTAATTTCTTAATCTATAGTTTAAAAACTAAAAAAAATACATTATGGAAACCAAAGAAAACAAATATTGATAATAAATAATGTAGATTACAATTCCTACCACACATCCTATCAACTGAGCACCTACAAAAAGTAAGACTATTGACTATGTAGAACAAATTAATGATGGAATGTAGAGTGAATGGATCACATGAAAGAGAATCAAGTCTTTTAAATTTATTTGAGATAAATAGGTTATAAATTCCATCCCTTATCTACACTACCTAGATTTGAAACCATATATTATCTCATATAAAAAACATGTTTACAAAATATATGATGTATTTAAAAAAAAATGACAAGTTACCCAATAATATAGGAATAGAAAATCTAGGGGAACAACATTTTATTAAATACATGGTAGACATGTCTCTTAATATCGTTATCAACTTGATTTTTGACCCAACTAAAAATAATGCACCCTATCCAAAGTTTTTCTATATCTTGGGTGTTGTATTGGCACATACTTCAGATTTTAAAAAATATATATTACCATCCCACCTAACATACATGATTTTCACCACATTTTTTAGGAATCTACATTGATCTCTATTAGTTATATTTTTATCCTGGTATATGTAGTGACTTATCATATTTTTGGCATGTTTAATTTTATTATTGTTGTGGACCATTAAATAACTTTTAGTTAACTTTATGAAAAACTCGATATTGGGATAAAGGGAGATAACAACACATAGGACCCAATGTCCCCTCATTTTTTAGGATTTCAATAGTTGAACACAAAGGATGACAAATTTATAATTGTTTAGTTGAGCAAGCAATGGCAATTAACCACCAAAAATTCTATCAACTCTGAATTACTTAAGATTATTGTTGATGTTCGCTTAAGTCCTTTTAATCCTCATTCACATTTACATCACACTATAATACAAAGGGTAGGATATTAATCACAAAAAATATAAAAGAGATGGAAATATTAGGGTAGGAAATTAAGTGGTTATTTGATTGAAATAATTTTGTTAATGTTAAAAATCAAAAGCATGTTATATCATAATTATATCATTGTGTACCAGGTCTAGTTGTAACATAAACCAAAGAAAATCAATGGATAGTATTATAGAAAATGAACTATAAATTTACCTTGAATTTATATTAAATTAATTCATATGAAATTATTACAGATACTACACATAATGGCTTGACACAGCTTCAAATTAAACATAATGGAAATTCAGAACCAACCTGACTAGTTATTGCACAATCTAACTTCATATTCATTAGTAATAAGGCATTATAATATCTTATTAAAATTAATAAATTATGTTGCATAAATAAATTATGGACATTACTAAAGAAAAACATGAATTTTATAAAATATTGGTATCTATTTCAATGTTATTAAAAAATCATTTAAATGTACCCTCTAGTCAAACAATCACATCTCCCCTAAAAAAATAATAATACCAATTGAATTATATAGAAAAGATAATGTGACTTGCCTCCAAATAGCATAAGGCTCCCATATCTAGCCATGATTGCCACTATGGGTTATTTTAACTACAATCAATTAGAATATTCCCTTCACTATCACAAGAGTTAAAATTGGTTTTTGTCTTTTCTTCATGGTTATGACCCCTGTATAACTAAAATTATATCCCCACTTCTCCCCTTTGGGATAATTGTTTTGGATAACTTTGATATTCAACCCACCTAGGAGAATATTTAGGACTAGAATTCACTAACTCACTCCATGTGCCTCCTTGACCAGTTAAACATCCTTAGAAGCCACTTTGATTGGTCATTATATTATTTTCCTTGGTTTAGGTTGTTTAATGTTTTGATAAGCTATCAAATTTAAGCCTATTTTATGATGAACTAGTTACTTATTGTGGTTTAATTTCATCTTTGTTTTATGTCCTTGGGCTCTCTTTTCCACTCAACATTCATCATGGGGTCCTAGGTCTACTTGTTTTAATTATTGTTCTTAGGCTCATCTCCATTGGCAACATGGCCTTTCTGACTTTTTTTCTTGATTTTTGGCTTTAGTTTCATGTAGTCCCATCCTTGGGATATTGGGTGAGTAAGATTATGCCACATGGCACCATCCCAACAACCCAAAGACTTGAGGCCATTGATACACATCTTCAATATTTGAGTCCTTGGGTTACTAGTATGATGCCACATGGCATCATCCCATTAACCTAGAATCCCAAAGCCTTTGGATTCAATCTTGGCTTCTAGATCCCTAGGTCACTAGGATGATGCCAGGTAGCATCATCCCAAGGACATGGAGGCCTAGGTAAATTTGGATGCCAACTAATTCTTAGGTTATAGAGATCATGCCATATATCATGATCTCAAGATCCTTGAGACTTGGTAAATTTGCAATAAAATGGGTAAGTATTTTTAAGTCTATGGGGTGCTTGGGTGACTAAGATCATGCCATGTGGTAGTATCTCTATCATCTAGATACCTTGATGACAAATTCCTATAAATAAGATAAATAAAAAAAAAACTAAGGAAAATGAATTCATTAGTATTTTATCCCAAAACCCAAAAAATTGACTAAGGTAAAAGAAGCATAGCTTTTGAGTTTGGACACATAATAAAATCTAGTAAACCACATTAATGAATTTAAACCATTTTGAGAGCACAAATACTTTCTAAATAGCCAAATCTAAAATCATATATTGACCAAGTCTTTTTTATTAGTAAATTATAAAGACTTTGTCACTTTCAAATCAAATTAAAAAAATTAGAGCTATAATTTAGATTGGGAAAATCAGACAAAGAACTTCCTATGTACAAAAATGATTAGATTTAGACTTGGTTAATATCAAAGAACCATGTTTTGAAATTAAGCATTAAGTAGATGATATAAATTTTCATTTAAAGACTTGTAAACCAAAGGATAAGCTAGAAAAAGAGAGTCACCATTTAAAATTTAAGAATGGGGTTGTTGGACCCAACAAATGGTGACATCTGTAGGGAGAATGTTGCATCAAAATTCAAAACCTAGACTATAAATATTCACACCTGGGTAATAAGCATAAACTATAAATAATTTATTAGAATAAATTATAAAGATGAAGGCACTAAATTCTACTTCAACATGTGACATAATAAATTCCAATTGATTCTTAGACCATCAATTTATGTATAATTTATTAGTTCTTTTATATCTATTAGATTCATGTGAAATAATTTAGACCTATCTAAACAGCCAAACTTTTAAACAAGGGAAACATTGGTTGTTGAACTTGGGGGAAATGGCATGGGAATTATTTTACTACTAGCCAAGCATCTATATCCCCATAGAGATACATCTATTTCTACTCAAGACCTTGTTCCACTTCAATCCAGGATATAAAGTTTATAATCGAGATTTCTTGAATCACTCTTTTAAGGAAAACTTGGATTTTGTATCTTTTTAGTTTCATCTAATATTTTATTATGAAAATATTTTGCAATTATTTCCATTGAGGATTGAGAAACAAGCCATGGGTATAATGATAGGCTTAAAAAAATTCATATTATTGATATGAATTCAAACTAAATTAGTGATTCTATTTGATTCAAATGTTTAATTAAGTGTAGTTTATGGTTTCAAATAGAAAATGAAGCATTTATAAACCTCACATTTTTTGTTTCAAATTATTGTCCTTTAGAATTCTAAAAATATATAATAAAATTGTTTCCATTTTATGGAGTTGTTTAATAATTACTACTTACCATCTAAAATCTAAAATATAAGTGGTTCCCATGCATTTACTCACAATGTAAAGTTACCAATCCAAAGAAAACTAGGAAAACCTCAATTTCAACTTTGTTTTCCTATTTTTCTACTTCTTCTTAGACTGTATTTTCATAATAAATGGTCTACATGGAAAGATATGATGTAACAAAGTCATGAAACCACCTTTAAAAAAAACTAATTCCCCATGATATGGCAAGTAATTAGTCTCAATTAATTATTATTTTAGATAACACACTGAGAATACACTAGTCACTCAAACAAAACAAGCCAAATCAAACAAGTTGAGGGGGGGTGAGAGAAATAGTAAAATAACAAAGAAAAAAAATAAACAAACAATAGAAATCAAACCTAATCTAAGAAATCACAAAATTTTATATATTTTATACATGCATAAAACATCTTGAATCATTTTGAAATGGTGTTGGATGGAACAACTGAGAAGTAATGCTTCATAAATTGTCTATTGATTGACAACTATAGGTCATTCCTTTATAGATATTTCAATCAAAAAACATTTTATCATAGAAATTTTGCAACTTAATAGGGACCAATCCAAATAAGCATTTGGGATTTATCCCATGATTAAACCAAGTATGAAATAAAAAATCATTTTATTTATGCCCTACTATCAAACCATCTTTTCATATCTATTTGGTGCTTGTTAAATTCTACAAGGTTTTATCTCAGATATCATCCATATGAGTAAGGTCTAACACCCTGGACTAACCTACCTCACTTCCATGTATTAATTTATGAATTGATACATGGGTCTTTTGATTATCACTAGAAAT
The DNA here is from genome assembly GCA_037957365.1 of Torreya grandis. Taxonomy (NCBI): domain Eukaryota; kingdom Viridiplantae; phylum Streptophyta; class Pinopsida; order Cupressales; family Taxaceae; genus Torreya; species Torreya grandis. The sequence goes on along the minus strand of JARHVA010008241.1, from coordinate 87,690 downwards.
TTTGGTTCCATTCCATAAACTATCATGAAATGAGACATCTTGAGACTCTTCTTATGCCTTGTATGATTAACCCATAAATCATACTTGATTAGAAGATACCAACTATGTAGTATCTCTTCTACTAATTTCTTAATTACATTAAACAATTTATTATTCATGGAATCATCCAAACCATTTCCATGTGGGTATTAGTTTTAAGATAACTTCAATGCAATTTTGTTTCAATATGCTCACTTGGTCAACTTAGTTGATTTTAAGGCAAGCCCATTATCACACACAAGTTACACATGGTTAATGAATCTAGTTGTAATGTTATCTTCAAGGAATATAATTACCTCTTCAATAGTGTTGTTCTTGGTGGATTTTGCTTCAACATATCTTGTGCAATAGTCAAACACTATAATAATGATTCTATGGCTAGCTCAAGAGTTTGAATTCATGACCCCAATGAAGTATATGCCCCATTGAAAAACAAGATGATCCTCAATCACTAGTTTAAGGGGCATATTATTATAAGTTTCCCTTTTTTCAAATTTTTGATAGAGATGACAAGATCTCACATGAGTATGATCATCCTTGAACAAAGTTGGCCAGTAATAACCAAGCCTTCAGATGTTATGGGTTGTCACACTACCAAAAAATTGGTCACTATATAATTTGACATGTAAGTAATCCATGACATCTAGTGATTCATCTTTTTTTAATCATCTTATGGAAATCCCTTCATGATTTCTATGGTACATGACACCTTTATTCATCATGTAGTGGGTAGTTTTTAATTGTAATGCTCTCTTTTGTGTCCTACTTAGGTTTTCTGATGGAACACCATAAAAAAAGTGATGAGTTATAGAATCATACCAAGGGTTATGCTTCATTTTAAACTAATTCACTATGACAACAATAATACCAAGGTTAATTTTAGACATCAATTATGATAGGCCTTAACCTCATACCAGATTTACATTCTTAACTTCAATGTCATACTCTTAAAGTTTTAAAACCCAACTTCCTCTTCTTTTTCCAATTTAATTATCCCCAATCATAATTTTAATAGTAGGATTTAAAACCATAGCATAATCTTTTTTCCTTAGAATTTAATGTCTAAATTTATTAATTTCCTTTACCAGTGCATAAGAATTCTTGTCCAAAGCAGGTTATATCAATTTAGCTTCCTTAAAATTAGTGCTCATGAAATCTATGGGATGCTCTCCATCTTCAAATCTATGATTAATGATAGTAGAAATAGTGTGATTATATGTTAATAAATACAAGTATAAATATTTTGTGTAATATACACTGACTAAAATAGGGGCCTACATTATGACATCCTTGATTTCTTGAAGGCCTTGTACAAGGTAAGTGACCACACAAATTTATCTCTTTATTTTAACATAGAATTTAATGGTTTAGTTATCTCATCAAAAACTTATTTCATAATTACATTACCAAGGAACTTACCTTCAATTGCATAGAAAATACATTTCTTTAGGTTGAGTGAAATACAAAACTTATGACAATGTTCAAATATCTTTTACAAGTGTCTTAAATGGTCTAATTTTTATTTGGAAAATACTTTTAATTCATCCATGTGCAAAGAAATTCACTTACCAATCAACCCTTTTACTGTTATTTACATGGCTCTCTATAAAGTAGCACCAACACTGATCAAGCCAAGTGACATTTTATTGTAAGCAAACATGCCCCACTTTGTGGTGAAGGTTGTCCTAGTTCAATCTTCCTTGTCAAACAAAACTTTATTGTAGACTGAGAACTCTTCTAAGAAAGACATCATCTCAAACCTACTAACCTTTTGGATGACTTCATCTAAGGATGGTAGTGGATTATTACCCTTGTCTAAATCTTGATTCAAGTTCCTAAAATTAACACAAAGATGAATTTATCCATTTTTATTTATGACTGGCAGTAAATTGGCTACCCAAGTTGAAATTATTTATAAAAAAATTATACCATTTGATAACAATTATTTATCTTATTTTATTATGAGTTGCTCAAGAATAGGATTAACTAGTATTTGAAACTATCTGAATGGCTTCTTATCAAGTTTCAAAGGAATATTATATATCATGACCCTAGGATTAAACACTTTAATATCTCCATAAGTCCAACTAATAATGTCTTGGTAATAGATTAACATCCTTTATAAACTTTTCATTTCTTCATTACTACATTCTAATCCTATAGTAATGTTTTGGGGTTGACCAAGTATCCCCATGTTAATAACTTATGACCTTTGATTGGGATAAAAAAATCTTGTAGGACTTAATACATGCCTTTAGAAGTTGAAAAACCTTTCCAATTATATCATTCCCTTTATATTTTAATTTTATTTAAGGTTGACTACTCCATCATCATCATAAAGTTTTTCATCCAAATCACTCCTCTCATCCTCATCAACCACCTATGCCTCAAAAACACCAAAATTAGAAAGTAAATATAGGATGTGTTTGTCATCATCAAAAAATGAAATTTTTAACATTATTAGTTACATATAGACATGAAACCAATTGAACAAAAAAATTCTCAACCCCATATTATCTAAAGGTGTAGGTTAACAATAGAAATAGCTAGTGAGTCTGCCAAGGCATTATCAAATCTAAGAATGGAAATAATGTTAAATGCATCAAAGGATTCCATAAATACAAATAAAGGTGATTATAATTATTTAAATGATAATTATTACATTGTAATTTATTCCTTACTTGATTTATGACTAATTCAAAATCAGCATACACCTTTTATTTTTAGACATTATACTTGGCTACAAATTATAATCACAATATTAACACCTCATATTTTGGTATGTTATTAGTATAGTATAATTATAATATATATGTATCTACATGTTTTGTTACAAAAAGATCAATAAATATGATACTTTATCTTAATCCTTATTTAGATCGATCTCTATCAAAATACAAAGACCACATACCTAAATTTTGATGTTGGTCGAGTTGTTTCTTCCTTGTTAGTTTGGTGGTTAGATTATAGACACCTAAATTCATGAAGGTAAAATTTAATTTATCATTGATTTTATTGTATTATATAATGATCAGCTAAATGTGTGTCTCTATATCAATCCTTATATTATTTTTTACTCCTCTCCCTGGAAACCACATATGGGAGAAGTCTATTGCCATACAGTCATTAAGAGATTTGGACCAATCTCAACTCAATAACATGTCATATGCCTCTAGGATTTCAACCTCTTGTATATCTATGAATTAATACATTCTTTCCTTATCCTAAAATTTCATATGAACATTCAATAACTCCCCTACAATCTTGACTTCAAATTTATCTAATTGAACCACAACTTTTTTTGATTTTATAAGGACTAGTCCTAACTTTATACAAAATCTAATAGGCATGACATTTGTTAAGGTACCTAAATTAACCAGTAAACTGTGAAAATTCTTAAACAATACTTAGACTATGAGTAATAAGGGTCTAACATCAATTTTGGCTTTATGTATCACATCATTGGCATTGGTTAGAACTTTATTTTTGGCTTGAGTGTTCTTGTCTATAAGAGACTTAAGGAGTAAATACCTCTATTTAGTAATTTGTGATAATTTAGGGAAGGTTATATTATAATTTATCCTTTTCATATAATTGACTATGTTGTAACTCATCTTATTAGTGGTGGGTTGGTTATCCCCTGATTTGGGTGGAGGTGGGTCATTTCTAGCTTTTGGGTCAGGGTGGTAGCAACATTGTTGGGTGGTGTTGATATTGTCAAGGTTTAGTGTGCCCTACTCCTAAAGGTATAATTTCTTGAATATCATTGATAGTAGCCTTAGGTTTATTATATCCTTCACTAGGAAAGTATAGGGTTTCTACAACCATGGTTTTATTGGGCGTTTTAGATGAATTAAGAAAATCAAGGTGATCTACAACATTCTTGTTATTTGAAAAAACATCTTATTCATCAATCTCATTTTTCAAAACTTTCAAGGCATTACAAGACATAGTCAGGTTTCCCAAGTTGGTATGTGTTATGCACATAACACTAGTTGGGTAGGGTGATCTTCATGATGTTGATTTTAGGCATTTTTTATATGAAGACTCAACTTGCTTGTCTTGCATATTATTGGACCTATAATTACAATGATAAGTGAAATTTGGGGTAGAATTTCCATTGCTTATACTACCCATCTATTTTCTACATGAAGGAAATTATTCCTCAACCTCTATATCATCCTATAAATTAAATCTAGCTCAAGATTAGATGATTATTGATTTAAAACTTATGTGTTATTAGTTGCAAATATGACTATAAATTGGTTATAAGGTCATGGAATAGCCTCATTACCAATAAAATTTGGAAATCCCAAATTACAATTTGGAGTAGAATGAAGTAGATGAAGTTTATTTATGATTGGGAGAGGTTTTAGCATTGGGATATTATATTTATAGGCAAGACTAGATTCAATATTGGCATGCTTTGGAAGATGTTAGGAATAGGGGTCAACATCTATCCTTGTAAACTAAGTTGCATATCCATTTTTATTGCCTCTACATAGGTGAGGGGTAGATATATGATAATTGGATCACTCCTCAATAAAATAGTTTTCCATGGGTCTAAGTCATTTTTAAACATTTCCAATGCTAACCAATCATCTATTATATACAATGTTGTTACCATAATATACATCTTTTGGAATTGGGCATTATAATTTTGTATATGTTCATTGGGATCCTTTTTCATACAAGAAAACTACTAATATAGAAAATTGGGGTCAAATACCTTACCAATATATGACAATAACATGATAATCAATTAATTACAAATATAATTGAATCCTAAGTCAAGTTTAGAAACCAATCATAAGTGACATAAAGTAAGGTGAAAGAGAATAGTCTGTAGGCTACATCTTCATGCTCAACATTGAGAAACCTAGGGGTAGTTTTTTAGGATGTGACATGATCTTCAAAAATACTCTTAGTGCTTTGGGTTAACCTTATAAGGTACCCCTTATGTTTCTTAAGTAAATTTTACATGTCCCCTAGAACATTTATTGTAGACCCTACTAACCAAGCCATGGGTGTAAGAATAGGTGGGGGTCTATTCTAGGTAGATTTAGAGAATGAAATGGTAGGGTGGATAAATTTATTGGTCTCCCACTATTATTTCATGTTATCCTAAATATTTTTAATGTGAATACAATCAATCTACCTCTGATTGTTTGGGATCTAGTGATTTTGTCAATAGGCTCTAGATTGTTTAAGAAATCAAATATGAGTTAGAGATATTAAAATCAACAACCTTAAACCAATAAACATGAAATTTATAGAATATATAAATTTATGTTAGATAATACATCAAAGTGACACAATGTATCTATAATTTTAAATTAGACTAAAAACATGTCCACCTTCTAGTGTCAATTTCTATTGCTCTCAATTTGTGATGCAAAATAGAGATATCTATTGGGTTAACTATTCTAATGGGATAAAGGGAGATAACAGAACATGGGACACAATGTCCACTTATTTTTTAGGATTACATTAGTTTAACTCAAGGGTTGATAACTTTCCAATCATTTAGCTAAGTGAGCAATGACAATTAACCACCAAAAATTTTATCAACTTCATAGTGATTGAGAATTATTGTTGATGTTTTATTAAGTCCTTTTACTCCTCGTTCACATTTGGATCACACTTTAATACAATGGGTAGGATATTAATCACCAAAAAATATAAAATAAATGGGAAGAGTAGGGGAAAAAGTAAGTGGTTCCTTAATTGGTACAAAATTATTAATGTTGAAAATCAATAGCATGCATGATCACAATTATACCATTGTGTACTAGGTCTAGCTATAGAAAAAATGAATAAATTCAATGGAAAAAATTATAATTAATTAATTGAGCATATTACCCTATATTTATAATAAATAAAATCATATTAAAAGCATGTAGCTATTGCACACAATGGCTTGACACAACTTCAAGATAAATAGAATGGAAAATTAGGACCAATTAGATTAGCTATTACAAAATCTAATTACATATTCATTAGTAAGGAAGAATTAAAATATACTATTAACATTAAAAAATTATATTCCATAAAAAAAGGGAAATAAAAAATAAAAACATTAATTTCAATCTAGGTTGGTATATATTTTACTATTATTATAAAAGTATTTAAATGTGCCCTCGAGGCAAACAATTGCAAGCCAACACAAAAGAAAAAAAGAGAGGATTGAACCTATCAAAATTTATACAATTTTTTTGTGAATAACATATCCCACCTTAAAATAATAATATGGGATAGCTTATATATAAAAAATAATGGGACTTGCCTCCAAATAGCACAAGCCTCCCATCTTTGGCCATGATTATCACTCTAGGTCATTACAAATGCAAATAGTTAGAATATTTCCTCCGCTCTCAAAAGAGGTCAAATTATGTTTATATTTTCTTCATGGTTATATCACATGTATAACAAAAATTATAACCCCACTTATCCCCTTTGGGATAAGTATTTTCGATGAATTTTCTATTCAACCCACATAAGAGAATATTAGGGCCTAGAAATCAGCAGCTCACTCCACAGGCCTCCTTAACTAGTCAAAAACACTAACAATCCATCTTTATTAGTCATTATATTTTTTCCTTGATTCAAGTTATTTTGATGGGATATAAAATTTAAGTCTATTTTATGATAACATGGTTATTTGATCTAATTTAAGTTCATCTTTGATTTATGTCCTCAAACTCTATTTACCACTTGGCACTTGTCATGGGGTCTGGGCTCTACTAGTCCAAATTTTGGCCTCTAGTCATCTCCATTAGCCACATGGCCTTCCTATCTTAGTTTATTTATCTAATGGGTCTTAACTCATTAAACCCCATCATTAGGGTCTTGGGTGAGTGAGATTGTAGTGGTAATGTTCACCTTTTGGGTCTCTATTTTGTTTTATGATGCCATGTGGCACCATCTTGATGACCTAGAGCTTAGGTTAATTGGTACACATTCTCAACCTTTAAGTCCCTAGGTTCTTAAGATGATTCCATGTGGCATCATTATGATAACCTAGAGGTCTAAAGCCATTAGATTCAATCTTTGATTTCATATCCTTGGTTCACTAGAATGATTCCATGTGGTATCATCCTAAAAACTTATAGGCTCAAGGCCATTTTTCCATCGACTGACTCCTAGGTCCCTAGGTCCCTGAGATCACACCATGTGGTATGATCTCTAGACCCCTAGGGTTTTAAAAATTTCCAATAAAATAACTAAGTATTTTAAATTCCCTTAGGTGATCGAGTGACCAAGATCATACCACTTTGTATTATCTTGATAATCTAGAGTGCTCAAGGAGAAAATCCTATAGAGAAGATAAAGTAACAAAAAAAACTAAGGCAAATGAATTCATTAGTAAGTTAGCCCAAAAAAACATAAAATAAACTAATGAAAAATAGGCATAGCTTCTGAGTTTGGATGCATAATAAAATTTATTAGGCCAAATAATTGAAAATACACCATTTTTAGAGAATACTTTTTGAATATCCAAATCTAAAATCAGATAGTGATCGAGTCTTTAAAATGGGGAAATTATAAAAACTTGGTCACTTTCAAATTAAAGTAAAACATTTTATAGGTAAAATTTAGAGTGGGTATATCAGATATGGAACTTCTTATGTTCAAAAATGTTTGGATTTAA
>JARHVA010008241.1:0-72500 GCA_037957365.1 Torreya grandis | reverse complement strand
TACATCAGGTAATAGGAAAATACCCCTAAGTGAAATTTTGTATCCTATAAATATTATTATAGATTATCCTTATGGGTAATACCCATGTGTGTAATATTTATGTTTACTTGTAAAAACTAATTCATTACTTCTAAATGACTTGCATATAGAATACCCCTATAATAATCAAATAACTCCTTATGGGTAGATATTTTAATTTACATGTGTAAATATATGAGAGATAAAATACACTTTAATTGTATATAGAGTCATAGTATAAATTTGTGTTTGTTTGAAGAAAAAAAATGATAGAAAATCACGTGAGTATTATTTAATAATTTAAAAAATAGTTCAAAAAAATGGTGTGTGGTGAGATTCCAACTCACCCATCCTATTTGGGAGATGGGTGGCTACATCACCACCCCCATTTTTGTATGTAAACATACAAGCTATAGTTCTACCATTTAGTGCTATGGTGGAAAAGTTACTTCACCTTGAAAATGGGAGGTGGCTAGGATGTAATCCCACCAAGGTGGGATGTGGTTGGTTACCCATTGATATACAATTGGGTCATGTGGCCTTGAGCTGTAGTCTTGAACATTCTATATATATATATATATATATATATATATATAGTATTCTCAAATTCCATTAAGTATAAAAAAAATAAAAAATTTAAAAGTAGAAAAAAGAGAAGGGAACTATATTTTGACCCTCCCAAACACACACATAAAACATACCTTTGATATTCAAGAGATAAGAAATAAAAGAGGGATGATTTAACCTTTATGTATGCCCAAATATTCTCTTTATTACCATCATTTCCCCTATGAATAAATATCTTGTTAGAAACCACTTTGAATAAATGAAGAAGTTCACAAGAATTTAGTGAGGGAAGTAGATAGAGGTTGAAGTAGTGATAAAATAAAATCAGTTTTGGTAAAATGTTTGAGACCCTTCCCTTTAATAAAAATTAATTATGGTCTCTCTGAGGGTTTTATACACACACACACACACACACACACACACACACACACACACACACACACACACACACACACACACACACACACACACACACATATATATATATCTGTGTGTGTGTGTGTGTGTAGTTTGACTTATTTTTATTGGATGGTAGAGAAAAATGGAATATAATAAATTTATGGGTCCCTTATTCAAACTTAACTTCTAACTTAGGTGTTTATACTATAATTAATTATGAATTATAATTAACTCTAAATGGAAATGTAAAATATTGAAATTTGATATAGGATGATATATACAATAGAATACAATAAAATATAAAGATTTAAAAAATTTATAAAATTTATAAATTCTCTAAAACTAGAAACTAGGGCTAGGGTTATAGAATTGTCCTTTCAAATGATTTATTTTAGACTATATTAACCTTCTATGAATTATGATTATGTAAAAATTATTAAAAAAATATTTGTATTAGAAAATAATGGTTCATTATCACCTGGGACAAATATAAAAGATGCAAATAGGAGTGCAGTACATCATTGTCTATATACTATGTCTTTGTCTTTTTAGGTTATGTATTAGATCTACAAATATGGGTTTATTCACTTGTATTTATAGCATCCTATCTCTATGAGGAGACTAAATTGATGCATGAAAGACTTGTAAAATTAAAAACTTAATCATCTACAAACACACAAAAAGAGATCAAATGCAAAAGGGATGGGAGAATGGGGGAAGTAGGAATGGTTGAGTTATCCTTAGAAAACCCCTTATTGATTAAGTGTTTCCTACATAACCCAAAGGGCCTTAGGTCAATGTAGTTATCCCTTTAAGTAAGATCATATGAATTCAACTAGAAATTTTGAATAGAATGCTTAACAAGGTATGCCCTCAACATAAAACAAATAATGTTAGACTTGGCCAAATACTATGAAATAATAACATGATTACAATAGTTATCTTTACTCAGAAAATAGATGCTTTTGAAATCATAAAGATAGGTTTTTTTACAATAGAGTCTTAGGTCCTTTTAAGTGTGACTCTTAATGTGATTTTATATATAAATATCTCAATTTTCATGATAATTGACATATTTATATGTGTGGGAAATACCTTAAGAAGCATGTCATTTTAAAAATATAGTCATTATAGTGTGGGAGACAAGTCCACACTATTATATAGGGGCATAGTGTGCCCCTATCTACCTAGTGTGGACTTATCCTAAAAGGACAGAGGCTTCTAAAAAAAGTGTGAAAATAAAATCTCTATTGAATAGAGATAAATATTAATGAAATAAGGAATTATGGAATTTGTTCTTAGTAATTAAAAGAGTTTGAAGCCTTTCTTAGATATTGTGGGTTATCAATATGGTTAATTTGTAAAGCAAGGTAAAGATGCCAATGATAGGCATTGTCAAACATTTATTGATTAAATTTTAGTGTCTCAATTTACCCCTTTTTTATTCTAGTGATGCTCAAAATCACTACAGTGAATGAAATTTAAACTAGAGTGTGCATACACACTTTATCTTTATCTTAGAGATGTGTATGTCCCCTTATTGAGGCATGTTGATAAGGTTAAACATGTGGAAAATTAAGAGTGGTCAAATATCAATTTGAAGGTTTAGGTAAGTTCCTTGAGTTAGAAATATTATATGCTCCAACCCTCATAGATTACTCTATAATTCTTCAAGAGATGGGAACCAAAAAATTAGTTCATTGAAGGGAAACCAAAATGTTGAATGTCACTGAGCTCTCATGCAACTCACTTTCTAAACTAAAAATAAGAGGTGGGATATAGTATATGGCTCACTAAATTTCAACTAGTATTTGGAGCATCACTAAGCTCAAACATAGTACACTTGAAAAAAAAAATCACACTATTTTACATGGATCTAGATTTTAACTGTAACATATTAAAACTTTGAATAGAGAAATTGAAATTTTGAAAAATAGTAACATGGTCATGAATGCATGTTATGCCCCTCGAACTATACAGAGTGTAAATTTGATATTTTGAAAATTTATTGAGATATTTTAAAAATATTTACACAAGTTTATTTGTGTTCAAGTAGCTAGAAGAGTGGAGCGCATAATCAATCTGAATGCCCTCATTGTTATTATTATTATTATTATTATTATTATTATTATTATTATTATTATTGTTGTTGTTGTTGTTGTTGTTGTTGTTGTTGTTGTTGGTGTTATCATTGTCATTGTTGTTATTGTTTTATTTTTTATTATTACATATTATAAACTATCAAATCTAAAATGTATTGCTTGTGAAGTCTTGGAGATAATCCCATTATGATGCACCCATTTTGAGATGATGTAAATTGCCTACAAATCACTTGTCTCAAAATAAAAAGTGAGAGCATTTGTGAAAGATATAATCATGTCAAAATATTTTTCATACTTGAATTGTATTAGAATATTATATATATAAAATTAAATCATATGAAGGTCTTTTGTATTACATTTCATCATTAAATTTAATATAGAATTGAACTAGTGTATGAAATATTTAAATAACTTTCAAGTGTTGAATATGTATTGTAGACATAGTATTTTAGAAAAATGAAGCACTAAATAACATAAGTAATATGTGCATGATATGTATCATGACACCATAGATATATGTAATATAGACATAGTAGTGCGATGGCACTATAGTATGGAATAATGAACATGCAATCAAAGATACATAATGTCACACAAGAAGGAATAAATTCCACATAAAAGGGACCTATAAAAGGTTACTTAGAGTTACAAAGTTTGTATAAATATAAAACATAGGGCCCAAAGGTTTAATACAAGGGACATGTAAATTTCACACAAATATATAAGGCCAAAGGTGAAACATACATGGCATGATGATTCTATACAAATAAGAGTGTGTATGTTCAACATACTTAAGGCTAAGTGCCACATTCAATAAGAAATCAAGTTGAATCATATTATTTAATGAATAAAGAACATAGAAAAAATGAAGGTAACATATTTGGATGATATGTATTTATGTTGATGTTAGCAAATAACATACTCATTATGACACATATAAAGTATGAATCAAGAATAAGGCATTTTTTTTCATTATATCTCAAGAAGTAAAAGAGGTTGTGGATAAATAAAAACTATAAAATTATTCTTATACAATTATGAGATGCCCCGAATTGAGGAAGGTTTTTGGGTAAAAGGTTGGCCCAACAATAAAACCAAGTAAAAGTATGTATTACCTTGAAATTTGATTTATATTTGAATCTATGATTTGTTATATGATAATAAAAACTATATATTAGGTCCATGTGATTGCATTTAATTTATTTATTAAAAAAATGATTTAAAATACACAAGTATAGGTCGATAGTGTATTGTTATCTATCTAGTGTGACTTTGTCTAAACTGACTACGTGGAGAATTTTTTGATTAGGACAACTTATGTGTATATGAGTATTTTCTTAGTTATATAGAAGTATATAAATATGTCTTGTTTCAAACTTAGATACCTTTTGAGAAGTATTGGTTATTGAAAAGGTAATGAAATATGTTATGTACAAAATATTAAGATAGATGAATATGCAAATATGTAATCCAACAACATGAAAATATGTTTTTAGATATTGATTTTATATTTTTTAAACATTTGGGTTTTTGGTAATTTATATAATAAATGAATTATTTTGTTTTATATCTTTCTCCATATTTTAAAATTAAAATATGCATAAGTGAATGTTGAAAAATAAGGTACGTGGCAAGGTTTTGAAAATGGAAGGAGGAGGGGCAGATTTGAACAACCCTCAATAAGATGTTAAGGTAAAACATGGTAATAAGGTAAATGAAATGATCTGAATGTATATGTATATGTATTGTAGTAAATATGTCAATCAAGTTCATGTGACCTTATGTAAAACTATATATATGTGATCATGAAAGTATAGATGTGAAATAATAATCAAATGAGTTTCCATGAAGGATGTGCATTAAAATTTTAGTAAGGTAATTATTTTGGGTTATTTTAATTGGGGTGAATTAATAAAGGGAACAAGTTCCCCAAAATTAAATATAGATCCAAGGTCTATAATAATTTTGGAGTAGGTGTAGAGTAATAACAATAAAAAAATAAAAAAAGAAGCTATGTACAAGTAGATACTATGAAATGAAGATAATAAATGGTATTGGCCCATGTTGGAGGTTGGGATGGATGGTATAATGTTACCAAATAATGATATCATAAATATGATGCTCACATGTGTATCCAACTCATTGATAATATGGATAAATCTCTTGTGAAAAAGTGTCAAGTGTAGAATCTTATGAATCTAAAGAAGAATTATGTGTTGTAAAGTATCCCTCTAAATCATCTCACATATATCTATCTAAAATTACATATTTATGCATGGGAGGAGATGATGTAACAACTTGTACATGTTTAAGAGCCATATAAAGAACTTGTGATGTTAAATTAGATAAATACCTTGTGCTATGTGATATTTTATACTTAGAAGTATATATATATATATATATATATATTACTTTTTCTAGCCAAGTGTTAATGATCATTGATCACAATTGATACATGTTAAATTATTTTATGATCACTTTAAATGATAATTTTTCATTTATATACTAATTCTTACATATGTATTATACTCATCATTACATCTTACATAGTGTACAAGATATGTTATGTTGCAGGATATTTTTCTAACACATGTATGCAGGGACTAGTATGATATGATTATATTGGTTTCTTATATAGTTCACTTATTAATCTTATCACATGAATTAATTTATTTTACTTCTTATTTTATACCATATTTTTGTCATGGGACATTTGAATATGTTCCTTATTTTTTGGCCACATTGCCACTAAGTGTTGTCTCTTTGGAGTGTATATATTTTAACATGTCCTCCCCTTGAGTGTATGATATATGATTGTGCCCCTTATTTTTGGTCTGCTTAGACCCATTTTTCATGACATTGAGTGCCTTTATGTGTGTTATTGATTACTTTTTTATTGTTACTCCTAGATGGGGCCATGATTTGATTTATCATGCATGTTAAGGCTTGTTGTGATAGGGTATTTTGAGCTTCATTGATGCATCTACTTAGATATGATACCATTACATTCTTAACTACTACATGATTGATATAGATATGGCATGGTTATCTTATACTTATAAGATAAGGTGATCACTACTTTCATTCCCCTCATCTCAAGGGGGGCATATCATAGACACGAGTCCACACACACATTTAGAAGAACTAGAATGATTTGATATAGTTTGCATGATTCAGATATATACTTAGGACAAAATATTATGTATTTGGCACCAATTAAGATTTTAAATGTCTATAATAGTTGACTCCCTTGAGTAGTGTAGTTAAAACTTAGTTCTCTTGATGGATTTAGCACTACTCCCATTTTTAGGTTGATACCATTACATAATTTGACCTTGGATAGATTGGATAGATTATGCATATACTTAATACTCCAAATTGCCTTGGCATAACTCCCCCTTAGACTAGATTATGAGAATGACCACCCTTAAATTCCTATCTTCACATATCCAAGGTTTACTTTTGAAATTATCTCTTTAATGATTCAGTAGAAATCATCATCACCAAAGGTAAATTACTAAGGGTAAATATGGTTGCATCAACACACAAGTGTATTTTTTCCTTTCTCTCTTTATTTTAAAGCATTTCAATTTTTTAATTTTTAGATTATATTCACTAATTACACTATAAAATGATGTTGGTTACAATTCATTCATTTAAAAAAAAATTAAAATGAGACTCAATAAAATTAAATATGTGTTTTACACAACAAGGTACACATATCTTTCCTTTAGCCTAGTAATTTGATATTTAAGCATTACTTGATGTAGATATAATTATTCCACTTACTTAATCCGATATGATTAAATATGTCCTTTGATTTTTATTGAAACTAGGTCTATTTTTACATGGACTAAAATTAGACTTCATTATGACTATAAGATCCTCTTACTTACCTTAAATTAATTCTTTATTCTGAAGACTATGTTCTTGACTAGGAGATACTCTCAAGGGATCTTAAACAATGTATTCAAACTTTCTAAAACATGATCTTCCATTAACCATTTAAAAAATAAAATAAACTTACATAATAAGCTTAAACATTTTTTTGTTGATGTAATTATGTTAAACCTCTTAGCCTTTAAAGAATTCCAACCTCAAAATTCAAGTATCAACACATTTACCTTTGTAGGATTATTAGGTCTAACTTTGCTCTCTTGGAATTATTGAATTAAATTTCACTCTAAATTTTTTATATTAAATTAATTTTGATTTAAATATACCTCATTTAATTATTTTAAACCTTATTATAAATTCAATACATCATTAATATCATTAAACTATCAAGAAATTATGCTCTGCTATAGTGACCTGTGTCGGCCTATTTTACCTTGAAAGAATGTTCTTACTTAATAATAGTTGAATAATATTTTCAGTTACCTTAGAATTATCTTATTATATCTATATAATTTATCATTTTGAAACTATAAGAGATATTTTTTACCACTTGATCAGGGATTATATGATTGATTTCTCCTCTTATACTAGTTTTGATCCTGAATTTGTCTAGGTTGGGTTTACACTTTGAAAAGATGTCATTCATTTTTATATGTTTCTCCTAAATTACTAAATAATAATAATAATAATAATAATAATAATAATAATAATAATAATAATAATAATATATTATAAATTAATTAAATTTTTTAAAAACCAATTAATTTATTGGTTTCTTCAAAGGATAATCAACTTGACAACTCTATCCCCTTAAGCTTCTATTGGCCTACTTGACTTTTCAAGGAACTTAAACTTTTTAAATAATAAATGAAGTGATATCACTTAATAAAATGTTAATAACACTCATAATACCCTTAAAATATCTATAATAAATGATAAAGTTAAACTATCAAGTTCCTCACCTTTTGTGTCTTCTTCAACATACATCTATAGAGTTTGAAAAACCCAATCTTCTATCAAAGGAATTACAAGAGGGATAGTGACTTATATCAGTGATATAAACATTATATAGTTATTAACCAATTCTAATACACCATAATGCAGGGTTTGAAGCTAAAAACCTAAACAAATACAATTAAACTTCCATTTTTTGTCTTTTTTGGAGACAAGCTATAGGTTTTTCTAAAAATAGTCACTTATTTCTCTTTTCAGAAAAACTATTTAAACTTTATAATACCTTGATTAGTTTATAGGAATGTTTTTATAAATTCTCTCTATATTTGTGAATTTACACTAGTTAAATACAAATATATAACCTTTTGTATGCTATAAATGCTATTTTAGGGTTTCTCTAACTATGTAGAAGTTGGGAGCTTCATTTTTTATTTTTAATACAAAATAAAAACTTTAAATTAGATAAAAAACCTAAACAAATATTATAAGAGTTCTCCAATTACTTCAAACTTTACTTGGAATTCATGCATGAATTTGCATGTGACTGAGAAGACTGTAATTATACAAAAATAGGGATTTTGGGAGGTTTTGTCTTCTAAGATCTAGATTTAGTTTTCTTTTTCTCAAAACTATGCTTATAAGTAGACTATTAAACAAAGTTCTATTTCATATCTTGGAAATAAAACTCATCTAAAGAGAATTCTAAGTAAATATTATAAGCATTAAAATACATTAAAAATGACATAGAAAATATATTAAAAACAAAAAAAATCTTTTATTGGTCTTTTACATAGTTATATTTATATAACATAGGCCTTGTGGCCTTCTTGACTCCTACCCTGCCACCCCTAACTTTCTACTCCTCTACTCTCATCCTCTTTATCTCTCCTCCTTTGAATATATATATATATATATATATATATATCAGTTACTTACTTTATTTATATCATTATTTATGTGTTTCATCTAATTTATTTGTAGCATTTATCCTAGAGGAGGATTTATTCCATAAATCACTCAACTAAATTCTTTCAATGTATACATTAGCTTCTAGTGGCTTCTTGGGAGGTATTGACATTTACACAGGTTAATATGAATTAAAAAATGTATTTAGGCCTTTTAATACCATTTAATAAGATACATGTCCTTTGGATATAGTCACAAACATTTTACAACATTCAAATATTCAAAATGAAGGTTTTGGAGGGAAACTCTAAAATTAGATCATTACAATAAGAGAAACACCTCATGCTTCTTATTTACTATCACAAGACTCCCTTAAGAACTTATAAGACTTAAATTCCATTACATTAACATATTTACAATCTTTTAGTAGAATTATCTTGATGCTCTTACATCAATTAATAGATTAAGGTAGGGGGGTTAGACACTAAAATCTAATTTTATATGACATACTAGTCTTCTACACTTGAAAAATACCAATCATGGCTAAACCCTTGAGTTTATGACATTCTTGTTTCTAAAATTCTTGCACTCACCATCTCATTATGCCTAATTTTTTATCCTATAATATAAACCTAAAATTATGATGACATAGATCACTTTTAGCCTATAGTTTGAATAAAATATGATTTTCATCTTGCATAAATAGTTGTATATCCTCATCAATTTTTTACTATATAGGACACTAGCATCTATCTTAGGACATTAGTGTCAATGTTAGTGTCCCAAATATGACTTGATTATTCTTGCCTTCCAAATGATACAATTACAAATATCACTATATGTATGGTTCATATTATTTTATTATTTAACCATCTTATGATATTTTTTCAAAATGCATGGATTAAATACAAATCAAAGGTCATTCATAATGAATCTATCAAGCACCTATAGATCCATATAGATAATTTAGACACTAAAATCTAATTTTATATGACATACTAGCCTTATACACTTGAAAAGTACCAATCATTGCTCACCTCTTCAGTTTATGAGCTTCTCATTATCAAAATGCTTGCATTTGCCATCTCACCATGCCTAATTGCCTATCTTATAGTCTAACCCTAACATTATGATGACATAGACCACCTATAGCCTATAATTTGCATTAAACCTGATTTATATAATTCACGAATAGTTATAGATCCTTAGTAGTCTTTTACCTTACAGGACACAAGTAAATAGATTATGATATTAATGTTGATGATAGTGTCCAAATATGACACTAGTGTCCTTACCTTCCAAATGATTCAATTGAAAATATCCTTATATGTACAAGTCATCCTAATTTTATAATTTAACCCTCATGTGATATTTTTTTTAATTGCAAGGTATAAATACAAATCAAAGGTCATTCATTAAGAATGTAGAAATCACCTATAAAGCTCACACTACAATAATTAAAATCATTTATATAATTATTCTATACTAGAATATTAGTCTTTATTTCCAAATTGGTCATAGTATTCTTTTCATAGGTCTAAAGGATTCAAAAATAAATTCATGAGAATTATTTTTCAAGTTACAAGTGATATCTCTAGATTCACTCCCATATAACATATTGCATAATTGTTTACACATAAGACCACATAAGGGGAAGAACTACATCATTAAAAGGTCATATTTAGATCATATGTCTATGTAATAAGTGTTCTTTGATAGAGGTGTATTTGATTTTAACTTTGCTTCACTTGAGCTGACTAACCCCTATTTTTCAAGATGACATGCCCTAATTAGAGGACCTAGGGTTGTGAGTAAAAGACTACTTCGAAGAACCTATACATGTGATATAAACTGATAATCTATAAGGTGATATTTAACCTTAATAGACACAACTATTTATTATAAAAAAGGATATGTACCCTAATCCATACATAAGCATCAAAATTATGATTAAAACATCAATGTTAGTGTTTAAAGTCTGACATAGTGTCTCAGCTAACAAAAAGATAATTTCTATAATCAGATGAATCAAGGTGAATCATCAGTGTGTATTCTTTCATACATGTTCCTATCATATCTAATTACACATCATTGCATAAACTAAGTATTATTTCTCCTTCAAATTTCTACTTTCATAATATTGTTTTGTATTATAATTTTTTATATTTAGCATAATCTCAAATTCACTATATTTATTAGAATAATATAAATATGAATTATTTAATTAGAATAATTTAGAATAGATTATTCCATAATTTTTTAGTATATTCTCCCAACCCTTAACTCTAAAAAGAGTTAAACAACATTTTTTATATCTTGATTTTTATAACTAAGAGAATGTATAAGTGTTATGGTGCACACATTTTCACTTGATACATTATCTCTCATAACACTAATGATGGGTTTCATTCCAATATATCCTATGATTAATAATGCATGTCTATCAAAATCATCATCAACAAGTTTAAAATCATCAAATGAAATAAATGGGCATGATGTTAGCTTGTTTGTAATTGTACCAATGGTGATATCGAGTAGATACACATATGAATATGGATGAGGATGATAACTATATGCCTTATTTTTCTTATTATATTATGCTTCATTATTTGGAAAAGGATCTTTATACATTTTTAGCTTTGAATTTGCATTTTATTGTGGATCAACCTCTTGATTATTTGTACCAATGTGAATAATGTTCTCATTAATAAGGTCTTTAATTTTGTGCTTGAGCATAATATATTTATTGATAAAATGTCAAACATATCTATTATAATCAAAAAATTCATTTCTATCAAACCTTATAGATTTGGGTCTAGATATATCTACTTCCAATGGTGGAGGAAGTGTAATAAGATGACATTCAAGGAGATTTTTTAGTATCACATGAACAAGTGAAGGTAACATTGAAAATTCCTCCATGGCAAAGTTTTTATTTTAATATTTTGTGATGGTTATGATATATTGTTAACTATAAATTTATTCTCAATTTCACTTTCATTATTTTTGATATTGTAATTAGGCTTGCCTTGAAAGTTGATACTTGAAGTATAAGAATCATTGGATTTTAACTTGAGATTGGTCAATGTAATCAATTTGAATTCACATTATTTGATTGTATGTCATAGTTCATTAAATTATTTTATCTTATCAAATATGATATAATATTTAAGAGGAGTAATCAAGTTCTAATTAGATATATCTTGAATCTCGTTATCAACCATTTGATTTGTCATATTGGCTAGCAGGGTCTTGTATCTTAAAACATACTCACTAATTACTTCATTTGGACCTTGTTTGAGCTTTGAAATTTAAGCATAGGATAACTTATCACCAATATTTATATAAAAATGTTTAAAAAACTTATTTTCTAAAGGATTGAAATTTTTAATTGATTAGATATGAAGATCATAGAACCATCTAAGAGCATAATATTTGAGACTTTATGGAAATATCTTGGTTAACAATCTATCATTATCTAAATGATCTAGATAATTTGCATGTAATGCACACAATTTATATTCAATATCACATTTTACTTCATAAATTGGAATCTTAAGAGCCACAAATCCAACTAGAAGAGGATAAGATTCAATTTTAGGATTCAAATGGTTATGCATTAAGGTATAATAATATAAATAAGGGTTAGCATGAGAAATGTTTTTCTCAATATTAGTTATCTTGACTTCCAAGATAAGAAGGGCTTGATATATATAATTATTTTTTTTAGTAATGGGACATGTGTAGGTAGCATGAGTAGGCATAGGAGTAAATAATTGGGGGAAACTAGTAATTGTTCCTAAGCTAAGAGAGGAAGGTATAGTAGTGACCAAGGATGTATAAATAGGGGTATTTATGATGGTATAAGTAGAAAAATTATAAGTAGGGGTATTTAAAATTTGAAAATGAAAATATTGATAGGAGGATTTGGCTAAGTTAGCTTAATCCTCAACTTTATATTCAATAAGTATGTTAATGATGTTATTCACCTCATGAGGGTATTGTTGGAGACTCTAACAAAATATAGATAATTATTTCATTTACTCTTGATCTATTAATTAAGATCATTTATCTCAATGTGTATCTTAATATCATTATCATATTATTCTTACGTAATATTAATATTAGTTTCAATGTGAATTTCAATCTCACCGTAACTTGACATTCTTAAAGAAACTAATTTAAGATTTTTGGGAAAATTAGTGTTTAATTCCTAAAAAATAAAAGGGTCTGAGTAGTAGAAAATTAGTACATAATATTTGAAATTAAAGCTACTAATTTTTGAAATTTAATTACAATTTGACCTTTTCTAACAATAATAGTGAGAGAGAGAAAATTTAACTTATCTTATTATGTGTTGATAAGAATGAGACATGGTCTAGAAATTTATGTGTAGGCCTGGGACACTATCACAAATATGATTATAAACCTCATTTATTGATTGGATAGGAGCACTAAAACTAAACACCCTGGGCTCCATCACTATAGTCCTTCCCCAACACTATTATCTTGAGGATCTAAGCTTTCTGGGTTTTATTTACCTAGTTAGTGTAAGCTTGTATACTAAATTTTAGAGCCTCACTATCAACATAATATGTAGAGCTGATTTTCTACGTCTGTGTCTTCTATTCAATTGAATAAAAAAATTAGAAAATAGGGAAAAGGGGTTAGTGTGTTTAAGATGAACTAGACATGCTTCACACCCCATGTATGTGAACACTACTTATATACCAATACTCTAAGGAGGGATCAAGTTGTATTTACTTCTCCATTTAAGAGTGATTAGTTCAATAATGAATGAAAATGTAAGAAATGAAAAAATTAGATGTGGTTGAGATGACTAAGGGATAGTGTAAAGACTTGAATTGGCTTGAAAGTGTATAGGTTGGTTGTATGTAGAGAATAGGGAAGATTTCTTGAGTGTTCTTGCTTGTATTCTTACTTGTTTGAGTGATATTTTCCAACCCTATCCAAATGATCTTTGAATGGGATTTTATATGGATATATTGGTCATGGGTTAGATAAAACTAGACTAGGATAACATAATGAATAAGAGGAATTAGGGAAAAATTGTAACCTAGGTTCAAATTGTGATTTGACAAGAGTGTTAGAAAAGGGACACCCAAGGGTCCATTATTATATTCCAACTTTGGTGTTATTATCCTAAGAAGATTGGACCTAAGGGGATGGATTAGTCATGAAGAGAGGGTCTTGCCTTAATTGGGATAAATTTTTTAAGGCTATGGATGATTATGAATTAGTGAAAATAATCTTGAGAGGGTTATGAGAGCAAGCAAGAGGGACCTAAAGATTGGGTGTCATTAGCCATGTTCAAGTTTCCAATTTTTTAATTTTATATGAATACATTTACCCCTCCTTTATTTTAGTGATATAGCAAAGAAAAATACTAGGACAAATGAAAATAAAAAGAATACTTAAAATTACTGACAAATATGAAGCCCATGAATTTGTATGATGTTGAGTGATGTTGGATAGTGTATAGAGATCACATTGTGTAAGTGTGAATCTATGAAAGGAAAAAAAAGAGTAGTACAGTTCTTATTATATGCAATATAAAACAAGAATGTACAAATCTAGGTAAGAGAGGGAGAGGAAGAGAAAGGAATGAATACACCTCACTAGGTATGCAAACCAATATAATTTTTTTTGTGATGTTGAGTAAGGTTGGCTAATGTTGGATGTGTTGGATGATGTTGTACCCAAATTTATATCATGAATGGAGCTAAGTGCTCAATTCCTTGGAAAGAAGCTCAAAAATGTAAAGTCTATCTCTTTGGCTCCATTATAGCCTATTAAGTGAAGTTAGGTGGTCATGCATGTGTTGATTTATGTTTGGACTATGTGTCCAATCCCTCTAAATAGGTGGCTCAAGAATATAAAGTTTATCCCTTTGGCTCTATTATTGCCTCATGAAGTGAAGCTATGAATTGATACTGGTATGAAGAAGTATGACATATGAGATGGCTTCTAAAGCCCATGAATGATCTATAAATATGACAATGTGTCATGGATAGCCTAATGTGTAGTGAAAACTAGGCCAATGTTGGCAAACTCAGAAAAGGGTGAGATTAGGCTTGTATGAAAGCCACTCTAAAACTAAAAATTTGGCTTATGTGGAATCCACTTGATAACTCAATAAGTTAGGAATTTGGAGGTTAGGCTTGTATGAAATCCACTCAAAAATGATGCGAACCACCTAAAAATGGATTAAGGCATGCAACTACTGAGAATACCTGGGTAATGCTACACCCACAAAGAAAATAAGTAAAAGTGTTGTGAAATCTACCCGTAATCACTGGTGTCTAAAACATGGATTCTGATTTGAAAGTTATGCCAACTACTTTATCTTAAAATAAAAGTGAGAACTAATCATGCCACATATGATGTTCCCTATGTCTAGATTTTTTGAGAAAATTTTACTAAAAACTTATGATTTTAAACTAGTTTTATTGTGTAAAGTTGTATCTAAACCTACTTTTATACATACTTATAGAAAATATAGCTATTATACTATTTAGACAAGAGCACTGAAATAGGATACCATAGTGTTTGGTGTTATAGTCTAGCCTCAACATTATTGTCTTGGGCTAAAACTTATCACTATTCTAGATTCTTGACTATCTTCTTGGTCTGTTCTAAGTGGTTTGATGATTGGTTACTATTTTGGTTATTCTAAAACTAGATTTTTTGATTGATATGAGCTATGATATCTATAGAAAAACCTCTATTTATTTTCCCCTCTTCTAAAGGTAGGAAATATGTACCTTGTAATGTTTACCCCGAAAATAAGAAGCCCTGCAAGTGTGTTAAGATAGAAATATACATGATATAGTAATGATAATGAATAATATATCTCAAGATATAGCATGGTTTGAATTCAGAGATTCTTAGATCAATAGGGGTATGCCTATATAGATATAAAAATGTAATAACATGTGCAATGTAATGGAATTAAATTAAAATTAGAAATGTTAGTTTTTAATTTGTTAATTGTTAGTTGTCATGGAAGGATGAAGCATGATGTCCATCATGGCATCCAAGAAGTAAGATAGTGCATGATTTAGATCATGGCATTATAAATAACTAAAAGTAATCAAGAAATAAGTACACAAAGAAAGAAGTAAGAAGAATACAAGGGTGTCTAAGGGGCCATGAAAATAAGGGACATGGACACATGTCACTCAAATTGGAAATCAGGCATACAAGGCATGTTCAAATGACATATACACATACAAGTGGAGCAATCCAAGTTAACTCAAGGGGCACAAACAAACAGAGGATTATAAGTAAAGGACATTGGAAAATGTCTTAAGGCACATATAGGAGATAATAAAGAATTGGAAATGAAATCACATCAAGCTATGATAAGAAAGATGATAAAGCATGTAAATATTAGAAAGATACAATCATATCTAACTTAATCAAAGCAAGTGTTTCTCTCTATTTTCTACTTTTTTCTAATTATGAAAAGAAGAAACTATCAATAATGGTAATGGTATGATAACCTGGTATAAAATGCACACGTGATCTAAATGATGGTGGAGAGATCCTCTTTGTCTTTGGAGGATGACCTATAAATAAGAAAACACTAAAAGAGACTTGTTTGTTAGACAAGTAGATGGGTGGATTCCTTAGTGTGAGTTAGATCCTATAAGTGAAAGCTTTCTAGGAGGTTGTTAATCCACCTAATTTAAAAAATTAAGTTGAAATGATGAAAGAAAATAATTTTTCATAAAAAGATCAATTTACTGATATTAAAAACATCAAGTAACTAAATTTGATACAATGAAGTTAAATGCTTTGTTAAATTAACCAAAATGAAGCAACTAGTTTGAGTATACTAATGCTAAAAATTGGTTAAGGCAAGGTTGTGGTTTTGGGTTTGGAAATGGTTTGGTTTGTCTTGTAACAATGGATAATATTTTGTTTAATTTTGGTAAATGTTCAAATTGGTAGAGATAAATGGTCCAAAAATAAAAGAAGCAAATGGTGGTTAAGTAGGCAAGGTTATGGTTATGGTTCAAGATAATCAAAAGAAGGTAAAGGGTAAAGATGGTAAGGGGATAAAAGAAAATGGACAAATGGATAAAAGATTAAGAAATAAATAAGGAAAAAGGGATGAAGGGATAAGTGGTGAAGAGATAAATGGGTGAAAGAGATAAGAAAGAAAAGAGGTAAAAGGGGGATAAAGGGATAAATAATAAAGAGGTAAATAGGTAAATGGAATAAAGAGAAAGAAGAGGTTAAGGTTAAAGAGGAAAAGGGGTGAAAGGAAAATAGTAAGTCCAAGGGGTTATGGTTTGGAGATCAATAAAGAAGTGGCCAAAGGGGGATAAGGAGGAAGAAATTGAAATTGCAAAATAATATAAATTACTTTGATGTTTGTTGAAGACGGTTTGAGGATGGCTTATTGAAGATGATTCTTTGAATATTTTGGCATAGTTTCATTGATTGAGATATTATCTCCAAGATGATGATGATATCCTTAAATTGGATGACCTCCTTAAAAACCTACAATAAGATGTTAATAATAAAAAATACTAATTTATAACTTTCCAACTTCACCCTGGGTGAAGGAGAGGGGGTATTTATAGCATATATTGTTAAGAGTCATGATAAAAGAGGAATAATAGAGGTATGACACCATTTTATATCTAGTGGATGAATTAGTCAAAATTAGGTGGGTGGGGATTCCCATTTAGGTTGGTGAGTGTCCCATTTGGGTTAAGAAGTCAAAAATGGGTGCCCTTTGTCTTAA
This sequence comes from Torreya grandis, assembly GCA_037957365.1. Classification (NCBI taxonomy): domain Eukaryota; kingdom Viridiplantae; phylum Streptophyta; class Pinopsida; order Cupressales; family Taxaceae; genus Torreya; species Torreya grandis. The sequence goes on along the minus strand of JARHVA010008241.1, from coordinate 54,878 downwards.
AGAGATATGTATCTTATTTTGAAGGTTAATCTCATATGTGAAGATAAAATACATGTTGACTAATGGTCCCTTGGGTAATTTACCATATCTCAAGGGGGGACCTTATGATGCTTAAATGAGATCATCAAGCACTTTGGGAAAGTTCCTAAGTGGGGTATGATGTCCCACATCAATCCATCTCACTTCTGAGCCATATCACTTGCCATATTGCCTCCCAAATCATCTTCCATGTCACTTTACATGTCACTTGCCATGCCACATGCCATGTCATTTTCCATGTCACATGCCATGCCACTTGCCATGTCATCATGAATAGTGATAGTGGGTCCCATAATGAATAGTAATTTTAAATAGTATTTTTGAATAGTATTATGTGACTAGGAAAATAGTGATTTAGTTAGGTTGATAGGGGTTTATTAATGGTTAATAAGGTTTAAGGGGTATTTAGTGGGGGTCTTAAGGCATTCAGTCATAAAAAATTATAAGTGTATAATTTTTTAGTGTCTATATTTTGCCCTTTTTTATTATGCATCTTTGAATTAACAAGTTGTAAAACAAAAATGAAATGTTTGGTCAAAGGTCAGGCTACTTGGAGTATGGGAGGAGGTGTTCCCCCTCAAACTAAGAGTTTATGAGGGAATCCTTAATTAGTTTTAGGTTTGATAAGTAGTTGATGGGGAGGCACTAGTGGTGCCATAAGGTAGTTGGTCATGTGAAATGCCAATGGGTTCACAAAATGTGTCTAAGCACAATAGTCAGGATTATGTAGAGACTAAAGCTATCAATTTGGTAAAAATAAGGTCAATCCTAGAAAGACACATGATAGGGATAACTAGTCCATAGATTTGGTTATAGTTGATCGAGTTAGGCCTATCAAGTCATCTAGATAAGTTTAGTGTTGGTCACAAGTATCCAGGGTAGGAAGTACTCTTGAAAAATAACAAAATTGGTTAGGTCATGCATGAGGTGGTGAAAATTCTTAAACTTTCAACATGGAAAGGTTGGTCATTATGGTTAAAATTTATTGCAAAACATGTCAATGTTTTCAGTCAAAATCAACCAAAATCAAGGTGGACATGGTGAAAAACATGGGTGGATTGGGTATGGGTTGGAAGGGGATGGTTGAGCTAACTCTAGATGCACTTGACAAGTGGACATTGCCTACATAGTTCCATGGATAGGAATCCAAAATGAATGTCAAACCAAACGTAGTTTTTTTGAGGTGAAGAGTGTTGGTTAATTTGGTTGCCCCAATTTAATATCATGTAGTTAGGTCTAGTTGAAGGATTTGGAGAAAGGGAATCTCCAAAGGGTGGTAAATATGGGTATCAAATATTTTTTGATTAGTTTGGTAGAAATGGTGGATAAGATTACCTATGATGTAATTAGATTATTACATCAACTACTCAAAAATGAATATGTAGCCATGGATAAGTAAGTTCAAGCATGAAAATTTTGTCACCATTTAAAAAAAGGAGAAATCTACATTACTAGGCTTTAGAAAATTTGGCACTACTTGAATTGTCACAATGATCTGATGGGTTCTTTTATTACCATCCAAATAAGCCGACATTATGCACACTTCATAATAATGTCATTACTAGGATATATAAGGGTATTATTCAACAATTTGGGGATGTAAAGTAGTAAAGTGGGTAAATGATAAGTGGTAAAGATTCAAACCCTTGACCCCTGAGTCATTGGGGCCCCAAAATTTGTAAGCATTGAGTTTTGAGGGAATTTAGAGAAAGACATTAAAGGGTTTGATAATATGGTGTGAGGCAAATAATAATATTATTAATTAAATGAGGGAGAAATTTGTGGATTTTTTTCATTAAAGAAAGGGCATGGAGGACATGAAGAAGCAAACAAAGAGATGTAGAAGTGACACAACTGATGACTACACTCTAAAGAGGTAGAGGTTAAATTGGATAACATAAGGGAGATCTAACAAGGGATGAGATGAAGGCAGACCATGAGATGGATGAAGAGATATGTAGAGGAAATAATGAGGTCATATATAAAGATGAAGGTGGAGAAGGATGGAAGGATCTAGGCATGGACATATAGGAGAAAAAAAAGGTTAGGAAGAACAAGGAATGTCCTCAAGATGAGAAAAATGAAAGGAAATGGAGAAAAGGGAGAGGATGGTGGAAAAAAATGAAAGGGAATTAGATGAAGATAAAGGATAAGGATCAGGGATGATAAGAAGAAAAAGGAAGAATTAAAGTAGGGATATAATTTAAGGATACTCACACAGATGAAAAAGACAAGTGGGTATCGAGATTGAAAGAGGAAAAAGGGAATGAAAAAGGCAAAGGTAAGAACTGAGAATAAAAAAGGGATATTATGGAAGGCTTCTCAAAAGATAAATACCTAGGGAGAAACTAGTTATGGAGGAAAAAAAAAAGACAAAGAGGATGAAAGGATGGAATAAAAGAAAACAAGAAGAACAGAAAATGGGTATAATGGGAAGAGTGGTGAAATGGTGGAGAGTGGTGGTACATGTAAATAAAAAGTGTAGCAATAGAAGAAATAGAAATATTGAAAGTTGAACATTATTATGGGGAATTGGTGAGTAACAGAGAGTGATAAAGAGGGTATGAAAAATAGCCAAGGACAAGGTTGGTAATAAGTGGATAGAGAGACCAAAAACATGAAAAGTGGGTGAGGGAGTGAGCTATGAATTATGCACAAGGAAAGTTGACAAGGAGATAGCAAGGTAGAGTAGGTGGTGGTTTTATGGGAGATAAGAGGGGCTAATGAGGAAGGCTATCAACCTTTTTGTTAAAATAGATTGACAAGCTAGAAAATTGGTAAAAAGAGATTGACAAGCTGAAAGGAGCAAGGTGGTGGGGAGATAAGTAGAGAAGTGGAAGAAGAGATTTTCATTGAGAAGGGAAAAAAAATAAAGGATGCAGTCAAGCTAACTTTAGTAACTAAGCACTGCCTACATAGTCCAAAAAGACCTTAGACTGATGTAGTTCTCCCAATAATGGGGGAAAAACTTAGGAAGAAATATTAGATGGTGTTAAAACATAAGGATGCTTGAGAAATAATTCAAAACTTCCTTAATGTATGATTCCCTAATCAAGAGGTTTTTGTTAGTGGTGGAAATGAGTGAGAAGAAAAAGTGGATGGGAATTAGTCATTAGTGGTTGAGCTGCCCATAATAGTGAAGAAATGCCTACATAGTCTATGGACATCAGGCCAATGCAGTTATACAAGGTTGGGTGAGTGGTGTTCAAATTAGCTACCCTAATTTGATGGACCACATGGGTTGGTTAGCGTTGATTGAAAATGAAGTTTTTTATAAAATATAGGTTCTAGGTTTTGGTTATGGTGATGGTGTGATCAGTGAATAGTTATCCTAATGATCCCATATTTAGTAGAATGAGAAACACAGATGGGTAAAGTAGGATAAATAAGTAGGGGACATAATGATAAGTACCATAAATGATTTTCAATGGAGTTAACACAAAGAAGAGGTACCTTGTTAAGGAGGTTACACCTTCAAAAATTATGTCAGGGAAGAAGTTTGGAGATAGCGTCTACTACTACGAGCTAAGTTTTAGGAGGTGGGGGTTTATCCAGATCTACAGAGTCACTTTGGCCAAGGTTCATCACTATTATGAGCCAATTTTTAATGGTACGAACAAAGTGATGACATAAAAATGATTTATTTTGTGGTCAAGTAGATTCTAAAAGTAAGGAAGTTAACAACATGGTGAGAAATAGAAGATGGACCTTGCCTAACCCAAGAGTTACATGGGTAGGCTAGACAGATAGTGGCCATGTTTGCATCCTCTATCCTAGTTCCTAGGAACCGATGACTTGGGGTTATACTTAGAAGAGGTCTTAGTAGTAAGGAGCTACATAATCTAGGATATTGGTTATAAAATTGGATAAGGTGGCCATTCCCTTTCCATAGATGAATTCTAAGTTGGCACAAAAATTATTGCCATGGTTGAATAAGTACTACCAATGGTTAGGGTTTGACATTTAGAGCCTATGGTAATGGGATATTAGTAAAATGAGGGTAGAGGGGATAGGAAGGTGAAATTATTATCATTATTTCATGGTGACCTACCTCTGATGGAAGAGTTTCTACAATGGCAAGAATTTGGGAGTTACCACCACCAGCAATAGTGGTAGTTGTGAAGGCCTTTTCTTTTCTTTAGAATGGTCTGCTTGAGGACATTTTTTTTCTTTAGAACGTAAAAACTTTCCTAAATAAATGATGCCTTCTTCATAAGGTATGTTTATGTATGCATGTAGATGTAATTCATAGGAGTAATCAAGTAGAAGGATGGTTGAACACAAATCTAGAGTCACCAAATAATCAGTCAAATGCTTAGGTAGAAAAATAATGTATGTATGTGCTTCAGGCAATGTGTTATCTGATGAGTATGTATGTGTCATTTGACTTCTCGAAACCTAAATAAAATATTGCATAGTTTATTATGTAAAAAATGTGATGGATGTCATTGGTTTAATTTTATCATGATTAAAGTTCTGTGGATACTTATGAATGTTATGGTTATGGTTATGGTTATGATTGGTATGGTTGTGGTTGTTATAATCTCTTTGAATGTTAAAAGAATGAATATTATTGTTGAAATTTTGGATGGTAAAAGTCATGATGAAAACATCAACCAAACACATTAATAAAAGGAAAAAATGCTCTATTTTTTGACAAGGACTGAAAATAGACCCGAAGTGGGATCGACTAAATGAATATAAGCACATAAAATGCTATGCATGAGCGGTCATTAGTCAATAAAAAAGGTTTCTTGATCATAAGGTGTCAAGTAAGCTCTAAATCATTTGATTTATAGATAGTCTAAAGGTAACATGGGTGATGGGTGGTATGAAGGGTAATGGGTGATATGTATGACAACCTCATGTGAATTAGTTTTCCCCTTATATAGGTAACCTAAGTACAATAATAGAAAATTCCATGTCATATGATAGATGTAGACTGATCAATGTAGGAAGCTTACATGTGAAATCTAATTGTAGTTTCTAACTTATTATGCTTTTTGAGAGCTGATTATGGATTTATAATTTATTGTGATAGTGGGTCTTTTGATTTATTTTTATATATGGGAAGTTGATCAATGTGGGAAGCTTCCAAGAAATTGCTTTGCTTTTGACAAATTAAACTTAGCCATCCTTCAAAGGAGTGGTCTAAACTTATTATCTTTATTTAATGATCTTTATAGCTATCCTTCAAGGGAGAAATATACCTTACATTAGGAAATTTTTGTTTTGTTTTTGGGCAGTTGTCCTTTGAGTGAGTAGTCTGTAATGATTAAGATATTGACCCAAATAATTATTTCAAGATGAAATGTGTTTATACATGGACCAGTCTAATTAGGTTCAGTGGTTTACCTTTATGAGGTAAAAACTTTAAGATAAGAAGGTAATTGATATGTGAAAGGGTGTGGTTTTGAGAGATAAACACTATGTGATTCCATCTTGTTAGATATGAAAAGTATCCATGAGAATCATGATATGGGTAGAGCCAAGGTACCCATATTTAGGATTAGGCTATGACTATGGTGGTCACTCACATGGTTCTATGTTGTAATAAATTGTCTTCAAAAGGGGAAGATGAAGGTGGATGAAGCTTAAAATATCATAATCAATGGATGAGCTTGATCCTTCTTTAATATAAAAATAGATGCATATGCAAAGTGTTGAGAGGCTCAGGTTCCAATTTGCCTTTGAGAGATGACAAACGATAATCCATAATCCATATTTATGGGTAATGATGTAGGATCCAAGCTAATTAAAAGCAAACTTGACTCATTTATTCTTCTCCATGTTGGTCATGTGTTGATTTTCTTCTAAGATGAGATCTCTTATATTTAATTACCATTGTTTGAGGTGCTTGTTATAAGCACAAGAAATATGATCTTGATAGATGTGAAGATGGTTAAGGGTAATAAGGTGATGTTCATCACATAATTTAAGATGTACGAGGCATTCTTGAAAATAATCCTCTTCAAAAATGATGTCATGTAAGGAAATATGAAGAGAGGGAATTTGAACTTTAAGAGGTAGAACAACCTTTATGCCAAAGACCAAAGAAAAAGGTCTAGCACATTTTAAGGTTTACTAGTGTGATAGGCCCATAAAGCAAATGGGATGTGTATTGGCCAATCCTATCCTAAATCACTTACAAATTTGGTCAACATTTTGATGAGAGTTTTGTTGGAGGCTTCTACCTATCCATTTGATTATAAAGGATAAGGCAAGGAATGGCTAACTTTGATGCCAAAACCATCGTAGAGGGATTAAACTTTTTTGTTTTTGAATGATTTTCCATTATCTATTATGATTTTGTGAGGGACACCAAAATGATAGATAATGTGATGATTGATAAGATCTATATTTTTTTCAACTTTGATGGAGATAAGGGGGATGGCCTCCACCATTTAGTGAAATATTCTATAGTAGTGATCATATATTGGTGTTACTAAGAAGAGTGAGGATTGATTTCTTCAATGAGATCCAACCCCTACTATGAGAAGGGCCAATAATCCATGTATACCTAAAGTTCATGAGTAGGTGTGTGATGTAATTTATCATGTTGTTAGTATTTAACACACTTATTTACATAGTCATAGTAGTCTTGATTAAGGGTAGGCCAATAGTAACCTAGGTGTAAGATTATTTTAGTGACAATGAGGCCACTAAAATGTCCCCCAAAAACTCCATCATGGGTTTCCTTGATGGCATGAGGAATCTCATGAATATGTAAACAATAGAGGAGAATACCATCAAAGCCACATTTATATATGATTCCCCATAATATGGTATAATGAGAGGTGCCCTACACAAAGGCCTTATAGACATTATTTGAGAGGTTAGGTGGAATGATGCTGAAGTTTAGGTAATTAAAGTTTTGTTCATACCAGACATCAGAGGGAGATGCCTCCAACTACAGATGGTTGGAAGGTCTAAACTGATATATGAGGGCCTAATGAAATGGTGGATGGTGAAAAACAGTTTGGATTCTATAGGTTGAGAGGGTATTTGAGATACAAGAGAGGCCATTGTGTCTACAAATTTGTTATTAAACTGAGGAACTAAATGTATTTGATAATGATCAAAATATGTTAAGAGCTCATCAATGAGGAACTTTTACTTTTGTAAATGTCATTTTTACATTGATAAGACCCATTAACCTAGTTAATCATGAGTTAAGAATCATTGAAGATAGAAATGGTTCTAATTTTTAAGGCAAGAATAATTTGGAGACTGATTACTAAAGCTTCATATTATTTTATGTTGTTAGTACATTCAAAGGCAAGTTTAAAGGATATTGGAAGAGGTTCACCATGAAGGGGTATGAGAATTATGCCTACTTCCCCACCATTATTCCATTTACAGCCATTGAAAAACATGGTAATTTGGTAAGAGGGTTCTCCCTGAGAAAGAGTTACAATAGACTCATTAGGAAATGTTAATGAAATGGGTTGGTTATCTAGGAGAGGGGATTCAAATAATTGATCAGCAATGACCTACCCTTTAATGGATTTTTGGTGAAGAAAATCAACATTAAACTCAGCCAAAATCATGAGCCACTTAGCCATATGCTAATTTTGGTATGGCTTGGAGTGCATCTACTTAAGTGGGTTGGTGTTATTGATAACATATGTTTTATGATTAAGAATTTAGTGATGATGCATAGAGGTAACAAAAATGAGAGTGAGACAAAGATTTTTAAGATGGGTATATCATGTCTCATACTCTAGAAGTGTGTGACTGATATAGTAAATGGCTTGTTCCTTGTTTTGTTCATCTCGATGAGCTAGCATGAAACCTAAAGAGTGATCAATGGTATATATGTAAAGGTAGAAAGGTTGGTCATCCCTACATGAGATAAGAATAGGTGGAGAAAGCAAGTAATTTTGAGTGAATCAAAGGCTTGTTAACAATCTTTGGTACATTTAAAACATGTATCTTTCTTCAAGAGGTGGTGAAAGGGTTGGCATCTATCTGATAATTGAGAGATGAAGCGATGGATAGATTGGAGTTTTCCATGTAGATTTTGAATTTTCTTAAGGTTTATTTGAGGAGGCATTTCTAGGATGGCCTTGACTTTAGAAGGGTCAATCTCAATTCTATGTTGGGAGATGATAAAGCCACGAAGCTTTCCAGATAAAACCACAAAAATGCATTTTTTTTGGATTGAGTCGAACATAGAATCAGATCAACTAGTTAAAAATGATAGTAAGAATAGATAAATGGTCCTTTTGGTGTTTAGATTTTCTAAGGAGATCATCCACATAATCCTCTAAAATTTTATGAATAAGAATATGGAAGACATAGGTCATAGCCCATTAATAAGTTTTTCCTACATTTTTAAAGCCAAAATGCATGAACCAATAGTAGAAGGTTCTCTAAGGAGTAATGAAGGTGGTTTGATATTGGTTTGAGGGGGTGATCAAGATCTGATTGTATCATAAAAATCCATCTATGAGGCATAACATCTCATGACCTATGATAACGTCAACTAGTTGGTTGATGTTGGGTAAAGGAAAGTCATATTTGGGGCATGAAAGGTTAAGGTCTCATAAATACACATAAAGGTAGATTCCCCTAGTAGGCTTGGTAATGAGAAAAATATTAGAGACCCATTATGGGTAGTCAATGGGTTAAATAAGGTTGATGGATAAAAGACATTGAAGTTCTTCCTTGATGAGAAGATCTATACGAGGGTGTATTTTTCATAGCTTTTATCATACTGGCTTAGCCTTTGGATAGGTAATAATGTTATGAAGGGTGATGGAGGGGTCAATATTGGGCATATCCTAAGAAGAAAAAGTTAATTAAATGTTACATTCCTAAAATAAGGTGGGATAATCACATTTCTCATTTGAGTCTAAGGATTAGCCTAGTTTTATGATACGAGGATTCTCCTAGGTTCCTAAGTTAATGTCAATAGTTGATTCATTGAACATGGTCTAGTTTTCTAGAAGGAATGATTTATAGATGGGAGAGTCTTCTAAACTAAGGTAGGCGAGGATAGAATTATTGTCTTGGTGTTGAATGGTATAGATGGTGGGTGAATTATGATTGATCATTGTGGGATGGATGAGAGGAAAGGTTTTAGTTTGTCCACCATGATGATAGGTCAATGGGCATAAAATAATGGTACTAATAAAAAAAAAAGGTTGGATGGGATGATGTTGGAGTGTCTAAATTGAAAATATGTATTAGGAGAAGATATAATATCTTCCATGGGGATATCAATAGGTTTTAGTGAGGTGGGTTCTTCTGGTGGTTCAAACCTGATCCTAAAGAACTCACATGGTTTCTAGGTCTTGATAATAGGCAATTTGTGAGGTCCTTATTCATATAGGCCCATAAAAAATCCTTTTCAAGTATAAAAATTAAGATAGGTTCTTTCAAAGGCTAGGATGCTTAGATATGAGAAATTAAAAATCAAAGGTTGAATACATGGAGTGGTGATAGGAGCGAGGAGTGGTTGATCAAGTCCACCATAGATAAAGTATTTTTGATCGTTAGAAAGTCCAAAGGGGATGATGGTACCTATGTTGGGGTCATAATAAGGTTCATTTTGAAGGTTTATGTATTTTTGGGGAGTGAGAAAGGCATCTAAGGCTAAAAGTTAGTACTCCCCAAAAGAAAGGTATTGGAAAGTTGATGTCAAGGAGTCCTCAATGAGAATCTAGGAATAAGGGATAGATGAAATAGTTAAGGCTTCATCATTAGTAAGGGTAGAATCACTATGGGTGGTGGTTGATGGTGTGATTATGTTAATGGGAATGGTTGACTGTGAGGGAGATAAATGTGGAAGAAGGAAATCATTAGGCCTATAGGTCATATTGCAACATGTAAAAGGATTGGGATCATCCTTGATGGTTATGATTTTCCCTTCATGTTTAATTTTAAAACAATGGTATAAAGTGTAAGTGATACAACTCATAGCCTAGATCTAAGGGAATCAAAGTATAATTTTATATTGGAATTCACCCTCTACAACATAAAATAGTTTGGGGATGGTGCGAGGTCCCAAGTATATTTGAAGAACAATGGTCCCTATGGTAATCGCCATATTGTTTAAAGGATCAAATAACTATTGTGCTTTCAACCATGATATTATTTGGTAAATGTAGCTGATCAAAATCATGGGAAGAGATTATGTTGATGCTATCTCTTCCATCAATCATCACCCTTTTGACATGGATGTGATTGATATATATGATGAAAAATAGAGGTGGGTTAGATTGCTTAGAGTGTGATAAAGATATCTCAAAATCTTAGAAGGTGAAAATAACAAAATTTTGTAGGGTCCCAATAAAGGAGGTAAGGGGTTGAGGGTCATCTAGATAGACCTCAATGGATTGTAGGGCATTTATTAATGCCTGATGATGATGAGGTGATGTGTTGATCATGTCATAAAGTCTCATCTTCACTGGTGATTGATGAAGTTGATTCAACATGATTTATTAAATGGATGTCAAGCAATTGGTGGGAGGTACACCTAGGATGGATACTTTAGGTCTAGGTGATGGCCTAGGTGGTGGTGTTGGTGTTTGGTCCTAGTTAGGAGGCTAAGAATCCAATGTATATGTCCATAGAATGGACACATTGGTTCTTCCTTTACCCCTTTATTGTGCTTAAGATCAGGCAATCATGTGGATGTTATAGACAATGGGCTCAATTCAACTAGGTGGTTTGTTTGGCTCATCACCCTTGCCTATAGATGAGAGTGAGGAATTCATTATAGGTTGGGATAGTGGTTGGGTTGGCAGTTAGGTTAGTAAGGGAGGTGAAAGTGTTTCATCTGATGATAGATCATCATCCTCATATAAGAGATGAATAGGAGATTGGAGATATTTGAAACTCTCTATGTTATGTCCTAGTGTCTTATGGTATGTATAGATCTAAGTATCAATAAACCAAGAGGGTGTGGTGTTAGAAGGGGTGAATGGTTTAATAGGTGGAATTTCAATAGAGGAGGTTTTTAATAGCCTCTATAAAATAATAGAGTAATATTCCTTAAAAAGTGTTGAGGGTGTTGAGATGTTCATTGGGGAATAAGAACTTTCTTAGGAATGGTCTTGACCTTAGAGAGAGTTAGTGGTTGATAAATTTTGGTAAATGGTTTAGGTTGGGTTGTCCTAGTTATAATTAGGTTAATAATGGATGGTTTCAAAGTTGAGGATGGGGGGTTGATAATAGGTGTAAAAGTAGAGGGGGATAAATTAGCTAAGAATGATGAACAAGTCAATGGTGTAGGTGGTAGAGGAGTAGGCATAGAAAAGGGAATTAGTTTAATTAAAGTATAATAAGTGACTGGGGTGGTAGAAGGGTGGGGTCCCAAAATAGAAGGCAAATAAGAAGGAGGTGATTTAGGTCTAACTTGAGGATTAGGTTTAGCTGTACCCTTTGGTCCATCTTGGTTGGTGGTTTGTTAGGTGGTCTAGAGGGGTTTAGACCTGATTCTATGGGGGGATGGGTGATGATAGGTGTGGGAAGGATACCCAAATTCTTGGCTAATATAGATGGAAGATTACGAGATGATCTAGGTGAAGGTGGGTGATATGGTTCCCTCACATCTTAGGGGAAAGAAATGTTTGATGATGGGGTGGTAATAGGTTTGAAAGTGGATGCTAATGAAGTTGAGGGTTTGGTTTTGTTTTGGCATGGGAGCCCCAAATGATGGTAGGAAGTGGTTCTATCTAGGTTGGATTATGAGGCAAATTTAAAAAATTTCACTAACTAAGAAAAGTTATTATAAATGGGTTTTATTCCTTGATCTTTTGTTTCAAAATTTCAAGTCATTAGGTGAAGAAGGGGGGATGGTTCCTTTATCTCTACTTGAGCTAGAAGGTTTCAAAATAATGGTTTTTTGTGGGATGATTAAGATAGGGTATGTTTGTTTAATTAAGGATGTAGGTATGGTCTTGGATCCTTCCTTTACTAGTGTATCCAAAGGAGAAGATGGGATTTATACCATTTCATGTGTGGGGTAGAGGAAGGAGTGGTTAGATCAATGGCTAGTTCTATGAAAGGAGAGGTAAGCATGGATATGGTTTGATGAAGCAGAGAAGTGGGGGCTATAGGTCCTTATTATTGGGTCTCCAAAGGGGTAAATGGTGAATTTGCTTCTTCCATAGGCGAGTTTGGTGAAGAGGAAATGGGAATATGAGGCTCATCCTCCATGGGATCATTTATGATGATGTTGATTGTGTGTGCCTCTTGAGACGAAGATGGCTCTAACTAATTATCATGGATTTGGGTAGGTAGAGGATGGTTAGGGAATGGTTTGCAAAAAATGTCAAGAGAAAGGTTTGGGGTGTGTTAGGGTTGACAAACATCAATTAACCATTGTCAATAAAGTTTTGGACAAGACTTTTAAAAGTGCTACACTATTTTATGTCATGTCTAATGACTTGATAGAAAGCACAATGGTCAATTTTGTTGTACCACCCAAGCATAGGGTAAGAGGGGTTAAACTGTTAAGGTGGATTGATTGGTTTATGTTTGATAACATTAGATTTTAGAAATTTATTAAACACAGAGGCATAATATTCCATTATATAGGTGAATTATTTAGGGAGAACCCAACTTTTATTTTCGTTTGGTGGTTAAGAAGGATTGGATGGTGTGTTTTGATGTGGCTAGTTAATGGATGGAGGTGGGGTATTTTTCAATATAAATGCATTTGTAGATGTTTTAGCTTAAAAATTAGGTTAGTTATTTATTTTGGAGGAAGAGGGTCATTAGTTTTAAAAATGGAATTCTTATTTCAAAATTTTAATTTACCCTCGTCTATGGCTCAGTTCTTGAGTTTGCATGCCATTGTAAACATTTCATCAAAGGTTTTAAATGTTTTCACCTAAAGGGTGGGACGATGTGATTTTTTCATTCTCAAGAGAAAATTTCAATGAGTTCCATTTGGGGTAGTGAAAAATATAATTGATTAATGAGGCCTCACCATCATGCAACAAAGTTGGTAATTGATTCATCATCAAATTGCCTGATAGAATAGAGGTCAGTTATGGAGACTTTCTTGGATATATTAATAGAAAAAATTTCTAATAAAATTAGGGTGAATTGGGAAAATAAGAAGATATAATGTCTAGGAAGGGCACTATACCAATCCAAGGTGGGCCATGATAAAGACAGAGGGAAGATTCAAAGAAGGAGGTCATCATCATAGGTAATCAAGTAACAAGAGTGGTGAAACACCCTCAAATTTTGTTGAGGATCCTCCTTCCCCTAAACTTAGAGAATTTGGGAAGCTCCCATTAAGGAGGATAATCATGAATCAGGACAGAAGGGATGATAGGTTCATTCCAAATTTAGTCATAGGATAAAAGATTATGGGACCTAGAAATAGATGATTCAAGTTGGGTCATCTTATCTACAAGCATCTTGATCAAGTCGAGTTGGGATTGGTTAGCTACATAATTTAGTGGCAAGTTTGTTGAGGTTGGGTTCTAGCTATGAATTGGTATGTAGTATGAGGTATAAAAGTGAGCACATATTGGTATATGGTAATTTTAGGTTGGGATAGTGTCCCTAGAAAATTGATAGGCATTAAAGGTTGGTGAAAGGTGTAATATTTCCCAATGGGTTGGGGATATACTGATAGTAGGCCATGGGGGATTGTAAAGGAATTGATAATGGCTGGATTAGGGGTATATTTGGGTTGGTTGATGGGGGAATGGTTTGTGTTGGTAATGCTAAAGTGTTTGTGGGTTGTTGAGGGATAATGATCCTAGTACTAATAGGGGGAAGTGTTTGTGGTATGGAGATTACTAGGTTATGAAAGGGGGTTGAGGTTGGTATATTGGCTAAGCTGAAGGGAATGGTAGAAATGGGTGTGAAAGACACCACACTAACAAAAGGGGTAGAGGTGACAAGGGGTAAAGTTGAGCCAATGTTAGAGGTATTGTTTGGGATAATAGGTGTTTGGGTGGTGGTGGTAGATGGACCAACAGAAGAAGATGAAGCTTGGATAATATAAGTGTGGGATGATGCAACACAAACCATGAGGTGGTGTTGCATACCATAGGGTAGATCCATAAGAGGAACTAAAGTCATCAAAGTATAGTAGGCTAAGGTATTAAGATGGTGTTGTAAAGAAACTAGATTGTTGTCTAGAAAGGTGGCAAAATTTAAATTACCTTTAGGGGTTATTGAAGGCATTTTAGGTGGGGTAGAATGGTGTGGTGAAGCATTGGGCAATCTATCAATGTTCAAGGTATAATCTATGGATGAAGAAGAAGATGGTGGTGGTTTATTTTGGTTTTTCACTTGTTGTCTGGTTAAGACCATAGGAGAAATTTAGAAATGGATAATGAACCTCTCACCTCACACAATGAGCAAACAAATAAAAACCCAAATCACACACTAAAAGTATAATTAATCCTAAGAATTATTTTAAAATACTTTTGGCTTATGCCTTAAAGAGTGTGAAAGGGTAAATTGGCCTTTAATTTAGGTACTAAAAAAGAATCTAAAGATGGTTTTAGGTTGAATTTTGGTGCTAAAATAATTTTCACTATATCATGTATGTGGCCTTGTACTGGGGGATTTATCCCCTCACTTCATGATCTTGCATCCAATGTAGGAACTTAGCCTATATATACCATTTATCTAGAGTTTATACTCTACTAGAGAATAAAGTGGGTCCTTCCCTTGGTGATGAAATCAAAATGGGATCACGAGGTAGGGTAAGGTGATCCAAAGGGTGATTAAATCTCAATGGACCTTATCTAAAATAATTTTTGATGTTTAATTTGTGCATGTGGTTTGGTAGTGTAACATATGTGTGCTATGATTAATTCATAATGCATTTAATTAATCTAGGTGAGCTAATCATTAAGCAAGAAATATAATGAATGTACTCAATTTTAACCCAAAAAAATATTTTGGTATCTTTTCAAGAAAACAAGTAATAGCTAAAATGCACTTAAATTCAAGATGTCAAATGCAACCTATCCCTAAGATCAAAACTTTTTTTTAATTTTTTGGAAAAGAAGAAAGGGAAGAATTTTTTTATTTTTTACAATTTAGAAATAATAGAAATGCAAAATAATTTAACTTTCAATAAATTTAAGTATATGCCTAAAAAATATGAACCCATAAGGGGTCCCATTAGGTGTGCCAAAATGTTTATCTCTATTTTTTGCTTTTTTCTAATTATGAAAAGAGGAAACTATCAATAAGGGTAATGGTTATGACAACCTAGTATAAAATTTTCATGTAATCTAGATGATGGTGGAGAGATCCTATGTGAATTGTGAGGATTACCTAAAAATTAAAAAAACACTAAAAGAGACTTGTTTGTTAAACAAGTATATGGGTGGATTGCCTAGCGTGAGCTAGATCCTATAAGTGAAATCTTTCTAGGAGGATATCAATCCAACTACTTTAAATAATTAAGATAAAATGATAAAAGAAAAAGATTTTTCATAAAATATAAAATTACTGATATTAAAAACAATAAGGAACTAAATTTTAGATAATGAAGTTAAATTCTTTAATTAAATTAACCAAAATGAAGCAACTAGTCTGATTATACTAATGTTGATAATTGGTTAAGGCAAGGTTGTGGTTTTGGGTTTTGAAATGGTTTGGTTTGTCTTGTGACAAGGGATGAAGATTGGTTAAGGTTGGTAAATGGTTAAACTAGTAGAGATAAATGGTGGTTAAGAAAGATAAAGGGGTAAATGATCCAGAAAGCAAAGAAGCAAATGGTGGTTAAGTAGGCAAGGTTATGGTTATGGTTCAAGACAATCAAAAGAAGGTAAAGGTTAAATATGGTAAGGGGATAAAGGAAAATTTAAAAGTGGGTAAAATGGTAAGAAATAAATAATTAAAAATGGATAAATGGATAATTGGTGAAGAGGTAAATGGGTGAAAGGGATAAGAAAGAATGGAGGTAAAAAGGGGATAAAGGGATAAATGGTGAAGAGGTAAATGGGTAAATGGAATAAATAGAAATAAGAGGTTAAGGGTAATAAGTAAAAGGGGTGAAATTAAATTAAGAAGGCCAATGGGTTATGGTTTTGAGATCATTAAAGAAAAGGCCAAAGGGGGATAAAGAGGAAGAAATTGAAATTGCAAAACAATACAAATTACCTTGATGTTTGTTGAAGATGGCTTAAGGATGGCTTGTTGAAGATGATTTGTTGAAGAATTTGGCATAGTTTCATTTCTTTATATCTTCTATAAAATATAATTATTACCTCCTTCAATTTGATTATCTCCTTCAAAACCTACAACAAAATGTTAATAACAAAAAATACTAATTTGTAACTTTCCAACTTCACCCTGGGTGAAGGAGAGGCGGGGTATTTATATCATATGTTGTGAAGAGTCATACTAAAAGAGGAATACTAGAGGTATTGGGACATTTTATATGTGTTGGATGAATTATTCAAAATAAGGTGGGTGGGGATTCCCATTTGGGTTGGTGAGTCTCCCATTTGGGTTAAGAAGTCAAAAATGGGTACCCTTTGTCTTAAGGAGGTAGGTATCTTATTTTGAGATTTAATTTCATGTGCAAAGGTAAAGTACATGTTAAATAATGGTCCCTTGAGGGTAAATTCATCATATTTCAATGGGGGGTCCCTTGTGATGCTTAAATGATTTCATCAAGCACTTTGAGAAGGGTTCTAAATAGGGTATGATGTCCCACATCAAGCCACCTCACTTTTAAGCCATGTCACTTGCCATATCACCTCCAAAATCACCTTCCATGTCACATTCCATATCACATGCCATGTCATTTTCCATGTTACATGCCATGCCACTTGACATGTCATCATGAATAGTGATAGTGGGTCCCATAGTAAATAGTGATAGTGAATAGTACTTTTGAATAATATTATGTGACTAGGAAAATAGTGATTTAGTTATGTATAGAAGGGTTTTTTAAGGGTTAATAAGGTTTAGGGGGTCTTAAGGTGGGGTCTTAAGGCATTTAGTTATCAAAAAATACAAGTGCATAGTTTTTTAGTTTCTACAACAAGAGGGAAAGTATGCAAGACATGTTCAATACAAGACTAGGTATATGCTAAGAAATACACATGTGTTAGAAGTTAATGGTATGTTAATAAAATAATTTGTGTAATCTAGTATATAATGTACATCAACATGATAACATTGAGTGTGGAGTGTAGGAATGACATAACTTGGATGGTGTAGTCATGTAGAAGATGCCCCCAGTGTTTATGTATATCAATGTGTGTCTCGAATGTAGAAGTAGGAATGCCCCCTCAATTGGTAGAGTGAAGAAATCAAGTAGTTATATTTCACTACACACACTCAAAAATTATCAAGTGAAGCATGGTAATGTATATAAATCTACATACAATATCATGGATTAATAGATGTAAGTCCTAGTATAGTATTAGCAATGTAAATCATAGATGATGTATACAATCTAAATATTTTTATTGTTTTTGACATATTTGGTTTTTTTTGGATTTTTTGAAATGTTATATTATTTTTGCATTTTGGAATTATTTGAGCTATGTACAATCAAGCATAATAAACTATGAACAATCAATGCTGAAGAGAAATGATACTAATCGATGAGTCTCATGCGAGACTCTTTATCATGGTGTCTTATATCAAGGAGTGAAATTATGCATGATCATGAAGCACAATGAAAATGTTGAGACTATGGCTCTAAAAGTTATATATGTTGTAGATGATCTAAAATATTTGAAGTAGAAACCAACATTGGGGTCCCTTTATAAATTGGAGAAGTGGATGCAACTTTAGGGCTCTTAGGGACCCATATAAAAATTGGATAAGCTCTTTGAACATATGCTCCATGTGTAGCTTCATGAGATCTCAATGAGATTTCCCTAGGTGTGAATATTGTGGTTGTAAGCTATCTAGAATAGTGAAGTAGTGTACATGTATGAACCCTATATATTGGTGATAGATGATTCAATTATGTTTGGTTTTGAACTGGAATAGGAACTATACCCAGAAGAGAAACTAAAACTAGTGGAAAAACTAAAATTGGTGATTGTGGATTAGTATATGGCTCTAAAGTTGGGAGTAGTAACTCATAAGGAACTCCACCAACTATAATAGCCTAATTAACATGAATGAATTTCATGCATCTATGAACTATAGAATGTAGTGCTCAAAGCTTTTGAATCCATGGTCAACCAAGTAACATATAAAAAAAACTCTTGCACTATGAACAATAGTGAATGGTGTGGGCATGTGTGTTGGACCAACCTATAGAGGAAGTAAAATCTCACTCAATTAACTTGGTATGTGCCCACTTAATCTACTAATAAATGTGTTTGTCAAGGTAATATCCTACTTTGAATATCCCAAATGTTGTAGTAATGTCATAGTGCACATATTTACATTAGATCCATTGTCAATAAGAACACTATGAATAAGATGATTATGAGTGTAAGCTTTGATAAAGAGTGCATGATAATCCAAATCATCCTCAATGATCTCTTACTCTAAAAAGGAGATGAAAAGTTTAGTTGGAACTCTAAATAATATACACCAATCATGTTTCTTAAAGGATATAACTCAACTAAAGGTGCCTTATATGTATATGGTGGGGGATTTACATGATATTCATTGTGAACCCTTGATTGATCCCTTGACTCTTGTTTGGAATGCTATGGAAGTAGATCTGAGAAGATTTTCATTGCTTTATCCTATGTTTGCTTTGTTGATGGAGGCTCAACTAAAATGCCAAGATCAATAACATTTGAATCTACTAGGTCAGGTATCTTATGCTTTAAACTAATGCATCTATTTTTTGTATGACCTAGTGCCCTATGGTAATCACAAAATGCATGTTGATCATATCCCTTTAGAAGAGAACTTTTTGGATCAACATCTTGAATAGGAAGGATAGATATGATATGACAATCTAAGGCTATTGTAAAACCCTAGCTGGAGGAACTAGAAGGTGTGAAAAAGTATGTCAAGGGGGTGATAATAAAATTATTCATTGAGGAGGCTCAAAAGTTGCATTTACTGTAGGTTGAGTATATCCTTTAGTATCATTGAACTTGACCTCATATGGGACTTTGTTGTTACTCTTATTAGTTGTGTCTAATGTATTAGTGTACTTTACTTTGTCCATTGAAATTTAATTTGACTTCTCTTCATAATTTAGTGAAGGAAGATAATGTATTTAACATGATTGATTCATGAAGTGTTGGTAAAAGACTCTATTTGAAGATGTCCTATAACTCCTGATTTACCATGGGACTAGTCATCTTAGCCAAGATGGTCTTATATTGAAGAACATAATTTTTAAGATCCTCATTTGACCTTTGTTTCTATTACGGAAATTGAGAATATGAAACCTTGTCACCAATGTTGATACTGAAGTGTGCTAGGAACATGTCAGCTAAAGGATTGAATGAATTGACTGACTAATTTGGTATACTATAGAACCATTGTAGATCATAATCCTTTAGGCTCCATGGAAATATCTTGGTGAGTATCCAGTCATCTGGTACATAGTCTAACCATGTTTCATGAAATGCTCTTAAATGTGTCTTTATACCACCCTTTCCATCATAAATAGTAAGCTTGGGTTGATTAAAATATTGTGGAAAAGGTGTGGAAGCAATGTGATGCGCCAAAGTGTATGTAGTAGAGCAAAATATTCCAAAGCCTATAGAGGTCTATAGGCACCTTGATCAAGATGTAGTACCTTGGATTGAAGAGATTTTATCTCTTGCACAAGGGCAACAACATCAAGAGACAAAGATGTACTAGTTTTAGCTGGTGACATAAAGGCAAGTTGGGTTGTTATAAGGATTTTTTGAGATAGAGTTTCCCCCATAGTGTCATTTGAAACTAGTTTTTCTATGGTTTGAGAAGATTCAACTTGTTTATCCTTTTTTATTTCCATGATAGATTGTAAAATAAGAGTAAGATCTCATGGTTGGTCCTGTATTCTTTCTTGAAAAATTTGTAGGATCAAATCTTTGTTGAGGATAACTTCATTATTAAAAATGGGTGGAATTTGATCAAGAGTCTAATGTGGTGGAGCATGAACATTGGTATTTGTATCATCATTGTTATTCTCATATTTCTCTTTGTCAAAATTATCCTCATTGAAATTGGTGTAATCTAGATGTGTAGAATCTATAATAGGAACCTGAGTTGGTTGTCTATCCATGGTATATGGTCAAGTTGAAGGTATTTTGGTGAATTCAAGAGGGTGCCACTAAATCTTGTGCTATGTCTTGAAGGAAGAGATGCAAGGAACTTAGGTGGCATAAGGAAAACAACTTGGATAATAGTAGAAAAGATTAAACTAATATAATCTAAATAAGAAACTAGAATATGCATAGGAAGGATTTGGAGCTTCCAAACATGTAAGGTGATACCTCAAGATGTAAAATAGGAGCTAGTACATGCAACAAGGATTTTGACAATAATATTTTTACAAAATACTATGAACTTTTGAAACTGAAATTGAATTTTTGAGTTAAGTATGCAAGTAAAAATTTAGAAATTTATGGGAAAGTGTTTGATTTAATGAGACCTAGTAGATTTAACTAGAGTTTTGAGGATTTTTTTTTGAAATTACTATGAATTTTTTAAATTTTAAGTGATTTTTTTTATTTTAATATGCAACTAAAAATTCAAAAAAATATTGGAAAATTATTGGGAGCTAGTTTATGCAATTAGGGTTTGAAATAAAATTATTTTTGAAATTACTATTGAATTTTAGAATTTGAATTTAATTTTTGACTTAGATATGAAAGTAAAAATTAAGAAATTATTGTATTAATATTGGAAAATTACTGGGAGTTAGTTGATGTAACTAGGTTTGAAATAAAATTATTTTAAAATTTATTACTAAATTTTAAAATTTAATACTAAATTTTAAAATTTTGGATGAATTTATACTTTAAATATTCAAGAAAAAATTTAGAATTTTATGAGAAAAAATAGGTAGGAATTTACCCTAGGGTTTTTAGGGTTTTTATGTGTAATTCAAAGTAAGTCAGGTTCACCAAATGATTTATTATTTATAAGGAAATTAGTGTTTAATTATTAAATAATAAAAGGATCTGAGTATGAGAAAATTAGTAAATAATATTCCAAATTAGAGCTACTCAATTATGAAATTTAATTGTAATTTGACCTTTTCTAAAAATAATAGTGAGAGAGAGAAAATTAAATTTTTTCTTATTTTGTACTGATCTAACTGAGATAGGGTCTATAAATTTGTGTGAAGGCCTAAGACACTATCACAAGCAAGATTCTAAACTTCATTTCTTGATTGGATTGTAGTGCTAAGAATCGGATGCCTTAGGCTCCATCGCTATAGTCCTTCCCTGGTCCTATTGTCTTGAGGATGTACCCTTTTTAGGGTTTTTTTGGCCTAATTAATGTGAGCATATGTACCAAATATTGGATCCTCACTATCAACATAACTCCATGTACATCTGATTTTCTATGTTTGTGTCTTATATGCACTTGAATAATTTTTTTGGCAAATAGGGAAAAGGGGTTAGTGTGTGTAAGATACACTTGACATGCTTCACACCCCATGTGTGGGAATGCTACCTACATACCAATAATAAAAAGAGGGATCAATTCATATGTAGTTCTCCCTTTAAGAGTGCTTGGTGAAATAGTGAATGAAAATGCAATAAATGTAAAAACTAGGTGTGCTTGAGATGACTAGGGGCTGGTGTAAGGACTTGAATTGGATTTAAAGTGTATAAGTTGATTTTATGAAAAGAATAGGGAAGATTTATTGAGTTCTCTTTCTTGTTTTCTTATTTTCTTGAGTGATATTTACCAACCCTCTCCAAATGATCTTTGAATGGGCTTTTATATGGATTTATTGGTCATGGGTTAGATGAAAATGGACTAGACTGAGATAATAAACAAGAGGAATTGGGGGAAAATGGTAGTCTATGTTCAAATTATGATTGTATAGGAGCACTAAAAAGGGGACACCCTAGGGTCCAATTCTATATTCCAACTTTGGTGCTATTGTCCTGAGTAGATGGGACATAGGGGGATGGATTAGTCATGAAGAGAGGGTCCTAGCTCAACTAATATCAAGTTAGGAAGGCTACAAATGACTGAGAATCAGTGAAAACAAGACTAAGAGGGTTATGAGAGAAATAAAGAGGGACCTAAGGATTGGGTGTCATTATCCATGCTCAATTTTCCAATTTTTGCTTTTTATATGACTACAGAAACTAAATGGAGATCCATATATGGAAAAAAAGTTTTACTTAATCTAGAACTATGCCTTATAGGCATACACTATAATACAAAGTAATAAAATGAATGAATATTTATACAAGATAAATCAAGAAAATATACTAGCTAAAATACATTACAATCAAAGATAAAGGATAAAGGGTGATCTAGGAAAGGGTTTGAATGATTTTTAGGCTCTTAGATATACTTGCTCATTTTTTGATTATTTTCATAACAATGTTTTATAACACTAATTGTAGAGGTAGAACCATGCCTATATACCACTAATATCAGTTTAAAGGGTAAGTTGAGAGTAAATTCCCTAGGTGATACACTCCGCTCAAGTGCACCACAAATCATATGGATAAAAAAGGCTTCTTATTGGTGTGAACAAGGGGATCCTAAGAATTTTTTATATAATATGAGGTATGGGGAAACTAAAGTCTATGGTTAGTTTTGTAGTATGGCTATGAGTATTGGATCAAAATGCCCCACTCCATGATGTTTGTAAGAAAAATATCATCTATCACTTTATGATAATCAATAAATAGTCTTAAAACTATTCAGACATCATTTCTTAAATAATAAAAGATACAAAAATAAATTAAAATAAAAGTGAAATATTTTTAAACAAGAAAACAACATTCAAATTGAAGTCAAAAGAAAGAGCCTCTATCTTGGTATCAATTTGAGGTGACAAGATAAGATTTTTTAGTGTCAGATTACTCCAAAGTTGAAAAATATAAATATTTATGTTACGAATAGTATTGAGGTTAAGGAATGTATTTTTTAGTTTCAAGAATCTAACAAATTACATTGAAACTCTCAGCTTAAAATCAACAAGCAACAACCAATGTTTTAACTTTAGCGATTTCACCAAAATGATTACACTATAATTAAATATGAACTACAATTAAATATAAATGGAAATGTAAACTATTGAAATATGATCTAGAATGATATATATAGTAAAATACATAGATCTAGATAATTCACACAATTTATATATTTTATAAAAATAAAAACTAGGGTTAGTGTTAGAGAATAGTCTTTGTAAATGATTTATTTTAGATTATATTGATTTTATATACACTTTATTTGTTTAAAAATACCTAAAAACATAAATTTATTAGAAAATAGTGGCCATTATATTTTAGGACAATTCTATAGGAGGAAAACATGATCATGATGTGTTTTTATCTATCTAATGTAACTTTGTCTTGTTAGGTTATGTACTATATCTAAAAAATATGTATTTTTATGTATATGAATGTATTCAAATTCTCTCTATTAGAGCTTGAATTGATGCACGTAGTACCTATAAAATTAAAACCCTATTCCTACATAATCACGTAAAAGGATATCCAATTCAAAAGTGGTTAAAAATGGGGTAATTGGAAATGACTAAGTTATCCTCAAAAAACCCCTTATTGAATAAGTGCTACCTATTATATCCCAAAAGGTGTCAAGCTGATGTAGTTCTCCATTGAGGGAAGATAATATGAATGAAACTATTAATTTTGCTTATAATTATTGTCAATTGATGTCCTCAACCTACAAAAAAAGTTAGTCTTTGCTAAAGACTATGAAATTGCATCAATATTATAGTATATATATTTACTCATAAAATAGAAGCTTTTAAAATCAAAAAGATAGGTGACTTGAAAAAGAGTGCTTGGTCCTTTCAAGTGTAACCTATGATGTGATTTTATAGATAAATCTTTTGAATTTTAATGATAACCAATATATTGATATTCACAATAAATCTTTTAGGAACCACTTTATTTTAAAAATATAATTGTTATAGTGTAGGAGACAAGTCTGTACTATTGGATAGGCTAAAAGTGCACACCTATCTACCTAGTGCAAACTTGTCATAAAAGGACAATGGCTTATGAAACAAGAGTGACATTAAAGTATTTTTTAAGTAGGGATGAATAGGAATTCAATAGGGAGTCTATAATATGTTCTTAGTAATTTTAAAACTTTGAAAGATAACTTAGATATTGTGGATTATCATAATGGTGAATTTACCAAGCAAGGTAAATATGTCTAGGAAAAACATTGACAAGCATTTATTGATTAATTTTTAGTGTCTACATTAGGATTAAAAAAAGAAAATATTATATTATCTTATATTTTACCCTCACCAGATTATTCAAATGGTTAAATTTTATTATTATGTTTTGAAGGAAATTATATTTTATTATTCCATGTGCATTAAAACATTAAGTGGAAAAATTATAATTTACTGAATTATTATTTGTAAAGAAAAATTTAAATAAGGAAGCTCCTTAACTATCAATTCATAATTTAATTTAATGAATTATGATGGGTGTATCCTAACCCTTTTGGGGATCCATTATATTTTTTAGTATTATATTAATCATTTAACTCCATTATGTGTAGACCATGTTGATTCTTCCTTTTATCAATAAATCTAGACCATAGTTGAGTGATGATAATTATAACCAAAGGTTCCACTACACATCAAAGTGAAATCTTGATCCTTCCCTTGACTTAATGTATTTTTTAGTCATTAGGATACCCTAAATGTTGTGATTATCAAGACATTACTCTAGTCATTTGAGTTATGTTTTATTGTTTTTTAAGAAAAAAACTTAGTGTTTGGGTGCATCACACTTTGTTATCAAATCCCAATTTCAACACCACAAACTTTGGGATCTATTTATATTTATTATTATTTATTAATTAATTAAATATTCTTAAGGTCCATCACTAATATATTTTCACTCTTAAGAAAGAGGATCATTGATTAAAGCAATTTATCTCTACACTTATGGAGTGCAGATCTTTGTAGAGGTTAGTGGTCAACTTGGGTAATCTAAGGCATAGCGAGATCAAGATAGATATTTCAAAAAAACACAAGATATAAATGTCTACCCTCATATTTCCACATAATATTCCACAATTGATTTTTTACCCTAGATATTATAGGTTATTAAACAACTAGTCAATATTTTTTGAGAGCACCTACCCACTCTTCAAGGTATTTAGTGAACAATTTTCCTAGTCATATCTAGAGGTACATCAAATTAGGAATCATAGAGAGGATAATCATGATCATTATATATAAGGGCATACATGATGTTACATAGTTTCAAGGATATGAATCATTTTAGGATGGTTTTCACCAATAAAGATCTCATAGTTTAGATTATCACAAATCATGGTTTCCCATAATTCACCATCATAGTTCTAGATCCTTAGGAGGACATCACCATAGATCACAATAAAATCAATGAGATAGTAATAGAGGTAGATCCATTTCTAGCCACATATAGGAGTTCATTAGATTACAACCACCTAATTTTGTTGGATCAATGGATGGGGTCAAGGTAGAGTCTTGGTTGCACCATATTATTAAGCATGTGGATATTTTGAGAATATCTAAGCTATAAATATTACTTTTCTTATAATAGAATCAATGCTAGATTGGTTAGAATAGGATAAAGTTAAGAGTGATATAAGTCTTGAGACCCTCATGTGGGATTAGTTTCCATGATAGTTTAAGAACCAGTGCATTATCATAAACTTTCAACATTAGAGGTTTGCCATGTTTCATTCCTTCCATTAGAGTGATTGAATGGTTTTAGAACATGAGGCTAGATTCCTTGAGTTACTTACTTGTGTCAAATTTTCATAAGATGAGGAGATGTTTTTGAATCATTTTATCAAAAGGATCAATTATCATTAGTTGGTATAAGTCACCTTCTCAACCTAATGACCCTTCAGGTAGTAGTTGTAAAGTTATTTATTGTTGAAGAGAGAAAGTACATAACCTAAGAGTCTAATGAGTGTATTAGGGGGATAATATAGAAGAATTGAGGTATAAAATAATGGGGGAAATCACCACCCATATATGATACTTTAAGCCACCTCAACCTTAACATGGATAATAATAGGGTTGTAAACACATAAATTATTAAAAGTGCTAAAAAATGTTTAATATTCACATTCTTACCCTTAATCGGTCTATTTTCCATTTTGTCAACTTTAAATCTCTAGAAGGGAATTATATTTTCCATTTACTACCTTAAAATAGTTGAAACATCATTTAATCATCCATTTTATTCTTATTATTTCATGTTAACAAAATTCCAACACTCTTTATCCTTCTAGGACAAGACTACATTAAGTGGACATGGTCATACTATGGTAATGTCCCCTAGTGTAGCCTTGTCACTTAAAACCCAATGATAACTTTTTCAATTCAATAGGTTTCATATTAACCCTCTATCACTTTTATCAATGTTAGTTAATGGAAATATTTCAACTTTTTATCTATATAAGCACATCAAGCTCATCCAAAATAATTATAACAATCACTTGGTAATTCTAATGCACATTGACAAAAATAGAATTAATATTTCCAATTTTGATTTTGATTTATTATATTAATCATAGGCCAAGTCTAAATTTAATTTAATACAATTCAAGAGCACTTATTTTCAAGTTTTTAAGTCAATTTATCTATTTGGATTCATAAAACAAAGATAAATATTCACACACCTGATATAGTAAAGAAAAGTACTTTGACCTGAGGCCATTTTGGGATATATAGGTAGCACTTAGATTGCACAAGGTTTTTTTAGTATATATTAGCTATTACCCTTGCCCAATTCTCCCATTTATATTTGATCTCTTATTTGGATTATTATGTTATAGCTATGGTTTTTATTTTTTATGGATTCTATGAGGAAAATCAAGACATGATCAATTATCAAGTAATTGCACACAATTGAAATCACTCAAGAAAATAAATTAATCACACAATCAACCAACACGTAATACTAATCAACAAACAAGGCCATATGATGGCCATATCCTCCTAGTATGGCCTTATTCCATTACATTTTGAAAATTTGATTTTAGTTGCAACAAAGTTTAGGGGTTACTACCATTATTTTTCATCAATAATCAACTTGCATAGTCAACATAATTTCAGTTTGAGCAAGGCTTTCACATCTATTTATTAATTTATTATTCATATCTCATTTAAAATACTATAAATTAATGTATTATACATTTATGTTATGTATATCTTATAGATATAAATTATTTTTAATAGTTTGTTTGTTCATAGATTTCACTATTAAATAAAAAAGTGTTGAACATTCTGGTGAACCCATATTTTATTCATAACACCATTTTTTATTTACTTGATTTTTGGCCTAGGATTTCATTTAAATTTTTTTAAATTCCTAACACTAAAATAAAATAGCCTTAAACCTTGTATATAAATCTAAAACCTTGAATCAATCTTCTTTGATGTTGGATAGTGTCTGACACTAAATAAATTATCTTGTCACCTCTAATCAAATATGACACTAGAGTTCCTTCATTATACCTTGAGTTGAAATTTGTTGATCTATATACACAAAAATATTTCAATTTTGTTTTCCTTTTATTCTATTTTCTTGAAGCTTGTTTCTAGAAACTATTTTCCAATAGTTTTAAAGTTACTTTGTGACTATTATTATGGGCTAAGTAGTGATATATTTTACATACACCATGGTGTGATGGGTACTATCCAAATACTCATGACATTGTACAAGGCTAAACACAATGTTTATTTCCCTATACCTCATGGTATATTTGAAATGACTAGGCTATACTTTTTACACAATAGGAATCCTCTTTAAACATAATTATTTTTGGTGCATCTGAGAGGAGATTATTGTCTAAGTAAATTACTCTCTCCTTACCCTTGGAGATAAAATAGTGGACTACAAAAATGGTTTAATCTTTGTAGTTAGTGTTCTAAATTATTGGGCCAAACTAGTCTATTAATAAGCAAATATATTTGAGAGCCCACATAATTATTCAAACCCTTTATTAGTACCCTTCATACCTTGGTTTCTTATTGTATTTTATTCATATTAATTATTTATTTTGTACATGTAAAATTACTTGATAGCAATAAGCATTTTATTTTTTTATCCTTTTTTATATTTAAATTCATAAAATATAACATGGATTGTCAAATTTCCTTGTTATCTACTCATGTTGTGCCTTTTCCTTATGATAATGAATGGAAAATCCACAATAATAATAAACTTATGGAATAATCATATGTGGATGATTATTAATTTGATGATGTACCAATGAATATAAAATTTGATTTTGACAAAACTTGGGGACATGAGTCTATAAAAATAAATCCACCTTTAGATTCCACTCGATATCCTCCTCTACATTCTTCCTTGACTAATAATATATATTATAAAGATAATAATAAAAATTAATATCTTATCTCTCTTAAATTTCCACCTACCATTAATTAAGGAATAATCTTATCCTTGAAAAACTAACTTCTCTTTACTCCTTGATAATGTGCTTTATCGCTTTCATACACATAAAATAATATCTAAGAAGAATGATTATAATCATGAAAAAAAATCATATTTATCCTTCCTTTTAATTGAAATTGAATACTAATAATATTATTTTTTTATCTATTCTCCTTTACAAATAGTAGATATTGAGCCTACATAGCATAATTCTTCCCCCTTGTCAACCAATAAGGGTGAATTCCCTTCCTCTTTCCTTAGCACACTACAAGCTATGATTGAATGTTATGACATTCACTATAAGACATCTCATGATTTTGCAAGTACTTCCACCTCATGTTTATATTTACATGATGTTTCTCTTATGCCACAATGTCATAATATTAGCATATAGTTACGATATGATGATAATGTATCTCTTGCTAATGATAATCCTTTAAATGTTATTGATAAACAAGAATAAAATCATATATATCCAATGAATCTCCCAAACCAAAGGAGCATCATATCCCTCAGCCTCCCACACGTACACTTGATGGTGTTTATATTCATATTCAATCAAATATACCTTAGGTTTGTGCTTGTGAAGCCCTTCAAGATCAAATAAGAGTTACAAAATCAAAATCATTTTTTTTAGTTTAAAGATAATATTAATTGAAAATAAAATAAAATATACAAATAATCTAAATTACTCTAATGTTAATCATGTATTTACATCTTCATATAGCTATCATGAGGATCAAAATTGACATACATATATAATTAATTCTTCAAAAAGTATACCAAATACCAATAGGAGTTTAATTGATACTCTAAGATAAATGCTTCAAAAAAAATTGTTTGAATTACCTTCTATTATTCCTCTAAGAAGATCAAAATACTATTGTGTATATCATAAAATGCATGGGCATCATACCAATAGTTGTTTGTCTTTGAATAAAAAAATGCAATTATATGCCATCTCATAAAAAAAAGTGCAAAAAAATAAAAAGATAAAAAAATGGATACAAAAAGATAATTTAAAATAAGAAAATATCCAAAATCAAAATTATAAAAATAAATATTGAAAAAAAGAAGAATTACTAAAATAAAATTTTCAAGAACAAATTCAAGATAAACAATAAGTTTGAATAGGTTTCTCATGAATAAATTTTTGAATAAAAATCTGCCTAAAAGTTATAATGATACAATTATGATTGCTAACAAATCAAGTAAAATATCTAATTCATGCATATAATAATCATATAAGGCAAAACTTATGATTACATCTTCCACTCAAGAACTTAAAATGGAAAATTATTTCCTTCTTGATATTCAAATAGTGATACATGATCATTCTCTAGTTTAAAATAAGATGCAAAATCCTAACAATGATACATATAATCAAATGCAACACAATTTTAAAAACATATCTCCAATCTATGTTGTAGTGAATTTATCATACACTGATATAAAATATGCTCAAAATGGAATATCATAATTTTAATCACAACCTAAAAATTTAATTATTTCTTACGATAATGATTACATTTATGACTATGATCCTAATTATATAGAATATTGGTATGATCCCAGTAATATAAGGACTATACATAATCCCCTTTATGGGATAATTTGATTATAGTTTCATATCTCCCTTTGTACATAAATTCTTTATCTTTACTTCATTTCTACTTCTTATACCCCTTATCCAAGAATTATTCTAGCCCTTGGATATATTTTTAATTTTGTAACTTTCCCTCTTACATTTTTAAACTAATTGGAACAATCCAAAACACTTATCTTATAATGCTTTTAATGCTCATGATTTATGAAAATCCACTTGTTTACTATTTCATATTTGTCATGTTATATCTTCCATTTTATTTAGATTATAATGTATATATATTCATACATTTTACATGATAACACATAGATTATTTCCCATTGGGTGCATGAACATCCTTATCTACATGATTATGATTCAAATCCTCATCATTGGGGAAGTTTCTTTGCCTTCCTTCTTGCCATATTATAATTTTAACACCTTGTTATGGATTTTTTGAATATCACTCCTTTTTTCTATTTTAAAATCCTTGATTCTTATTAATTTTCATAATTTTCAATTTCAAATATTCCATTAAAAATTCAAAAATATTTTAAAATTTCAAAAAAAATCAAATATTTCAAAAATTCCAAAAAATTCATATATGTCAAAAATTCAAAATAAAGACCTATACTAATTTATTTATGTTTCTAGCTTATTTATTTACATATGTTATTTATTATATGTTAGATAGATATCATATTTCAATTTTTATTACATAATGGTTTTCATGAGGTATGTGAGTGTTATGTACGTAGAGATATGATATATTAATGTATATGGATTTATGGAGATGCTAATATGTGGAAAACATCCCTCTTAATTACTTATATGGGTCCAATATATTAGGATAAATGAGTAACATGTGGAATTACTACATTGGGATTAGGAGGTTA
Source organism: Torreya grandis (assembly GCA_037957365.1). NCBI lineage: Eukaryota > Viridiplantae > Streptophyta > Pinopsida > Cupressales > Taxaceae > Torreya > Torreya grandis. The sequence goes on along the minus strand of JARHVA010008241.1, from coordinate 23,847 downwards.
CCAATCTATTTTTAATTATATAGATGTCTATATATAAGAGATGAATATCATTGTAAAGGAAATCATTTAAGTGTTGAGTATTATTTTTAGTTGAAGGATATTGGAAGTTGTCCCCTCAAAGTGACATTGTGGAGTAATTATTTTCTAAATTAGTATTGTATGGTGTTTCCATACCTTAAGGATAGTTATTCTACTTCTACATATATTGAATATTTGGGTATCTTGGCTAACAAATATCTATTGTGTTGTGTCAAGAAACATTATATTTTATAAATTTCAATTATCATGAGTGTGGATCAAAACAATTGGTGCTAGAGCATCAATTTGGGAAAGTTTTGTGGTTAAAATCTTAATTTTAAAGAATCACTTATATATTTAAATATTTTATGAATCTTTATACCAAATTTTCAATATCATTCATGGAAGCTGTAGTCAAAATTTTGGACTATTTTGATCAGTTTAGCATGACTTATTTAAATTTTAGGATTTATTTAACCTTAGTTTGTGTCAATAATGGAGTTACAAGTATTTTTATAAGAGGATTATATTGATTATATATAATGGTGGATCCAATTTAAGAAAACTTATTTTTAATAATGATCTTGGATAGAAATTTTTGGAATGAATATTGAGAGTCTTGCATTTTCTTAGTGTGTTAAGATTATCAAACTACATACAGAAGTAATTATCCTTGGAATAAATGGAATAGTTTTTCCTAGATTTATGTGACATAAAATAAAAAGAGGATAAATAATAGAAATAAGGGGAAGTAAATAATGATGACGTTGGTAATGAGGAACACTATGTAGAGGATGGAAATAATTGTGATGATAATGAAGCTAGAGATGATGTAAAGGTACAGTTTGAGGATCATGATGTGTAATAAGGGGAAGAAAATGATAATTTCGATGTAGAAGAATAAAAATAATAGGTATAAAATAATGTTGAGGATGGTAATGAGGTAGATAATATATATGATGAATAAGAATAAAAAATGATCATGATGATGAAGAGGCCACATATGATGTAAAAAAAGAGGTAAAGGATTTTGATAAGGAAAAAGGAGAGATGGAGGATAATGTATTAAATAACTTATATATAAAGATATATGCTTCAATATTTCAATTTCATGGATGAATTTAAAAGAATGTTTTTTTGTCCATAAACCACAGTAGTAAGTATAAATTCATCAACATGTATTTGGTACAACATCTACATGTTCTATAAAATAATATCAAGGAGGCTCAAATAAATGGAAATAATATTTAAATAATTTAATATTTGAAGCTCACTATAGACAACTATGTTTTGCATTCAGAATTTTATGCTTTGGATGTAGATGGTGTGAATATGGTTCTTGGATATCCATGGTTAGAGCCTTTGGGAATAATAAATATTAATGTGTAGAATAATTTCATGATTTTTTGGCATATAAAATTAAGGTCATTTTACATGGTATCACACTTGGAAAGTCACAAATAAATTTCAAGGAAGCATATGATAAATAAGTTGAAGACAGTGAATAAGATAATGAGGAATATTCAAATGAAGACATAGATAAATAAATAGTAAAATCAAAGAATAAAATTTTGTATAATCAAGAGACAATGGCCTGACCACATAAAAATTTGGAAGGTAGAATAAAAATATACTAAGGTTCAATCCTATATACACCCATATCATTATCAAAGGAAAAAATCATATGGATACACTTGAAAGCCAATGAATAGCTATTATGGGTATACATGGAATTGAAATAGTAAAACAAATATATAACTTGGAATCAGTGGTAAAATCACTATGACTATGCATGGAAATCAAAAGATAATTGGTATGTTCATGCATAAAATCAAAGTATCAAAACATAATATGGAACATGGAATCATAGGAGGAATAATTATGCATGGAAAATGAGGTATAATTATGATCATGAATAAAATAAGAGTAGGAACAATGTTATGTGGTTATCAAATACCAATATCACAAATTTGTCGCTATATGATTGAGCATGGATACAAGCATGAAATGATTTGAAGCACACTCATTATTTGTTACTTCTTATATTTTGGGGATGAAACATGTCAAGGACGGAAGGAATGTGATGTATCTAAGGATATTATATATTAATGTATATGGGTTGATTTAGATGTTGACATGTGTCACACATATCCCTTTATTAGTTATATGGGTCAAATATATTAGGATAAATGAGAAACATGTGGAATTAGTACACTAGATAATGGTCAACCTACATTGGGATTAAGAGGTTACCAATCCATTATTAGTTATATATAGGTCTATATATAGGAGATGAATAAAATTGTATATGAAATAAATCAATTAAATTTTTAGTATTATATTTAATATAAGTATCTTTGAGGTTATCCCTTTGAAGTGACATTGTACTATTATTCCTTCCTAAAGGAGTATTTTATGATGTTTCCCTACCTTAAGAGTAATTATTTTATTTCTACATATATTGAATATTTGGGAATCTTGTCCCATAAATATATATTGTGTTGGGTTGATAAATATTAAATATACATATTTTAATTAATAAGTGTGGATCAAAATAGTGAGTGTGATACATGACATACTTTTACAAGGTTATTTAATGTTGGGCTTTCCTTTTCACCCAACAACTTTTTATAATTTGGTGGAATGTATTCCTTCTCTATGACCACTTTAATAGGTTATATCTCTCAAAAAAAATTATACCATGTTGAGCTATATTTCATACATATTTTTTTATAATCACTCATACTTTACATTATCTAACATGAATATGTTAATTTCAAACAATGGCATTGATACATTTGATTGATATAGACTAGTCTCATTTTCTCTATGCTTATTTTTTCATTCTTACTTTACTACATGATAAGTTATGACCTACTTACTTATTATGTGTGGCCCTTGGCCTTGTGTGTTCAATATATTCACATTATTTATTATATGACATCATCATATCATTTAGTTTGGCCCTTATCCTTGTATGTTTATGTGACATTCACATTTCCCTTGTATATGGTCTTTGGGATTTATGTGTGACATTATATTCAAACTTAATGATATTATGTGACAATGCTTGTATATTAATTTCTTGTTAATATGGTGCCATGATTAATATCATGAATTAATTTAATTTTATACTCTAATCTTGTGCCATGATACATATTGTGCATACCTTGGTTATGTGTTTCAATTACATATCTATATAACACATGTTAATATGAAATTAAATGTATTACTCACTACTATGATACAATAAAATTCTAATGTTCATATTATACTACATGATTAAATATTTCACATATTTTATAGTTCTATTTTGATATTACTAATTTATAGGCTATCTCTCATATCGAATGGGGGATATCACAAAGGGCTTGTTTTGAAAATTCAACTCCTCTCAAGTAACAAATTTCATATTTATGACAGTATACAGGTTTCATAATTACAAGAATGGTTTATAACTTTTATATTATGGGGGAATGTGACATGAATGTGTATTCATTCTATAGTTACTTCAATATATATTGACAAATACTTAATTCATATGCATGTGCATGTGCAAAACAATTATAAGCTATAGGTTTAAAATACTTATAAGATTTAGATGACATTCAATATCAATTCAATATAGATACATATGACATGATATTAATCCATGTTCATGTTTCTAGGAAAATTTCAAATTTTAAAGTTTCAAAGGTTCAAAATTTAAAATAGAATATAAAATTGTTTACAACAACATGATTCATCTCATTTTTTAAGTGGGCCAAGTTAGATTTTAGTGACACTAAACATCTATGGTTTCAATTTAGTGGGGAAAATTTGGTAGCTCTACCCTCTTTGCCTTCCACATTGGAGTGTAGTGACACTCAACATATATGGTGCAAAGTAGTAAGCCATATTTGGTGGTTCTTGTAGACATTTAGTTTTGGCCACTTTCATACCTAAACTACAATTTAGTTTAATTTCTATAAAATGACACAATTTAAGCCTAGAAATCACTTTAATTTCCCAATTTCATATGTGTAAGGGATTTAATTACCCAAAAAAATTATGAGTCTAGTTTATTTTGTGTATTACCCCATATTCACCAATAACCTAGTTCTATTTTAACCCTAGTCAAATTATGGCCAAGTAACTTGGCACTTTTGTCCTATCAAGCTATTATTTGAAAACATTTAAAATAATTTCAAAAAGACAAAAATTACTAAACAAGATTAATTACATTTTAAATCTCAATTAAATTGCCTAAACAAAAATTCTAAATCAAATTAGTGAATTTCATTTACCAAAAAAGAAAATTTTAGCCAAATATGAAATTAAACTATCAAATAAGCTAATAAAGTGATTTATTATTTACTAAATATTCTAAAAGTATGAGTCACAACTTTGAAAATATATAAAGTGAGTTATCATGGTTCAAAAATATCTAAAATTAAGGTGTTAATATTTAATGAGTGGTTTGACCCAACCCAAGTTTACTCTAACTCAACCTAGGTTAATTTAGACTGAAACCAAGTTAGAATTTAACCTAACCTACCTAGGGTTAGAGTTAGTTATTTTATCTATAAATACAAGTGCCCCCACCATATGTTAACATGATTATATGTGTAAGGTTATTATACTGGAACACCTTCTTGAAGCCTTTGAGAGTAGTGTTAGAATGTCCAATTTATGCCAAGTTTCACACCAAGCCACAAGTGACTATTAGAGAGATGTTAAAACCATGGAAGATCATTATTGGAATACCCAAATTATCATAGGTCAATCATGAACATCTTTATGCCAATAAGTAAGAATCAAATTTGACAAAGGAGATAAGAAATTTGTATTGTCGTTATCTCTATTTTATGATCTTGATTATTATTTTATGCTCTCCCTATTTCTTAAGCAAGAATGTTTAGTCCTAGTGTATTGTTATGCTTTATTTTTTGTTATTTTCACTATAAAGGAACTAATCTACATATTGTTTACTCTTCAAACACCTAAATTACATAATGAAATGACCAGTGGGTTGATGCATCTTGTATAGTCAAGGAAAATGATATGCTAACCTTAGCTTTACTAACAAATGCATTTAATTCTTCAAGTTTAGAGTTTTAGTCTTGAAATATAGGTCATTATTTAATTTTAGTAAATGGCGGCTTCACCCTATGCAATAGTGGCTTCACCATTTCCATGGTTGTTTGAAATATTTATTTATGTAAAAATCACTTTATAATGACTTTAACTTGATAAATGGTGGCTTTGTTCTACATAATCAATGGATTTGCTCTTGTTGAATGATGTCTTCAACAAGTAAACTTACTCTTTTATTATTTTATATCCTATTTTAGTGGATTTACATAACCTAATTGGTAGCTTCACCAAATTTTATATTTATGTGTGTGTTTGTAGGAAATTAGAAGCTTCACCCTACTAAATAATGAGTTCACTCTATTTTTTTCGAAAACCCAAGATCTTGAAATGGACGGTTGTTTACTCATTGGATTTTTGGATTCTAGTAAAGCAAACCCCCTAAAATTTTGTAGGACCTAAGGTGGAGAGTGAAGTTTAAGCATTTATTAAAATCTCATACATAATTTTTTGGTGTTTAAAATCCATTTAGTCAGGTTTGTCTTTTGTTTGATTTTAAAGTTTTTCAAAGTGAAAATAAGGCCAAAGGGACAAAATTTCAATCATAATTGGATTTAGTGATATTAAAAGGAACATAGATTTTAGTTAGGACTCTTAATAGCTTTTTCACTTGATGATTGTTTTTTGTTATTAGATAAATTTCAAAGTTCATAGTTAGATTTATTTATTTGTGGTAAATTAGAAACTATTTTTTGCATGCTTTCCCCTGGTCCACTTTAGGGAACTTGAGTAACCAAAAGTGCTTAGTTTATTACCATTGTTTGTAAAGTTATGTTGTAAAGAATGTCACATGTGTTATCCCCAAGATTTGAGTGACTTGGGTGACCCATAAATGACATCTAAAGTCTTTAGAATTTATTTTATTAAATTTGAATTTTGGGCAGGAGATAAATTCTCCCTCATAAGTTCTTTAGGGGTTCATTGGCCTAGGATTTCATCTCACAACATCATACCAATACACTCCACAGTGGGTTATACATATTGGGAAAACTATTGGATGAGATAGTGCTGAGTAATTAACTTTACCATCCCAATGGGTACCCAAGTCTTGTATTAGCCATATATAAAAATTCACTGAGAAGTTCATGGATGAATTTGTTATGCAAAGGACTAGACCATTGTATAACAATCTAGGTAGTTTGGACTCAATTAACATGATTGACCTTTGTGTTAGCCAAAATTTGGACCATTTAGTGCATTAAATATTTATAGAATTTATTCAAAACCCCACTTGTGAAATTTATTTCCAAATGATGAGTGCTTTGGATATAATTTTGTGCAATGTACCAATGTTTAAGAGATATAGGCAGTGTAAAAAATATACCTTCACTTGTACTTTAATTTTTAGATTAATACTTAATTCCTCATAATCATTGATATATTAGTGAAAAACTTGGTAAAATTTATGCATTCCCATGTTAGTTTTAGATATAGTATGATCCATTAGTGATACTTCTATTTTCTTTGATTTACATGTGTGTTTTTAGACTAAAACTATTTGTTTGTATTATCACATCAAAAAAAATCCAAAACATCATGTTATTTTCACACCATGTTATCTTAAGAGGTGTTACTCTATCCATTTTTTGTGACACACATTTTTTCCTTAGAATTTTGTTCCAAAACCATTTATGTGTCATTTGTTTAAATGGGGCATCGTTACACTACCCATTTCATCTCAAACATTTGCCTTACATTTTTGAGTCCAAAATAATTGTCATGACATTTTTTTAAAGGAATGTTATTATGCTACCTAAATCATTTTGGATCTCTTATCACTTTTGAAACCAAGTTAAAAACTATTGTTTTACCTCTTTTATTTCAAATGTGTAGTTACGATGTCCATTTTGGTTGAGTTATTTTACCTTAGAACATTTGAGTCTTTTCACATTAAATCTGAAACTCAACCTTTCAAAGTTACAATCCTAAACTAATCAAGTTTATTCCAAAGCCTTATCTAATTTAATCTTAGGTTGTCTACCTTTTGTGTTTGAATTTTTTTACTTGGGTTGATTTCCTATTTGATCTAAAAGACCCCTTGCCTAGACCTAGTGATTGTTTTTATTTTATACCTTATTTGGAGAGTCCTTTGAGAAATTTTTTTGCCACATGCCTTGTTTTAAGTTTGATATGTCAAATTTTGAGTGTCTTAGTTCCATTATTCAAATAATCTCTCATGAATCAAATATCAGGTCTTAGCGAACTGTTTATTGAGTGTCATCTAAGCTAGTTGCCTTAGTTTAGTTTATTTTCAAGTTATTGTTTGAATTATTTATTTATGAGTATAGCCTTATTTTACATGTTATAATGATTATAAACACCATTGGGCAACTCATTTCTATCTTTTGATCCTAGTTCATAATTTTTTTACTTTGTGTAGATACTTTCATCATTGGTTATAACCGTCTTTGGTAAAATTAGTACCTTAGCCATACATTAGTTTTGAGCCTTTGTGTTAATTTTTACATTGATTATAATGACCCTTTGGAAAATAAGTATCAATTTTTTAGATAGATCTCATGTTTTTTTGTTTTATCTTTGCATAACCTAGCTATTTTGCCCTTTGGATTTGTTTTATAGAGTAAAGTTTGTTTGTTATTAGATCTCAATTTTTTTTTACCTTTAGACCATTTATTTTTCATATACCTATCCATAAATCGAAACATGCCTCATTACACATGTAGTGAGACCATGTATAATTAGGATATGTTAACTTTGTGACCAATAAACCTTTTATTCAAGAGTTGTATGAAGATGTAGCTTATGAGATAGATCCTTATCCATATTACAATATTCCATATATTAAATAAAGGAATGACCCTTGATTATAGTATTTGGTGATTTTACCTCCTTATTCAAGCTAAGAACCATATCAAATGGCATAGTGCCTTGCTCAAATGATACCTAACATTAGACAAAGACAACAATAAGAGCCCTAATATGTTATGAAATCAATGTAGACAAGCTATGATCTATACTTTTTTGAAGGTCATTTGTTAGAGAAAAAATATGAATTTTTTTTTAGAGATATCGAAGTAGGATCTAAGTTCCCACCAGAAAAAAAATATGAATTTATTGTTAGAGATATAAAAGTAGGATCTAAGTTCCCACCATAATTCCCACATAAAATTCTAAATAGTTTGATTATAACTCCTAGTAATTCACCTTAGATATAACCATTCACATAAGTATCAACTAGTTATAGTCTAAAAACTACAATAATACCAAAGTACACTTACAAAATGAAAATGTATTATGGATGAATAAATAGAATAGGTAAAATAAGTGTACCAAAGCTATCTAAACCTAGCTCATAATCTTAATGCACAAGTTGCTTTTAAAATGTCACTTATTGAGATAGATCCATGAATAGGGCACAAATGGATGCTTTGGGATACACAAGATAAAACATATTTCCATTTATCCAAATCATGTTGGTTGGTGACATGTATAATATCCATATTTCAATGAAAGAGTGTGCCACTCAAACAAAATACCTCACTTAAAAGGTTGCATATAACATGTAAGTGCATTCCAATTTAAACCAAAGTGGATCTAATTTACCATTGAGAAGTACATAATAGATTACTCAAAACAAATCCATGAGTGGATTACAATAATAAGGGATAGGTATGCCTATTTACCAAAATCAACAAGAAACCTCCACTCCTAAATAAGTTGCTTCTTTGAGTGTGCAATAGGGGGAATAAACCAACAATAGACCAAATTACTACCACAACAAGTTTATAACATTATACCACCTCAATAGGTGATAATGAATTTTCCTCCATAACAAGCACAAACTAATATAACTTATCAATCACAAATGTTAGATAACCAATAATGTATTCCTATTGGTCATAAAGTTCTATTTGGTCAACAACAATAAATGCCAAACCCCCAATAGTTGCCTAACTAACAAAAAATGCCTATTCAAGATTAATTACTGATCCAACAATAGGTTTTTAACCAAAAATAAGGTTATTATGTATAATATGTACCAAGTGCTATAAAATAATTACCTTTCACCCTATATTTATCACACATGCAACAAGGATTCAACTATCAATCCTCCAACAGTAGGAATCTATTCAACAATGTGTTCCCTATATACAATAGGTTTTTACAAGTAAGGAGAAAGTTCTGTCCCAAACCTAATAATACCAACACATTATATAGAACCACATGCCATTACCATAAAAATAATTTATTAGCTAAGATTATGTAGCCAATAAAAACAATAATGTGTTTCAAGAGTATCATATTCCATATCCATAGTATAATACTAATGCACATATATGCATACCTAATCATCCAGCCAATTCAATCAGCATTTCATAGTTTACCTACCTAGGTCAAGGTAATCTACCTTTAACCACATAACCTCCATATAAATAGGCCACTCCTTATTTACTTACCCAAAAGTTGTAATAAATCAAGGATTTAATTCAAGATATATAGATTAGAAAATAAAAAAATAAATTCAAACTAGATGAAATACACTCTTATCCATTCAACATGTAGTATCTAAAAATACCATTTATACTAGGTTATAATTTACCTAAATTTGAAAAATACAAAGGAAAAGGAAACACTAAATATCACTTGAAATAATTCTTTATTTCATGTTATCCAATGGCCTATAGATACATATACTTGATTCTTCTCTTTTTAAGGGGTCTAGCTAAACAAGCCTTGGAATGGTTATTGAAATTACCAAGGAATTATGTACCTAACTTCAATGATCTTTTAGAGAAGTTTATACAACACTTTTCATATAATCTCAAGCATGATATTATTTTTGTGGATCTAGTCGAATAAAAATAGAATATTGATGAAAGATTCACTACATAATTATAACATTAAAGAGCACTAATGAGCTGATTTACTCATAATCTATTAGATAAATAGTTGGCTGTAATATTTACTAGGAATCTACATACCAAGATATATTACCATCTTGAGCTATAATGTGATCATACATTTGAAGAGGTTATAGATAAAGAAATAAATATTGAGAAATCCCTTGTCAACAAAGGGATAATCAAGTTATCCTCTTCTAATCATAACTTTTGAACCAACATTAGGGCTAGAACCATAATCAAAACATAATTTAAACACAAGATTTAATGTCACCTCAACCTAAGAATAATGAGAGACCTAAACCCTAAAAATATAATAATAATGTTGTTGGTCATAGGGTTATTGAATCATGTCATGTTTAAATGGTGAAAACACTATCTGTCTGTTTACCTCCACCCACTCAATAACCACCTCCTCTATATATTTAATGAAGTCCTTCACAAAACTAACCACTAAAAAATAAAAACTAATTTCAATCCCCTCCTCTAAGGATAATACCACCCATTTCCAAATAATTTAGTGACCTAGGTGAACCTATTTAATTTGTTTTTTGAATATTTGTTTAATAAAATATGATCAATTTTTTGATAACGAATCCATTTCCTAAAGAGAATCCTTTTCTTGATTGGTAAAAATAAAATGAAAATTTGGAGTACCATCATGTCAAAATACATTCCATAATATGATGATTCCAACTTAGACATTTGATTGAGAATATGTCAAAAAATGGGGAGATAGAAATAGACACCCATTCTCCTACAAATAATTGTGAATTGGGTATCTACTAGAATATGTTTCCCTAACATAATAAAAATAAAAATAACCATCAATAATACTACTACTAATAATAATAGTGGAAGAGAACTCCACCTCAAAATTAGCAACACCAACCACAACAACAAAAACAAAATGGTTGAAACTAAGGAAAAAATGATCAAACCAACCAAGGAGGCCATCATGTCATTATGCATACCTATAACAATGTTTTAGGACACATTTCAAGTGACCATGTTTTCACTATCACTACCAACCCTAGACCAACTACAAATAGACCTAAACCTTCACCCAATAGTGCCTATTTGCTGACCAATGCTTACCAGCCTCACTATGTTGGTGATCCTTCTATAGACTATGTTGATAACTAGGCTCTATATCATCTAAGAATCATCATTCTAAGCCTCATTACCCACCCAACCAACTACCAAATTCAAGTTCCATAGTGATATTATGAAGTCACAACTCAACAAGCTAGGGTCACTATCAAAAGACCATATCTAAATACTACAAATGAGCCTAATCAAAAATTTGTGCTTATCATACATAAACTAACTAACAAAACTAAAGGGAAGGCCTATGATATTATGGAATAATTGAAGAATAAATATGTGCACATATCCATCATGGATTTGTTTTATATGTCTACCATTCATAATGACATATTGAATGAATATTTGAGCCAATCCCTTGTGCTAGATGATATCACTCCAGACAAATTCCAAGCCATGGTAGGACACTTGGCCCCTATCCAACATCTTACATTTGACTAAAGTGATATATCTTCTCTAGGCCTTCTACATAATAACCCATTTTACATTGAGGGAATTACAACAAATCAAAGAGTTAAATGAGTCCTTTTATAAAATGGTTTGTATCTCGACATTGTGTTTCTAAAGTTGGTCAAACATATTAGATATACAATAGCTAACTTGTAACCAGATACCATCAGTATTAGGGCATATGATAAATAGGAATGGGAATCTAAGGTATTATTAACCTACCAATGGTCATTATTCCATTAAATAATAAAACTCTATGACATGTGTTAGATCTAGACCTATCTTACAATATATTATTGGGCTAACCCTCGATCCATGAAACTAGGGATATACCTTCTACATTGCATCATTGTATAAAATTTATAAATTTAAGAATGGAAGTGATTATGCCAACTAATATTTAGCCATATCAATATTTTAAATGCCTTGTGGTTGAATATAAAAGTAAAACTACCAGTTTAGCATGAAACCTATGCCCAAATTAGACAAATAAAGAGTCAAAAAAGGAAAATCCATTAAATCAATCCTAGAAGATAATTACATTGACCTAGGTATATTAGCCTCTACCTCAAGCATGCATACACTATAAATTTCCAATAACTTCTATGTAAATGGTAAAGGTCTTGGAAAATAGAGTAGCCATTATGCATTCCATATTGCCAAATTACCTAAAAATCCAAAAATTTGATGGGAAACCTAAGACCAAAAATAGTCATATGGAGTGGGAAACTAAAGGAAAATCTTAGTTAAACAAGACCATTATTTTAAAATAGTCCTCTAGCCTAGAATAGGACCCCTTGGCCAAAGATGATTTATGGTTTTACATTAATGAGTTAGCCAACTATTACCAAAGTGTAAAGTATCATATTCCTAAATGAATTATTGATCATTTAGATTATGAAGTTAGAGGACTCAAGATACATTAACAAGGAACTATCAAATTAGTCTTAATGACCAAGGATAATGGGACCTATGTTATTAGATTTAAACTACCTAGGGTGACCCAACATACCTTATTCATGTTACAACACCAATAACAAGTAATGATGATGTTGACAATGATGTAGGGTCTAATTATAACATCTATGATGACCTTGTTTTTACAAATTTATTTAACCCCCATTCCACTTCCACTATTAACCCTATTTATCAACATTAAAATTTAACCCTTTACCATCCATAATTGATAGATTAGGACCAACAAGAGTAAAAAATGCCATTAGATGAGTTTAAAAATGATGAGGCTATATACAACTTTACGGGATTGAGGAGTCATATTCCTCTTGGAGACCATAAAAAGGGATTTGATATTAGATTAGATCATGGTACCTAATTTGGATAGAGGGTGAACTTACCTAACCAAAAACAAAAATAAAATCAAACATTGAGGTCTAAAATTGAAAATATCTTTGAGGCACTTTTTGACTAGGGAAAAAGTAAAGAGAAAGGCCAGTCTCTTGGTGAAAACTAGTTTCTGATGCCATTCAATGAAGATGTTCACCATTCTTCCTATGAAGTATAAGATACCTATATCCCATAATCTATTTATGGATCAGATATCACTACTAAGGAGTGGTAATATTTTGCACATATTATTCAAGGATGCCATGAGGTATTTGTATCATAGATAATACCAGCATTGGGGGATTTTGATTCATCTTGTTTAGAATAATTAGATGAGCTAGCCCATCTAGAGGACTTTGTCATTGCCAATCATTTCAAATCCTTTTTTAATATTATAGATGATGTCTCTATACTTCTTATGGAGGATAATTTAGAGATGAATATTGGGACTCCAAAGGCCCCAAAATGGTTTGAACTAGGTGTATTCCTCATTGAGGAGGAATGCAAATATTTTACAACCTTTTGAGGGAAATTATTGACATATTTTCATGGTCCTAGTCAAACATGCTAGGTTTGGACCCTACCTTGGTTGTACACCATCACATTGTACATATTTATGCCAAGCCTATTAAATAGAAGTTATATAAGATGCATACTCATATTAATTTTCTAGTCAAGAAAGAGTTGGAAAAACTCTTAGATGTGAAATGCATCAGGCCAATTAACTATTCAAAGTGGATTTAAAAGATTATGATAGTGAGAAAAAAACCAAAAGGTATTAGGATCTATAATAATTTAAGAGATGTTAATAAATCCTACCTTAAATATGACTTTCTTTTGCCTAATATTGACATTAGAGTCAACTCAATGGCTAGATATGAAATGCTCTCTCTAATGGATGGATTTTGAGGGTATAATAATATTAGAATTGCATAAGAAGACTAACACAAGACAATGTTCACTTCTCTATGGGGAATTTTTTGTTATCATGTGATATCATTTAGACTTAAGAATGCCAGATCCACTTACCAAAGATCTATGATAGTGATTTTTCCTAACATGATGTACGACATAATTAAGGATGATATCAATGATATCTTGGGTAAATAAAATACTTTTGATGATCATTTAGCCATGATAAAAATATCATTTTAGATAATTTATGAGTATAATATTAGGCTTAATCCAAATAAATGTGTATTTAGTGTCACTTATATCAAACTATTAACTTGCATTTTCTCTCTCAAGGGTATTGAAGTTGACCTAAATAAAGTTCATGTAATTACAAAAATGACACCACCATCTACCTTGAATTAGTTATATAGTTTGTAATGCAAGATTAAATCTATCAGATGCTTCATCTCATAATTAGTTAATAAATTCCATCCATTTACATACTCAATGAATAAATGTGTTACATTATCATAAAATGAAGATTGCCAAAAATCATTTCAATAACTTAAATAATATCTCGATAACCCACCTATTTTATTATCACCAATTACAAACAAACCATTACTTCTTTACCTATCAACAACTAAGAATACCATGGGGGTACTTTTGGCATAACATAATGAACAAGGTAAGGAACATGTCATGTATTATTTGAATTAAACATTGGTTACGTCTGAACATAATTATGTGATTATTGAAAAGGAATATTTAAAAATTGTGTTTGAATCTAAAATGTTACATAATTATATGTTAAATAATAGGACTATTATTATTCAAAATTAGATCCACTCAAGTATCATCTTTCTAAGTTAGCTTTATAGTGCCATATGATGAAATGGATCATGTTATTGATTGAGTTTGAAATTTAGTATGCCATCTAGAAGGAAATTAAGGTGTAAGTACTCATGGATAAACTTATATAAGATCCTCTTTAAGATACTCAACCTCTTAAATTTTGATTTTTAGATGAGTCAATTATGATTACTGAAGAAACATATGTGCCTCTTAAGGATGAATAGTGGAAGATTACTTTGATGGATCACTCATGACTCATAGATCAGGGGGTCCAATATTATTTGTTACACCATAAGGAGATCTCATTCTAAAGTCCTTTCATATTGGATTTCCATGTACTAATAACATGGTTGAGTATAAAGCACTCATTTTAGGGCTTCATCAAGTAGTACAGTCAAACATTCAACATTTACTAGTGTATGGTGATTCTTATTTAATCATCAATCAGTTCATGGCCTAGTACTAAAGTAAAGACAAGAATTTGGTACCTTATAAAGATATGGTTGATATTATCAAGTAGAAGATTACCATCATCCAATTTTAAAGAATACCTCAAGTCAATAACAAAATAGTTGATTCCAAGGCCATTATTGGATCCATGATCCAAATCATAAACAAATCAAGGTATTACCAATTCTTTGTTGAACATCTCTTAGTGTTGTCACATAAACAATCATCCATTGAGATGATTTATGGCATTATTGCTCCCTCATTTCCTTGGTATTCAGACATATATGCATATCTTCAAGAACAAAACATGCCTCCTAATTTATCATGTAAAACACAAAAATCCTTCACCCATAAATCCTCTTATTATACCCTACTTAGACCAAACTTATATCTTATATGTTATGATGGAACTTTGCTTCATTTCTCACCTTCAGTAGAATCTAGATTAGTATTTAGGGATGTCTATGAAGGAGTGTGTAGATCCCATACCATCAGGGTAATCTTAGAAAAAAATTACTACATACTATTTATTACTGGATAACGATGGAAATAGACATAGTTGAATATGTGAAGAGGTGTGTCAATTGTTATAAGTATGACAATCTAATTCTTGATCCAACTAAGACATTCAAACCATTGACAACACCATGGATGTTATCAATGTGGTGACGCTAACTTATTAATAATATCAATCCCACACATTTCAATGGCCATAAACATGTCTTGACTGCTACCAAATACTTCACTAAGTGGGTGGAATCCATTCCCCTCACTTATATCACTAGTAAGTAGATATTAAAGTTCATATTCAACCATCTCATTTTCCACTATAGAATCCCCTCCAACATTATATCTAATAATGGAAAATCATTCAATAATAAATATGTGAAAGCACTTTATTCTCAATATCACATCAAAAAACATTTTTCCATCGCCTACTATCTACAAGGCAATGCCCAAGATGAGGCTTCTAATTAAACCATTGTCAATATTATGAAGAAGATTATCAATGATGATGGTCATAAATAGCACATGTAGCTATTTAATTCCCTTTAGGCATATCATACCACATTTTGTACTCTAACATGAGCTTCACCTTATTAACTTGTTTATGGAACTAAATCCATTATTCTTGTTGAGATCAAGTTGTTATCTCTCTAAATTTCACTGAAAGACATCATCAACTATGAATAATATAGAGTGGCTTGCTTGCAAGAGATAGACCTACTTGATGGTAAATGTTTAGCTACCTTGAATAATCTTCAGGCTTATTAGAACTAATTAAAATCCCAATGCAATAGGCATGTTAAACATTTTGAATTCAATCTTGGTGACTTGGTGCTAAAAGAGAATCATACAAATGTAAACACTAAAACCAAGAAAAAAGGAAAGTTCCAACAAAATTGATTAGACCCTTATGTAGTTATTTCCAACTAAGGTTCTAGAGCATACATGCTTACTACACCAAAAGGATATGCAATTGATGAACCAATAAACATAGTGCACCTTAAACATTTTTATGCTTGAGGGACTCATATTATTATCTACAAGGATCATCTAATTTATCCTACATTATACCTATTATTTATACTATACCTCTTACCATATACCATACCATTAACCCTAGATAAACCATTTGTTTTTACCTAACCCTATGTATCATTTTTGGCCTTGGTTTTGATTCATTTGTACTTCAATCACATTCAGTGGTTAATGACAAATTCAATTCCAGTAGTTGTTTAAGAATTAATCATTTAAATGGCAGTATATAAAAGTAATATGACAGTGGTCCTAGCAATTTCATCTATCATTTATTGTTGTGTTACTACCTTGTTCTACTAATTATAAATACCTATGGGAAAATTAGTACCACTGAACCTTTGTCTTTATTTCCTAATTATAACCATCTATGGGAAACTTAAGAGTAACACCTTTACCATGCATTGTCACATCACCTTGCTATCATTTTTACCATTTATCTTGCCATTTAACTTTTACCTAAACTCATTGGTACTTAATCAGAAACCTTTTATGTAAGATAAACTATAGTGACTTGAGGTCCTGCAAGACTATGTAGGCAATGCATGATTCACATTGAGGTCAGCTTAGTCACCCCTTTCCCATACTCTTACCATTTTATTAGTAACTTAATCCATGCTCTCTCTATTTTATGAGTTGTACCACTCTATATCTTATAATTATTTATTGAGTTGAGATTCCTATAAAATTACAAAAAAACATTTGAAATAGTTTCAAAACCCCTAAACATTTTGTAATGACCTGGAAAACCCTAAAAATCAAAAAATCATGAAAATTGACTTATAATTTCCATGTGAGATATAAATCCATCAAAAAATTTTGGATGGGTCATCTTGTTTGTTTAGTTTCATTTCTATACCACCTTGGTCTTTTTCCTACCATTTTTGGGGAACTACATCATCCTAAAGTCTACATAAACTATGGACGAAACACTTAATTAGATGGGGCATCTTGAGTTAGCTTAGTTGTACCTTCCTTTATTTTTTAACCATTTATTTCCTTAAGGATCCTAAGACCCTTAACTATTTCACAAGTAACCATTTGTCATTTAGTTTTTTGATCCTTACTAGCCTAAGTTGTATACTCTCATTATTTTTCAAATTCATGTTGTGAGCATTATGTACTCAGCTTTGATACACTAATGACCACTTGGATTTCCTTACACTCTCATCATTTTATGAGTACTTTATATTTCAATACTCTCTCCATTTTATAAGAAAATTCATCTTATGCTCTCACCATTTTGAAATATCATTCTCATTCTAGGCCTTTGATGTAGTAGACACTATGAATTACCAATTTAGTTCATTTGTGGATACTCATCTCTTAAATTTTAGTGTGGTTTTAGACTAAACCATTCTCTTGCACTTGTGAGATTTCTTTGTTTTGATGTTTTCATGATTGTTAAATGCCATCCCTTATTTTCTCATACACTAACCATTTTATGAGATCATTCCTATTTTCCTATACATGTTAATAATGTTTTCTTATCATTCATTTTCTTCTATCCCATATCCTAGGAGAACTAAATTTTGCCTAAATTTCACATTGGATCTTGTGTCCATAGAACTATGTAGGTAATGTCCACTTTCTCAGTGCATCTAGAGTCAGCTTGATTACCCCTTCCTTTTCTTCTATTCCCCCATTTTATTTGTTTTTTTAATCTAATATGGCTTAGGGTAAATATTTGTGGTGTCTTGTTTATTTCATTATCTCTTATAACCTAGGGGCAATGTTTATAATCTTGTTTGTGTCATTTCTTATGTATATCCCAGGGGAAATTATTAGTCTTTTGTTCTTGTGTTGTTTGGCTTGTGTCATTTTTTCCTAGCTTAGGGTTCACCCTATCACCAAGAGTAACTCCTTTATTACACATGCATGAACAATTTGTTTTCTCTTTGCACTAACATTGTGATTAACCATTGTTTGTGTATTATTCATTTAGCTCAATTTATTTATTTTTTGTATGTTTGGAGTAGTTTGTTTACTACAATTTTATTTTATTTGGGTTGTTTATTTGTTTTGATTATTTTGTTCACTTTGTTTATTGCAGTGTTTTTTAGTTTTGTTTGTTCTCTTTGTTTTGTTTTATTTATTTATTGTACTATGTTTGTTTGTTTGTTTGTTTATTGGTTTTTTGTTTGCATGTTTCATTTTTGTATTATTGTTTTTTATTGTTTTTGTTTATTTTTTTTCATGTGTTGTTTTATTTATTTTTCAATGTTTTATTTATTGGTGTTTTAATTTTCTCCTTATTGGGGTTTTGTTGTATTTTATTTGTTATTATTTTTTGATTTGTTTTTGTTTTTGATTTTTATGTTTTAGTTTATTGGTGTTTTGTTGTTTGTTTGTAAATTTTATTTATTTTATTAGTGTTATTTTTTTGTTTTTATTGTGCTAGTTTATTTGCATTTTGTCTGTTTGTGTTTTATTTATTTGTATCTATTCATTTGTTTTGTTTTTTAATCTTTTTTTTTTCTCATTTATTTTGCTCATTTGTTTTTCCTTTTGTTCCTTATTTTTTGAAAGATTATTAAATATTTTTACACTTAATTTTTTATTATCAATATTATGTACTTTAGTTTTGAAATTTTGTCTTTAATCTTACACTTTATTTATTTGTTATATTCACACTTGGGATTTGATTATTCATATATTATTCCTAAGTTGTTTATATTTACATTTAAATTAATTTTTCCATGTTTAAGCTACATATTACCATTTTAGTTATTCATAAAAATCATGCATAATATCACAAGTTAAAGTAAAAATGTGCACGTAGAGTATATTATAGAAATACAATGGGAGTACTCCAATATATTAAAATCCATCTAAGTACCCAAACACATGTCTAAATCCATGAGTAATAAACAAGGGAAACAAATTATCTATTATCTGTTTATATAGACATGAATATCTAAATAGGTATCTATATAAGTC
Organism: Torreya grandis; assembly: GCA_037957365.1. NCBI lineage: Eukaryota > Viridiplantae > Streptophyta > Pinopsida > Cupressales > Taxaceae > Torreya > Torreya grandis. The sequence continues at coordinate 4,255 of JARHVA010008241.1, read as the reverse complement.
ATACAACATAATCAAATGATAACCAATAGAACATCTCATAAACATGGCATAATAAATAAATGAATAGAGAATACATAAGCATAAACATTAATAATTTTCAACATCCATAATATTAATCTATGCTAAACATGAGATCAAATATATAATAAGTATGACATCATATATATATCAAATAAATTTCATATACATGTATATCAATATCATAAGACCCAAAAATGAATGTCAATGTGTCTCAAATGTCATATACATAAAGGATATATATAGATATAATGATGGTGTATCAAAAATACATAAATATGTTGATATAATGGGTACAATGCCATATGCCAAAATAATGCCCAAACTATGTCAAAATGACAAAAATACCAAGGTATTTATAATAAAATATGGCTCTATGTATCAATGGGACATATAGCTATAGGAATCCCTAGTGGCCCTTGTGGTCCTAGTGGTGGTGGTCATGGTTGATGAATAGACTAGCCTAAGCCACCTAAAACATGAGTCCTAGTTTGAGACTGACTAGATATACTCCCTACCCTATGTGTATCTTAGCTCTCAAAAGTAACAACCTACTAATCCTTAGGATAAAATTTTAGGATATACCTTAATAACAGGCCATATACTTAGCCTAAGGTATCTCCAAAATCATCCACGAAAATTTAGCCTATGTATTGGTTAGTCAAGTTACATCTTGCTCTCATCTGATTCTATCCACGATGGCCAATACCCATTCTTGATTAGTAATGGTCTATTCTCTCTCTATTATGATCTATCCATATATCCATACCATATTAGATATCTTGGCCTTCAGTTGAGTCATCTCTATCTTTAGCTAATTCATATCATCATCCCTCATGTCTAGGGTGCCATACAAATTATATAATTATTGTTATAACCCTTACACCTCCTATACCCAAGCACTAATCTCCTACTCAATAATTCTAGTGTCTCTACCTATCATGGTTGTACTATAAGGCCCTACCTATCCTAGATCCACCTATATGCCTAAAGGCCCTACCTAACCTAAGCCAACATGTGTCACTATTGAACTTGAATCTAGTATCAACACATCTAGCCCTCATCATATCTATTTGCCCTATCATATATTCCATCATCATCATCATCATAATCATTTTCATCATCATCCCCAACCTCACTCTCATGTAAGGTGCCACTATTTCCACTCGAGGTATTGGCCTCCATATCCTTCATATACATAAGAACTTTCCCCCCTATGGATACTAGTGATGTAAACCTCAAAGGGAATACATATACCCACTAATGTATAAATGTTAGAAAGACCCTTACATTCACATCTCCCCCTCATAGGCCCAGATAACTAGTGGTATGTGTTATCAATAAAATTTTCACCCTAAAGTATGTCTACTCCATTCTCCTTCAATTTGATGTAACATAAAAACATCTCTCAATTTATGGATTACCTATGGGAGAGATGAGTCTCTAGATTGAAGGGCTGGCTCCCTTTCACCATACCTACAGATAACCACTAGTCTACTAGATTTAAAGGAAAAGGGATAAAATAAGACTAACACTAATATAATAGAGGTGATTCACCAAGATGTATCCCACAAACTTACCTTAACTTGTACTATGAAATATAATTCAAAAAATTGATCCTAACACCCAAGGTTCTCCTAATAAAAGGGTTTCAATATGAAGGTTAAATATAATGTGTTTCTCAAGGTACATGATTAGTAGGTCTAATCATAAACACTAATATCCTTCTTTACACTTATATACACATAAAACAACCATTTACACTTGATATGATCTACTATATGTCAAATTACCTATACCAAGCATGAAAGAGAGATAAACATAGAAAGATGACCTTCACTTGTTATTCACTATGAACTACTTCACAAACTTAAGCAAGAATTTGAGAACTCAAAACTAGTTTGAAAACTTTTATTCAAAGGAAAAATTATTATTCATTCTAGCAAGGCTTCACTATACCAATTTTGGATATCTTACAAGGCCAAAAGTACCAGTTTATATATATATATATATATATATATATATATATATATATATATATATATATATATATATATATATATATATAATTAGGAAGAGAGAGATAGAGGGGCATAAAAGGAGAAAATTTCCAAGTGTCCACATGGAATTTAAAAATAAGGATTTATTAAATAGTCTAAATGGACTTCCAAATTCATGTGTCTCTCTTCTTAAGATACTCCATCCTATAAGTGGCATAGGAGTTAGAACATGGTCTGACACCTTGATATTCTTGCAAACTGACCTTCATTGAATAATAAGAGTGAAAAATGGTCTTATAAATCATAAATTATGTATTAATTCCTTAAAAAATTATCATTTGACACCTTACCTTCACTAAGAAACTCCTATGATCTAAAATTTCATCATTCATATGCCTAAGTGTCTTAAAGCTCCTCATTTCCCACACCTAAATTTGTCCAAGTGGTTCAAAACTTGAGTTAACATTCTCTATGTATGGAATTAAAATATATTATCATACCTTAAAAAATCCATTTTGGTTCCTGTAACAACTCCCAAGACTCTATTTTTCTCTTCAAGCTCTCATTAGGCGTATTTTCTTTATAGTCATAAAAACCTTTAAACCTCCTTTTTTATAATAATTTATAGAGTTTATTGATAATTTTAGAACATATTTGAGGACCCAATATCATATTACATATTAATGTAATATTTCATGTCCTGAATTTGAGTGGAAGTGCCTTTTTATGCCTTTTTATCTCCTCACATTAGGTATAAATTAGGCATCCTTGCCTAGAACCCTATTTTTCTAATTCAGACCTCTCTCACATGTGTCAAATAGTCCAAAATCATGTGACTAAATTTTCCTAGGATTCCACCAACATCCATGTCAAATTTGAGGCCTCAAGACCCTTTGGAAGTATGAGAACCATGAAATGGCCTTGTCAGCTAGTCTCATTTTATGCATGTTTGAGACTGCCTTGAAAAATGAGATTTGATTAACCACTTAAAAAACATCTTGTGAATATTTTTTATTTTTAAATGATTAAATACACCTTAGGTGACCTCATCCAATTATTTTCAATTTCCCTATTTCTCAAAATCTCTGTAAAACACCAAAAATCATACAAGATAGTGCATTTATTATAGTCCATACAACTGAAAGTACATAAAAAATACTCATGGATAATATAATTGGAGTACTCAATAATATCAAATAGTTTTAAATATAAAACTAGGTCATTACATGTGCTTTAGAAGTCCATTTCTCTTGACTAGTCACTATTAGTGTTTTAGGAGGGTTTAGAGTGGTTTTGGTTCTTAAGGATTGTTCATAAATAAAATATCTTATTTATCTCTCATAATTACAAAATATATTTTTTAGGTTACCCATAAATCACCTCCAAACACCACTAATTCCCATGAAAAACCTCATGAAAATTTTGAGTGTGAGAATTTGACTCTCAGGTTACAAGCAAGCCATTAGAGAGGAGTCTAAGCTCCTAGCCTTTATTCATATAGTTCAAAGACTTAAGAAAATAAATGATGGAATAAAAATTAATTATGGGTACCATTATTCCTGCTATGAATCCATTTATCTCCATACATTAGGTTTAGTCTATAATAGGTGAGAGAAAACTACCTTTTGGATCATAGTCTTGCATGGAAAGAGATCAATGTGGTCTTAAGGCCAAAATTAGAATTTTTATTTATTTTAAATTACTATTTAAGTTATAAAATTTAACTAGTTACCTTATAATTACCAGCTTCCTTCAATTTATCCCTAACAAGCCACTTGTCTCATGACTATACCTATGAACTTGTGTGTGGTCTTAAGCTCATTAGGCCTACACAGGGTTTCGACCTTCTTCACTTTTTTTATTAGGTTTGAGGGTATAAATGATGTCCTATATCATCATTAACCATATTAAAATTGTCTTAATTCCCTCATACCTTTTCAAAAACCAATACCCTTCTCTAATCAAGTTAAAACTCTCATAAAGTAGGCAGACTTGTAGATTGTCCTATTGACTATATTTATAGGGTTTTGAACTCTTTTTTAATAAATATAATTTATAATTTTTTACTTTGATTTTAAAATTATCTAATTAATTTTATGTTAACTTTATATATACCTCAAACTTTTCATATATATTTTGCTCCTTACTCAGGCTTGAAACTACCATATTCTTGACTATAGCTTGTAGGTGCTCATAAAGAAGTTTGACTCTATTATTTGTTTATGAACCCATCTTAA